>JANAVB010009995.1:12164036-12294036 GCA_029216955.1 Iris pallida | reverse complement strand
CTCCCCCAGGGTAGAGCCCCACCTCCGGCTCCCCAGCGTTCTCCTCGCCGTGGCTCCCCCTCCCGGGGTCGAGCCACCGCTGTGGCTCCCCCTCCCAGCGGTCGAGCCCCTCCTCCTCCCTTCCCGCTCCAGCTGGGCCGAGCCCCCCCTCCGGCTCCCCAGCGGCCTCCTCGCCGTGGCTCCCCCTTCTGGGGTCGAGCCACCGCTCAAGCAGGGTCGAGCCCCTCCTCCGGCTCCCCAGTGGCCTCCTCGTCGTTGCTCTCCCTCCCGGGGTCGAGCCACCGCTGCGGCTCCCCCTCCCTGCGGTCGAGCCCTTCCTCCTACTCCCTTTCTGCTCCCCCAGGGTCGAGCCCTCCCTCCTACTCCCTTCCCGCTCCCCCTTCGCCTCCCCAGCGATCGCCTCGCCGTGGCTCCCCCTCCCAGCGATCTCTATCCACGAAGAGTCGATCACCCACATCCACCTATCAACCAAAGAACCAACCAACCAACCATCTTCAAGGGATCTTCTCATCCAGACAGCCTTTTGATCGGTG
Organism: Iris pallida; assembly: GCA_029216955.1. Classification (NCBI taxonomy): domain Eukaryota; kingdom Viridiplantae; phylum Streptophyta; class Magnoliopsida; order Asparagales; family Iridaceae; genus Iris; species Iris pallida. Next base: position 12,293,503 of record JANAVB010009995.1, on the reverse strand, counting down.
ACCCCAGAGTCCCATCAAAGGCGCCAGAGAGCCGTAGCAAGGTTGATTCATCGTCAGATCATCAACGGAGTAAAGGAGCCACTACAGAGCTCGATCCCCACCGTCACACTTTTCCAGAAATCTCTTCTCCCTGTACTTAGAATATCCGTGCACACCAAGCCATATCCATTCACTTCTTCTATTTTCACCCAAATTGATTAATGTTCTCATTAAAGAAATTTTTCTTTCCCTTCTATCTATTTTCTCTTATCATAAATTTTTACTATCTTTTTACCGATCTACCAAGTCTGTCTATCCTAGTAGTCCTCAAATTTCGAGGACGAAATTTTTTCTAAGGTGTGTAGATTTGTAACTCCACTTCCCAAAATTTTTTAAAATTATTTCTATATATTTTAATTATTTTTTAAAAGTAATTTTTGTCAAAATTTTGTAAAAAATATTTTGTGATTACTTTTGTTATCAAAAACTAGTTTTAAATTAATGGTTTGAAATAATGTTTCTAAAAAAAATGTTCTCGAATTTTCTTATTTGAAATATAAAATATGTTGTTATTGGTCTTCTAAAAATTGGTTTAAAAAAAATTAGCGATAAAAAATTTTTGTCCATTTATTTTTAAATAAAGATTTGGATTTATAAAAGTAAGTCTTATAATATTAGATGATCTAGTATTATTTTGATATGATAATCAGTTATTTGATTATATTTGAATTTATTTAAATTATCTTGGTGGTTATAAACTATACTTTAAATTATGTTGATAATTTAAATATTGTTCAAAATACTTACGATGACTAATTGTGGCATTACGATTTGTCTAATCTAGATTTGAAATGTTATTTGATTTAAAGATTTATCTTTTATATGATTTAAATTGTTTTGATAAATATTAAATATTATTTTAAAGTTATTATGTTGAGTTTGATTTGGATTTGGACTCATAAGATTTGAATTATTTGATAATATAGAATAATACTTAAAATTATTATGGTGATCATTTAAAGGATTGCAACCAAATTAATTTATTTTTAATAATTTATTTGATTTAAATTTTTGGAAAGATTTATCCATTAGAAATTCTTATCCTATGGGAATCATATCTAGCATTAATTAGATCGGTTCTTATTTAAACCAATCATATTCCTATCCAAATTAGTTGGTAATCCTAATCATCTTTATTTATTTAATTCTAATCCTATCATAATTAGCTAATTGCTAGCCATTATATATATATATATATATATATATATATATATATATATATATATATCGAATCTATGAATAAAATCATCTTTCAAACCATCCTTGTCAAAAAATTTCTCTTTTTTTCGTCATAACTAAGCCCAAAATTCGTCATAAATTTAGCCTCAATTTTCAAAGGTTGTAGCAACTTCGAATGACCATAACTCCCAACTCCGGATTCCGTTTGACCTCTAGGATTTTTTTGGAATCGTATTGAGGCATATTTTCTGAATATAAGTTTTATTTTCGAAAATTCTGAACTTAATTTTCTGGAAAATTTGTGGAGTGCCAGTTGTCCGAAATCTAACACGTTTTAGTGTTTTCGAGATTCTGGGAGAACCAAGAATCAGAATCACGAACCGTTTGAAGTTTCGGAATGCTAACGAAAAAATACACATCATATATTTTTTCCCAGAAATTTTCCAAATATTTTATATTTGGTTTTATTTTAGAATTTTGTCACATCGTCTGAGTTTATCTTGTGTAGCCATGTGACTATTCTGTACCCAACGGGATTATCGATTTCACCAGCAAAGACTACAGGAAAGATACCTTGTTATTTGTTATTTATTTATTGTGGCTCATATTTCATGCATTTACTTATTATTTACTTTCTTCAAAATAAACTGTGATACATGGCATAATTTGATAGAATCATACTGTTCAGTTCTATTTTCTGATATGTACTATTTTTTTACACATTGAACTTAGATTTAAGGGACCACCCTTTGTGTGTTGCATTCATAGGCCTTGACACATTTGTACCACGTTGTTGCGAGTCGCATATAAAACGCGAACATGCGTGACTGGCTGGCCACCAGTACGTATAAGTCGTGCGTTAGGATTAACCGTTAATAGTGTTTGCGTAATTAGTTTGACTTAGCAGTTAATAGAGGTTCTGTGTTGTAGATACGACATAGTAAGCATTGGGCGGGGAGGATAATTCCTTAGCATATGGGTTACTATACACTTCCCTTTTGTGATCCGGATGCTACGCTGGAGATACGGTGTGAGATGACCCTTATTTTACTGAGGGCCACTGACGTTCTTCGAAATGTCATTGCCTTACTGAATGGGCCTCTGGTGCCCCAAAGGGGGACCATACCGATCCCATTTTAGCCAGGGCCCATGTGTTGGAGGATGTTCTTAAAACTGCATACACTTAGACTGGTTAGGCTACCTTATCTGTTAGGTATGAGTACTCTTGGTTTTGGTACTTGTATCTTACTATGGCTTGAAACAATAACTTGTCGCAGACTAGTTTGTCACATCTTGTCCTTGTTTGGTTGTAGGTGTGGCTCAATACTCCGATGAGAAGGTACTGAACCATGTTGTGGTCCGGATACCATATTGGATTCGTGACTTGGAAAGATACTTCCTCGTGGGTTAGTGTACCATCTCCTGTCCTTGTTTGGTTGGGGGATGGTGCGCTAATTCAAGGGTGGAGTGTCGGGCCATGTTATGATCTGATTGACTTATTATTGAGCAGTATTTATTCAGTTTATATGGCATGATATTATGTATCTTGTTACGCCCCTCTAAGGACCTGGTTATCTCTCCAGGTGGGTGCTCTTATCTTTCTGCAGGTATTCTGGCCAAGATCGTGATCTTCTCCATCCCTTCGAAGATGACGTGTCTTGGACCTTTCTTGCCGCCTTCGCTAAATCATTTCATATATCTTGTACTTCTTTTCTTTTAAATAGTTGGTAGTAGATTTGCCTCCGTCCAACATATTATATAAAGACAAATCATGGTTATTATATGATATCTTTATTTCTTTCATTTGTGGATAAGATTAGTAGCTTTGGTTTTACTGCATTTACAGCTTACGTATATTTATTATACGCTGGCATGTCTACGTTCCTAGTGCTACATATTTTGGGACTAGGGCGTTACATATTTTTTTAGTGGTCCATGCCGGTCAAGATAAATTATTTGATTACTTTATCGTACCAAGCAAGCCAGCGTATAGGATTAGAGTCTAGGATCTCATCCACATACTTGACCTCTTTCCTCGATTCTGTCTTTGAACTCTCGCTTGACTCCTTGATTTGCATCTTGCTTGATTTCCTCTATCGTAAATTCGTATCCTTCTTTCGTGCTTGATAGTGGCTAGGAAGAAACCCATACTAGATAGATATGTTCCCTTATTCCATCACACTACTAGTTAACTCTTGTAAGTTGGGTAGAATGCCTCACGACCTAACAATTCCTTGTCCTTGTGACCCATATTAATAAGTTTACTTAGATTCTAGAATTTAGAGGACCCTAAACCATCTAGCCAACCAAGCAATAGACAAGGAGACATTAGGACGACTGTATAGGCCTAAACTTCGGACGAGACTTAGATTTAAGGATCTTGGACTATTTGATTTCTTTCATGATTATTTCCCTACTGATATTTTGACTATCTTGACTAACGCTGCTAATATAGCCTAGTTTTGCAAGCTTATTCTTTATCGAGCTTGTTTACGACATATGTTTAGTGGAAGAGCTCCCACTAACGTATTGTCTAATCAGAACTGGTGCATAATGGTCTGATCAGCCAAGTGCATCTTCGTTCACCTTTCTTATGATTACTCTATATGGATTGAGATATAGTTAACAAATGTACTTGCCCTTTAGGATCTCATCCACGTTTGTCTTGACAATTCCTTTTGAAACTATTCAGTTTCCTTTGAAAACCATAATTGTATTCGATCGTAGCTTCTTGAACAATTTATTGCTTTTGACTTTCACCTATTTTAGAAGGACGAAATCACTCATACAAAGTATCCCTTTTAGTTGTCCTATCACCTATGGCCACGTGTAGTTAGCCATTACCAACCTGTGACAATATCCTCGTCTCAAACTACTCATCCTTTTCTTCGACATAATATCCACTATCGCGACTTTCTAATCGTTTGGAAACCTAAGAATGATTGGAAGTGTTTCCTTAATCGTACACAAACCTAGATGACTATCATACAATTTACTCTCAATGAACAAATATCTCCAAGTCTTTAACTACGTTATCTTAATCTACTCAATTCCATATTAATCTTCAATTTTTGTTTTATCTTGATCTACTTAAAACCCCTAATCTTTTCTTTCTTGCGTTAATTAACCATGTCCATGATTTATTAGCTAAATCACAATTTTTCTAATTGCGTGTTTTGATTAAACGTCGTTACTTTGCCTCGACCAATCATTTGATCGTGTTTTCGTATGAATGAACTCTTTTTAACTCCTTAACCCTGCCTACCTAATTATTTTTTAATTTCGAGGATGAAATTCTTGTAAGTTGGGTAGGTTGTAAACCCCCTAAAATTCACTATGATTTTTTTAGTTTATTTTGATAATTATTTTATATTGGTATTCGTACGTCTAGAGCGAATCCATATTTACGAAGTATTTAAAATTCTTTTTACAAAAGTTTTAGTTACAAATATTTTTATAGGAAATAACTATTGTGGATCAATATCGTAGCAGGTAATTGTTTTTATATGCCATACAAACTTGATTTTATTTTACTACTACATAAAAACTATTTTTACTCACTATACAAGTATTTATGATAAGTTAGAAAATAATATTTTTGTAAATAATATGTTCTATTCGCATGAGAGGTACATGAAATTATTTTCAGGTATATTTTGATTTTTAAAAACTAATTGTAATTTATTTATTTGTTTGCAAAGAGATCTATCAACTATTTAAGTATTTATTATCATGAATTTTAAAATTAATTATTCTTGTATTTTTACTATTTATAAAAAAATGATAATTGAAAATTTGTTAGATTTAATTATTTAATTGTCATGATAATTTAAATTGGAAAATTAATTTTTCCAATTTTGATTTAAATAGTTTAAAAGAAAGATAAAGAATATCTATTTTTTTATGGATTGGTTGAATTGGTTTCAAAAACGGTTAAATTAATTATGAATTATCTAGCAGGGTTTACACAATCATAATCCTTATCCAACCAACATTTGTACCCTATTTATATGTTAGCTTGCCATTATTTTCTTCACACAAATTTTTCTCCAAATTTTCTCCACCTACAAATGTGTATGTGCATCGTGTCCGTGCACACCAAGCCATATCCATTCACTTCTTCTATTTTCACCCAAATTGATTAATATTCTCATTAAAGAAATTCTCTTTTCCCTTCCATCTAATTTTTCTTATCATAAATTCTTACTATCTTTTTACCGATCAACAAAGTCCGTCTATCCTAATAGTCCTTAAATTTCGAGGACGAATTTTTTTCTAAGGTGTGTAGATTTGTAACTCCTCTTCCCAAATTTTTTTAAAATTATTTCTATATATTTTAATTATTGTGTTTAAAAGTAATTTTCATCGATATTTTGTAAAAGATATTTTGTGATTACTTTTGTTATCAAAAACTAGTTTTAAATTAATGGTTTGAAATAATGTTTCCAAAAAAATGTTCTCGAATTTTGTTATTTGAAATATAAAATATGTTGTTATTATTTTCGGTTCTAAAAATTGGTTTAAAAAAATTTAGCGATAAATTTTTTTTCCATTTATTTTTAAATAAAGATTAGATTTATAAAAGTAAGTCTTATAATATTTGATGACATCGAGTATTATTTTGGTATGATAATAAGTTATTTGATTATATTTAAATTTATTTAAATTATCTTGGTGGTTATAAACTATACTTTAAATTATGTTGATAATTTAAATATTGTTTAAAATACTTACGATGACTAATTGTGGCATTACGATTTGTCTAATCTAGATTTGAAATATTATTTGATTTAAAGATTTATCTTTTATATGATTTAAATTATTTTGATAAATATTAAATATTATTTTAAAGTTTTTATGTTGAGTTTGATTTGGATTTGGACTCATATGGTTTGAATTATTTGACAATATAGAATAATACTTAAAATTATTATGGTGATCATTTAAAGGATTGCAACCAAATTGATTTGTTTGTAATAATTTATTTAATTTAAATTTTTGGAAAGATTTATCCATTAGAAATTCTTATCCTATTGGAATCATATCTAGCATTAATTAGATCGTTTCTTATTTAAACCAATCATATTCCTATCCAAATTAGTTGGTAATCCTAGTCATCTTTATTTATTTATTTCTAATCCTATCATAATTAGCTAATTGCTAGCCATTATATATATATATATATATATATATATATATATATATATATATATATATATATATATATCGAATATATGAATAAAATCATCTTTTAAACTATTCTTGTCAAAATTTTTCTCTTTTTTTCGTCATAACTAAGTCCAAAATTTGTCATAAATTTAGCCTCAATTTTCAAAGGTTGTAGCAACTTCGAATGACCATAACTCCCAACTCCGGACTACGTTTGACCTCAAGTTTTTTTGGAATCGTATTGAGGTATATTTTCTGAATATAAGTTTTATTTTCATAAATTCTAAACTTAATTTTCTGAAAAATTTGTGGAGTGCCAGTTGTCCGAAATTTGACACGTTTTAGTATTTTCGAGATTCTGGGAGAACCAAGAATCAGAATCATGAACCGTTTGAAGTTTCGAAATGCTGACGAAAAAATAGACATCATATATTTTTTCCATAAATTTTCCAGAATATTTTTAATTTGGTTTTTATTTTAGAAAATTGTCACATCGTTTGAGTTCATCTTGTGTAGCCCTGTGACAATTATGTACCCAACGGGATTATTGGTTTTACCAGCAAGGACCTCAGACAAAATTCCTTGCCATTTGATGTTTATTTATTGTAGCTCATATTTCATGCATTTACTTATTATTTACTTTCTTCAAAATAAACTGTGATGCATGGCATAATTTGATAGAATCTTACTGTTCAGTTCTATTTTCTGCTATGTACATTGAACTTAATTTAAGGGACCACCCTTTGTGTGTTGCATTCATAGGCCTTGACACATTCGTACCACGTTGTTGTGAGTCGCATATAGAACTCGGACATGCGTGACTGGCTGGCCACCAGTACGTATAAGTCGTGCGATAGGATTAACCGTTAATAGTGTTTGCATAATTAGTTTGACTTAGCGGTTAATAGAGGTTCTGTGTTGTGGATACGACATAGTAGGCATTGGGCGGGGAGGATAATTCCTTAGCGTATGGGTTACTATACACTTCCCTTTTATGATCCGGATGCTCCGCTGGAGATACTGTGTGAGATGACCCTTATTTTACTGACGGCCACTGACGTTCTTCGAAACGTCATACCCTTACTGATTGGGCCTCTGGTGCCCCAAGGGCAGACCATGCCGATCCCATTTTAGCCAGGGCCCATGTGTTGTAGGATGTTCTTAAAACTGCATACACTTAGACTGGTTAGGCTACCTTATCTGTTAGGTACGAGTACTCTTGGTTTTGGTACTTGTATCTAACCATGGCATGGAAACATAACTTATCGCAGACTAGTTTGCCACATCTTGTCCTTGTTTGGTTGTTGGTGTGGCTCACTCCTCCAATGAGAAGGTACTGAACCCTATTGTGGTCCGGATACCAAATTGGATTAGTGACTTGGAAAGATACTTCATCGTGGGTTAGTGTGCCATCTCCTGTCCTTGTTTGGTTAGGGGATGGTGCGCTAATTCAAAGATGGCGTGTTGGACCATGTTATGATATGATTGACTAATTATTAAGCAGTATTTATTCAGTTTATATGGCATGATATTATTTATCTTGTTACGGCCCTCTGAGGGCCTGGTTATCTCTCCTTGTGTGTGCTCTTACCTTTCTGCAAGTATTCTAGCTGAGATCGTGATCTTCTCCATCCCTTCGAAAATGACGTGTCTTGGGCCTTTCTTGCTACCTTCGCTAAATCATTTTATATGTCTTGTACTTCTTTTTTTAAATAGTTGGTAGTGGATTTGTCTCCGTCCAACATATTGTATAAAAACAAATCATGGTTATTGTATGATATCTTTATTTTTTTCATTTGTGGATGGGATTAGTAGCTGTGGTTTTATTGCATTTATAGCTTACGTATATTTATTATACGGCTGGCATATCTACGTTCCTAGTCCTACGTATTTTGGGACTGGGGCGTTACACCAAGGCTGACCATGAAGGCGCAGGAGAATCCGACCACCATTCCCTTGATGGTCAAGCTGAAAGGGAGGCGTCCTCCTTTTCCTCCGACGGCAGCTCTAGCCCTCACTGACGAAGAGCTAGAAGATTACGTCTTTGCCAACACGAAGGCCTACACTTTCGACGACGTAATCCCTCGGGACAAGATATCCCACTTGATTAAAAAAAAGTTGTCATCGAACTACTCTGGCGCATGCTGGAACACCAAATATTTTTTGGACAATTCTCTGTGTAAATTACAGACGCAAGTTGCAACTGCCAACCATGTGAGCCGAGTTATCTCTGCCCGAGGCGCCTACTTCATAGTTCCAGCCAGAAAAAAAGAAGAGGAACCCATCATATTCGATCGATTGGAGTATCCGCAGCGAATAACTCCTGAAGACCCAGACCTCGACAGCAGAAAAATGTAGTTCTACCGCTACACGACGCAGGCCAAAAACCTTATCCAGAAGATGGGCTACGACCTGAATAGTAACAAGAGGCTCAATTATGGCAAAGGCCGGCGTCATTCCTTATGGATTCATGCTCCAAAAGGAAAAGCTAAAAACTACTACCAGTGCACTCATCGAGGGCTGGGATACGTTACACCTACGACCACCTCAGAAGATTTAGAAGAAGAAGTCATGAGGCACTCACACTCTTCTGACTCCACAACTTGGGACTCCGATACTAGCATGGGTCAAGTCCTTAAGAAGATATTGTCTGCTCACATGATCACTAATCAGTTAACCGTCGAAAACAATCACGCAGGCGATTACAAGAGCTAGAAGCGTTGGATGAAAAGCGCTTGCTCGTACAGCAATGGATTGAGCTTTACGAAGCTCGCATCTCTGGGGCCATCAACAAAAAGGTCCATGAAAGATCCTACCAGGTAAGCGACCTCGTCGTGGCAATACGGAGACCGATGGTGATGACCCACAAGACGGCTGGAAAGTTCGAGCCCAAATAGGAAGGATCATTTGTCATAGAAATGGTGCACTCCAACGGTGCTTATCGGCTAGCTAATCCTAATAGGGACTTGCTAATAATGCCCATCAACGGCAAGTTCCTAAAGAAGTATTACGTCTGAAGACAGAACCAGCATAGGCACCCACATCCCCTGAAAAGGGTGCCCACGAGTTCTGGTAAGGGGATCTCTCACTCTCCCTCCTATATATTCTCTCAAGTAGATGAAGCACTTCATGACCACATTACCTCTGGATTGCTCCTCTATGCCTGGAAGACGCGACTACCATGTCCACATTACCTCTGAGTAGTCGTTCTTCTCGCATCAGTTCTATGATTATCCCGGCGGTCTAGAAAATAGTTCACGTCCATATTACCTCTGGATTGTTGTTCTGTACCCCAGCAAAGATCAAACCTGCCACGTCCATATTACCTCTACTCATGCAAATCAATTATGAATATTTTCTCTTTATTCTGGAGACAAAAGCAAAGGGAACAAGAAAGCTTCTACATATAGAAATTTGTGGCTACAAAGACCTATTACAGACTCTTCATAGTTACATACACAGAAGCCACCGCCCGAAGCTGCTATTGACCCGAGCCTGGGATGAAGACCAGCACAGGACTCCCATATCTCTCCAGCTAGCTGAAGAGAGCAACCACAACTGTAGGCCTTGCTATTTCTCGGAATGGCAAGCAATCCAAACCCAAGAAGCAGAGGTCCGAGACACCATTGACGCCCACAACATCCAGGACGAGGGACGTTTCGAGATCCAGTAGTAGTTCTACTACACCTTCTTTGGATGAAAAGATTTGCCACCGACGGCTGCCTCAACCAAACTCCAGGATCATCAAGAGCCGAGCATCGGGCAAGCAAGGCCATTGTTGAAGCAGCTGAGTCTTCTCTTGAAGGCGGACAGTCCTTTATGTAGGCTGTTTGTGTGGTCCAAGCATGAGCCAGATATCAGTCAGAAGGAAGCTTACAAGTTAAGCTAAAGCTCCACTCCAAGACAGATGACAATACTGCGAGTGACCAAAGGAACGTGACTCTGAACCTCCTCTGCTAAAGAGATTCGTGATCCCTGCAAAGATGCAAGAGGCTCCAATATCAAGAAGCCATCAGGAGTCCATGCTCTGAAGTGATGACTCAGGATAATTAATGCTAAGAGCTAGGCGTGATAACAGCCATCATCCAGCTCGTACAGTCCTGACATGTATTCATGCTTCTGTTCAAAGTATTCCGAGCTTGACTCAAGTTTGGGACACTTTGAAGGGGGTCTTGAAGAAGCATGAAAAATTTCAGCTGAAGACATCCCTTCGCCAAAGCGCAGAAGATGCAAAAGACTGAGGCTCAGTGATAAAAAGATAAAACAGAAGATATGGAGAGAAGTTCCTTCATTGTCATGTCTACCAAAGTCTAGTACAGACACATCTAGACTATACATAAGGGACAAATTATGTTCTTCTACAAAGGGTCTAGTACAAATTTGACAGAAGCCTAGAGGGATCTACAAGGGATGCAGTCTTCATCGAAGCGCAGCCTTCCTTCTTCTCGATACACATGCTGGAGGATTGACCTCCACCGAAGCATGTTGTGATATTCTTGTGGGCGCAGCCTCTCAGAAGCATATCAGTAACTCAGCACTTTGAAGAAGCCAGAGCCTTCGAGCCAGAGGTGCAGCTACCTACATATGCCAACCTCAGAAACAAGATGGTGGTAAGCCCCCTCCCCTTTTTTACTTTAGAAGCCAATGTCTTCACTCCAGAGGCGCAGCTACCTGCCTACGCCAATCTCAGACGCTTAAGGGTGTCATACCCTTCCCTTCGCAGCCAACGCCTTCACTATTCAGAGGTGCAGCTACATACCTGCGTCCGCATGAGGCGCAGGATGGTGATATGCTCACACCATCTCCATTTCCAGGCACAGTCGTCTGCTCCGGATCAGGAGCTTAAGTCACTTACCTACAAGAGACTTGGGAACTCCCATCGCAACCAATACAAGTCAACTTGTCGCTCCAAAAGTACAATAACCTCGCCAACCTGAAGCACAAGCCTACTTGCCCCTACAGAACAGTGACTCCGGTATCCCGATCTTCATAAGTTGCTCTATACGCACAGAAGTCTCATCGTCATTCGAAGCCAAGTCCACTCGTCGCCTGAAAGCACAGTGGTTCCGTCGTCTCCAGATGCTCGGTCTACTCATCGCCCCAGAAGTACAGCAGCACTTAGTCCTCACCAGAGGCGCAAGAAGCATGGGTCCACCCCAATTGGTTTATTTAAATCGCCTCTTGCAGAGAAGATTGGGATTAAATCATGATTGATATCATATCAGATTTATTTAAATCTTAGACGAGGATCAATTAGACTCCAAATCTTGAATGAAATCCCAAGATTTACTCGGCTATATCCTAACAAGCAAATCGGCACGCACCATATGTTACCTCCTTCGATTATGTTTATAACCACCAGAGATCTCGTTTGAAGGGAATCTCGATGTCCGCCACGTGTCAGCGCCGCAGAAGCCCGCACAGTGCAATGACGGCATATTCTTTCATATCTCAGGAATACTAATGCACATTACATATGTTCTCGGTTCTCTATAAATAAAAGGAGTTCTTCCACCAGAGGAGGAGGAAAAGAGAGGGAACATTGATAATCGACAATCTTCAAAGGAGCAGCGATCTCTATGCACGAAGAGTCGACCACCCTCATCTACCTATCAACCAAAGAACCAACCAACCATCTTCAAAGGATCTTCTCATACAGACAGCATCTTGATCGTTGACCCCAGAGTCCAATCAAAGGTGACAGAGAGTCATAGCAAGGTTGATTCGTCGTCAGATCATCAACGGAGTAAAGGACCCACTGCAGCGCTCGATCTCCACCGTCATACTTTCCCAGAAACCTCTTCTCTTTGTCCTTAGAAAATCCTGTTTAGGACTTTATTCTTTGTACACAGATACCTTATACGTTCAATAAAGTAAAAAAGTTCGTTCAAACTTTTGTTACGTCGAACAATTTCTTATTGCTTTAGATGTTATATACAATCATTAATCTGATGGCTCCTAATCCTGATGAATAAGTCTTATATTGAAATGATGGTGTTATTCCATTTCAGTGAAATTTAGGGTATGTCCTTTTACTGTATGGTTTACACTAAAGAAATTAAATTATGGCTTGTCATATATGAATCTTCTATTGGGAGTTGGCACTTGTTGGAAATTTATTACTTCCTCTGGGGTAGCATCCTATTGGAGAAAACTTCTCTGCAAGTATGGTTTTATTTGGTAGGAGGTTTCATTTCAATAGTGAATTTTTGTTACGCCCTCTTTTAGCTTCTGGTCTTCATACAGTATGTGTTTTGTGCTGCTTGCAATTTGAAAAGTTTGTGCTCGGTAAGCTATTGTATGATGTTGGTATGTTGTTTAGGCTGCTGCTCTTGGATGGGAATTATGTAGTTTTTGTTCCAAAAGAGAGATTTTTAGCTTGTTTGGCTGCAAGTTGCATTGTTTCAAAAGAGAGTTGGATTTATGTAGTCATAATCACGGTTAATGAAATTCAGACATGCAAATGCTTGTAAAAGGAATTGGTAGGTCACTACAAAAATATTGCTACTTAGCGACCAAAATATCTATCGCTAAAACTACTATTTGGTTTTAGCGACGGATTTCCAAAAGAAATGTGGCTTCCTTAGGATAAATGTCGCTAACATAATTTTTCCGCTAAGTAGTCGCTGCGACGACAAATTATGACTGACTTGGTAACACCAGCTCACCGACGGATTAGCAACGTTTCTTTTCTGTCGGTGAAGCTTGCGACCGTATTGCAACGACTTAGTGACAATTTTTTGTGAACCCAAATTTTCAATTTTTTTCAGAATGTTATAAACAAAAATTATCATCGGTAAGACGTCTGATAAAAGTTTTGGTATCGGACAACACATTAGCGACAAAAATTTTTGTTGGTAGCCTGTAAATTTTTAATATAGTAAATGCACGCCTGTTTCACTTAACAAAATGCCCTTAAGTCTTTTGAAAGAAAACGAGAAAAAGTGTACAAAAGTACAAGTAAATTCTGAGAAGTATTGCTATGGAAGTCTGATCTGAGAGCGATCACTTTGTTCCTTGGAGCACACGATAATGATAAAAAAACTGCTTGGAGATGAACAATGGGAAGAACTAAGTCACCAGAAAGGTATCGACACAATTGGCACAGATGGCACAGTCGAATGCTTTCCTGCTTTGCTTCACTCTGTTTTTGAGAAAAGTTGAAAAGAAATACTCTAGAAAATCACTTTGCTCTGAAAGTATCTGGTCTTCCCAAAATCTTCTTTTTTCTTTCTTAAAAAAGAAGTCTTTATATAGACTTGTCTTCTGTGCGTAAAAGCATCAATATTGGGTCTCTACGCAGGCTATTAGAATAACTGTCACCCACGTACAGAAATCGGCCTCTACGCATGTTGACACATGTCCCATAATTCAATAAAATAAGGAGAGCACGTACACACGTTCTTCGAAAAGTGTGACATGAAGGCCACGTCAGAAAACCATGTTCCACATAATCAGGACAAACTGTGCATAAAAGATGTTGTTTAAACATGTTCGAGCGTAAAATAGCTCAAAGTAAGCTTCCTGCATAAAGTGGCTAAAAATAGCCTTGAGCGTAAAGGCTCAAATAAACTCTACGCGCACAAAAAGAGTAGCTGAGATAGCCTTGAGCTGAAAAGCTCAAATAACTCTTATGCGTAAAGAGGAAGCTGTTCCTCAAGCGTAAAGCAGCTCATTGGCACGCTAAATAACAAACTTCTCGGCTTTTGTGCAATCATTTGTCAGAAAATCAATCTGTCAGAACAGTATCTTCGTACAGTTAATGCAGCATGGACAGCTCATTCCTCGCGTAAAGTCTGAATTTAAGACTTGTATAGAGTTTTGAGATTGACCCAGTTTGACCTTTGCATAAAGTCTAATCTGGAACTGTCTTTGCGTAAATATCTCAACTTCCTTGACTTGGTCTTCGAAATTTATTTAAGCTTCTACAAGACCCCCTTCATAGTTTTCAAATTTTCTAATATTTGAAATACTTTCAACAGAAGCGTAAAGTTTGGGATATCCAACAGTCATCGACATAAATTTAGGGATACCCAACAGTCACTTCGAGAATTTGAATCAACCCTTGAGTTTTCTATAAATAGGACTTCTGTTGAAGAGAGAGAACTTTACTCATCTCTCTTATTCTCTTCTTCATTCATCCTCCAAATCCTTTCGAGCAAATGGCACCCAAGAGCAAGGCCGCCGCCTCAGCCAAGGGCAAGAAAGTTGTCTCTTTGTCGACGCCTAGATCATCTGAAGAAGTTCACGCTGCTGCAACATCATTGGGGAAGAGCGTCAAAGAAACCGCAAAGACCAACCCAAATGTGGCTCCGGCCATGATAGGTAGAAACCCTATTGATTTTGTGGAAGAAGATAACCAATGAACAAAATACGCTCACGTTATACGTGCCAGCGTAGATTTTGAAATCAAAAATATGCTCACGTTATACGTGCCAGCGTAGAACTTAAAAATATACCCACGTTATACGTGCTAGCGTAAAAACTGACAATACGCCCACGTTATACGTACGAGCGCAAAATTGAAAAATACGCGAGTCAAAAAGACTATGTTCTTCACATGTAAAACCTTACTCTTTTGATCAGAAGCGTAAAACCAAAAAATACACTCACATTATATGTGCGAGCGTAAAATTGAAAATACACAAGTCAAAAGACTGTATTTTTCACACGTAAAACTTTATTCTCTTGAACAAAAAAAAGTACGCGTAAAAATTTATTTTTTAGACCGCGTAAAACATTTTTAGAGAAATGCATAAAACAAATTCGCTTAAAAAAATAGAGAACTTTTTACGCATAATAACTTAAAAAACCCATGTATAGTCTTTTGCGTAGAGCTTCAATTTTTGTAGAGTTCATACTTAGATTTTTTACTAACTTGATTTTTCTTGTTGAACTTCTTTTGCAGTGAACTTGGGAGCCCATCCTCCCTTTGAGTTGTTTGGCTCACCAGCTGGTATTCTAGGATCAAATTATCTGGAAAATTTATCCCATGTCGAGTTTTCTCAAACCGACAAGCAGTATCCCCAGGAAAGACATCAGTTGATAGCTGCTCAAGGAGATAGAATGTTGTTGTCTCTGATGAACGGAGAACTATTGACATCACTGGATGGCCAGCATTATCTGAAGCCTGCATTCATGTTCGGGGATACAATTGACTTCAAATCTCAGACAAACCCCAAGAAGGAGTCTTGGGTGTTCAAATTTGGGGAAAGAGCGATGTATCTCCCAACAATGCTAAGAGATTATCCCCTTTCTTCTTTTGTTCATGTTACTCATCCGAGACGGATGATCTGGAATCTGACTCCCAACAGTCATGGAAGACCGGGGAGAATCATATTCAAGAGAGATGAAAACCAGATGGGCTATCACTCGAGTACTCCCAGTGGTAGTGTCGTTCCTTTCTCAGGCTTATTGCCTGGATTTACACCAAGTGAGGGCTCATCTTTGATCCAACCAGTACAGATACCGATGTTTATAAACAAGTTTATGAATGCCTCAGTACTATATCCCCAGGTCAACCCCAGGCTTCCAGGGTGGATGACTCCTCACAATAAAAACTGGGTTCAACTTAGTTCTTGGATCATAAAGAAATTTGAAGCAGAACTAAAAAGCCATTGGTTTATTAGAAGCGGTAGCCTCCACAAGTCAAGGCATACCTATAAACAATAATCTGTTCTTAGCTCTGACGGAGTTATATATCAGCTCGACAGGAACTTTTACAACCCCAATAGGTGAAATGGGTTTTGCACTTCATGAGATGCAATTCATCTCCAAGCTACCAATGGAGGAAGTTCCATATGAAGAGTACGTTCCCTCCAACCAGGAACTAGCAAAAATTAGCAAGAAAAACCCTCGCTTAGTCAAGGTATACCAAGAGCTGATGTGCCACTATTTGATCTGCACTACTATGTATGGAAGTGGATCAAATTTGGCATACATCAATAAATGGACAGCATATCTATTCTACCATAATAATAGAATATCCAAGGAAGATAAGGAGAGATTTCAAGACAACAAGGCTCAACCTATCAACCCTTGTTCAATAATTCATGCTGATTTGATAAACAATTGGATGATCACATATAAGTTCTCGGACAAGTATTTGACCACCAAGGCTGGAGAATTCCCTGTGGGAACTGAAACATTAAGCTTTCTAAAACATGGCAGTCGAAAGCTCTCAAATGAAGCCTTGCTGGCGGGCTTTCTTTCCCTGTGGCTACGAAAATGGGTCATACTAGGGACCGGTACAGTCGACAGGATTCATCGAAACGTACTATGGCTAGTAGTATGTTTGGTATTCAAGGCCAAACTCAGCCTATTACCGGCAATGGTGTGTCGGATAAATGCGGGTTTTGCGAGCATTTGGTGAAGAACTGATCAATAATGCTCCCTACCGTAAAGATTTCCCTAGGGTGGAGATGCCTTATACTTATTTAATGGGTTGGTTACTGCATCACAACTGCAGCTTATTACCACACGGCCCTAAAAATGATGCGGAGGTATTCCTCCAGAAGTTTAGTAAAGCTACGTGGAATGCGACTTCAGTGGCGGATACCCAGGCAGCAATAAATTTCTCGTATGGTTGGAATTTTTTTTGCACACGACCACCAGTTCCAGTCGACTATTTTGGTGTGTAATTTGACGACATAGGTCAAGATAGAACAAAAATACCTGCGCCAGTCTTTAATTGACTAATATGCATCAGACCCTCACATCTGATGTATAGAATTGAAGACAACTGCATCTTTGAACCGTATCTACCCAGTCGGTTCGCTCGTCAGTTCAGGTATGAACAGCTTCACGTTGGTAATCCCTCTACCACTTTCAACAATTATGGAAAATTAATTGATGGAGCGAGGGCATGGCGGTATTTCAGCGCTGGATGTACCGGTGCCAAATTTTATGTGTCAACTGCCACGAGCACAACTGAGCTTCGAATGCTTCATTCATATGCACATTTTTATGTCTCCATTCGTTCCTTCGCCAAAGACTACAATATGAAAGGAAGTCTTCGGTGGGAAAAAGAAGAAGACGTTGAAGAACCTGTTATGGTGCCTTCGAACATACCTGATGACACTGTTCCAGATGAATTTCTGGAAGCGATCCCTATGGGAGTTGTGGAGACAGCTGCAGGAGCAATTACTATTACTGCAACTCGGAAATGGAAATCAGATACAGCTATTACTCTTCGGAAGAAGAAGAAGAAGATTACTGTTAAAGGGCCTTCTAAACAGAGAGCCGCTACTCCAGAAAGGAAAAATCCTGTTGAGGAGACTCAAAATATTACATCTTCTTCAGCTCAACCTGGAGAAGGGTCTTCAGCACCCCAACCACCAGCAGCAACAGAAGTTACATAAGTCCTATCTCCCGGACGTCTTAGTACTTTATAGCATCTAACTTCGCCATAAAAGGCGAAAGCAGTTGAAGACACTGCCACCACTCATTTTAGTAATCCGGAACCCATCCCTTCGGATGAATCGGCTCTCGAATTAGATGATGATGACTGGAATCTAGATTATGATGCACTCTTGTCGCGTCCTGCACCTACTCCAGGTAAAGATAAATCACACAAAATTTATACAAAATTATGTATTATAATTTTGTATATTGACTATTTTGTTTAATCTTTGTAGGTATCATCACTGTGGCAAAGCCCGTTGCTCCTCAAACGACTATTCATAAAGAGGAAATAGAATCTGAAGAAGGAAGTTCTTCTTCAAAAGAAGATTCTCTTTCTAAAGAAGGTTCTCCATCTATGGAGATACAACAAGAGTCTGCAGGAGAGGCACACCAAGGATTGCCTTTTCTTGCCGAAGAAAGGGATAAAGAGCCAACTACAGAAGAAGAGCCAGCAGTGCTCATAGAATCAGTTACTGCTAAAGAACCAATTGCTGAGGACGTAGATATAGCGGCAACATCAATTACCGCTGCTAGTCCAGACCAGATTTCTAAGACCGTTGTGTTCGAGTCTAAATCAAACATAGGAGGCAGCACCTCCGTAAAACCATCCCCTACCACCGAAACTCATCCTCCAGAGGTAGCAGAAAAATTTACTGAAGATGTAGTCCCGAAACTCCCAGGAAATCAATTGGCTATGGTAACGATAACAGACATATCGTTAACTCGGCTTGCTACCACAGCAACGACAGCACCTGTCTCCGGTTTTTAGGAAAAGAGATTGGCAGATATCACTGATACACCAAGCTCCAATGCTGATATGAATCTTTTGGTAGAGATTCATCCTGAAACTTTTTACAAAACTTTAGCAGCGTTGATCAAAATGGTTTTGAAGAAAGGCCTCAGTTATAAGAGTTTGAAAAGTGCGATTGCTACTACCATAGACAATATCGCAATGTTTAATGATACTGAGAGGGCAACATCTTTGCAGAAGATAGTCCAGGGACTTGAACAACCCATCAAAGAATATCTATGGTTGTCAAGTGGTACTATAGAAAGCCTCGTCCAATCCGAGTATGATGCTCTCACTAATGAGTATACAACTCAGGAAACCATCTTCAAAGAATCTCTTCAAGATTAAAGCAATAAGGTTGCCGGGGAAAGGACCTTCTTGAGAGAAAAATAAACCCTTGTTGGAGCAGCATCAACAAGCCTATGACTCAATGAATATCAAAATTCATCAAAAAAATGATAGCATTCGTG
Source organism: Iris pallida (assembly GCA_029216955.1). Classification (NCBI taxonomy): domain Eukaryota; kingdom Viridiplantae; phylum Streptophyta; class Magnoliopsida; order Asparagales; family Iridaceae; genus Iris; species Iris pallida. The sequence goes on along the minus strand of JANAVB010009995.1, from coordinate 12,274,453 downwards.
AAGTTGAGGCTGAGCTGGCTCGATTAAAGTAGGAGCAAAATCGGATGACAGCAGATGAAGATCAATATTTGAGGCAAAGTTCCATTTTGGAAGAATGGATCTTTGGTTCTGAATCAAATATCAAAACCCTTGAAGAAGCCAAAGATAAAATGATAGCTGCCTTTGCCGAACTCTCCCATCTTTGTACTGCGGAAGCTCGAAGATCCATAGCATACACAACTGTACTAGGCTCTCGCGAAAAGCGTCTGACAGAATTGCAGAAAATGATTGAAGATCTATCTGCTCCGCCTTAGGAATTTTTTGTACCCAAATAAAGAATTTTATCTTCTGTCATTTTCTTCCTTTTGCTGATGTAATATTTCAAACCATGAAATAAATAAAATATATATATATATTTATAAAATAGGTATGAGATAGAAAACAATTATCAGAGGTAATATGGACATGATAAGTCTTCAAAACTCAACAAAGAAGATTATATCTATCCAGAGGTAATGTGAACATGATAGATAATAAATCTTATTTTCTTTTTAGAGTGTACAATACTATCAGAGGTAATATGAACATGAAAGATCGTAATGACTCAAAGAAATAGATTAATATCTATTCAGAGGTAATATGGACGTGATAGATAATAATGAAAAGAAGTAGATTTAATATCTATTTAGAGGTAATGAGGACATGATAGATAATAAATCTTATTTTCTTTTTAGAATCAGCTGGTAAGACAGAAAATAAAAATTCTCTTTTAGGAGAATAAATAATCAGCTTAATCAAACCTTGGTAGCTGGAAAATGAAGAAGAAATTCAAACGTAGTATTTTTTCAAGAATTTACCGTTAATTGGCATCATGAGCAAATCTCCATTAGGTTTAGACAACCTATAAGCACCATTAGAAAATACGGTTTTGATTACATAAGGATCTTCCCATTTAGCTTGGAACTTGCCTTTACTCTTATGAGTCATAACCATAGATCTTCGGACAGCTAGAACTAGCTCCCCTACTTTAAATACCCTTTCATTAACTTTGCGTTTGAAAGCTCGAGATATGCGGGCTTGATACAGCTAAATGTGCTGTTGCGCTTGAAGACGCTTGTCATCCAAACCTTCAAGTTCCTGGAGTCTTAAGTGGTCATTATTCTCCGTAGTTAGCTCATTAGCAATGGCAATTCTAAGAGATGGTATTTGGATTTCCAATGGAAGAACAGCTTCACATCCGTAAACCAATGAAAATGGTGTAAAACCAGTTGGAGTTCGTACTGTTATTCGATAAGCCCATAAACATTCTTCAAGTTTCTCGTTTCAATCACGTTTATTAAAAGAGACGAACTCTTTGAGAAGTTTGATAATTATTTTGTTGAAAGCTTCTACTAAACCATTAGCAGATGGATTGTCAGCTGTAGAAGATAAGTTCTGGATCCGATTCTTGTCACAAAATCGATAAAACACCTGACTTGCAAATTGTGGTCCGTTATCATGGATTATCCTTCGGGGAATCCCGAAACGATAAATGACATGATGTTTGATGAAGTTAACTACATTAGACGTTTTTACTTCAACAAGAGGAACTGCTTCTGCCCATTTAGAAAAATAATCAGTTATAGCCAGGATAAACCGATGTCCTTTGACAGAAGGGGGAATAATTGGACCAATAATATCCATACCCCAAACTTCGAAAGGCCAAGAAGCTACTGTAGGATATAAAAATTCAGAGGGTTGATGAATAAAATCAGCATAAATCTGGCATGCTTTACACCGTCTGGCATAATCTACAGCATCTGCTATCATAGAAGGCCAATAATAACCCATTCTTCGAATACGATCCTGTAACTTTGGACCTGTTGATGTGCACCACAAATTCCATCATGAGCTTCACGAAGTGTTTGCTTGGCTTCGCTTTCCGAGAGACAACGCAGTAAAAGCCCGTCATAAGAACGACGATACAACATGTGCATGGAAGTTTCATAGTAAAATCGAAATGATCGTCTTTTGATTGATGCAGCTTCTTTTGGATCTTCAGGTAAAATCCCATAGACCGTATAATCAATAAATGGACTTCTCCAATCCTTTTGCAAAAAATTTGATTCGGTAGCATAACTCTGTTCGATATGTAATTTATTTTTGATACAGAATAGATCTCGATCCAACAAAGTGATGGTATTCTATCTTCTGATTGGAACTGCCAAGTCTGCAGCTAGACTAGCAAGAGCGTCAGCTTCCAAATTTTGAGAACGCGGTACAAATTCAATGAAGAACCCTTTAAATGAAAGAGCCAATTCGATTACCACTTGATGAAAGGGAATGAGGTCATGATTTCTGACTTCATATGTCCCTCTGACCTGATTAACAATCAGCTGAGAATCTCCATATGCTTCCAAAAACTCAATGTCTAATTATTTTGCTACTTGAAGACCAATTAGCAGAGCATTATATTCTGCCACATTATTGGAACATGGTTCATTGAGGGAATAAGCACGGTATATAACCATTTTATCAGGAGAGACCAAGACAATGCCTACTCCGGAGACAATATTGCCTTTAGGTCCAACTCGTGATGCTCCATCAAAGTATAATTGCCAAATATCATCCTTCAAAGTCATGTTGCAATCTACGACTTCATCTGGAATGTCGTCATATAGTTTAGAAGTTTCAGGTATAGGGTGAGCTGCTAAGAAGTCAGCTAACGCTTGACCCTTCACTGATTTTTGAGATATGTAGACCATATCATAAGGAGTAAGTAACATTGCCTAAGTAGCTAACCAGGAGTTAAGAATACTCAGCTTTTTCATTAATACCCGAATAGGATTTATTCTGGATATGACATGAATAGTCTGTCCCGATACATAATGTCGTGTCTTTTGAATGGCAAAAACCAAGGCTAGACATTCTTTTTCCACAGGAGTATACATGTGTTCAGCTCCAGCTATCATTCGGCTAAGATAACAAATTGCTTGTTCATGACCCTTATCACTTTTCTGTGCAAGAAGAGCACCAAGAGAATGATCTAATGCTCGAACATACAGCAAAAATGGTCTTCCCACTACTTGAGGTACTAAAACAGGTGGATTTGTAAGGTATTGCTTGATGTCATTAAATACTTTTTGACATGCTTCATCCCAAACAAATGACACACCCTTCTTCAATAAACGAGAGAAAGGTTGACATCTTCCAGAAAGATTTGATATAAATCTCCTGATATAAGCAAAACGACCTTGAAAGCCACGAAGTTCTTTCAAATTACGTGGAGGACGCATTTCAAGAATTGCTTTTACTTTATCAGGATCAACATGGATACCTTGAGAAGTAATAACAAATCCTAAAAATTTGCCACTAAAAACCCCTAAGAAAGACTTAGTGGGGTTCATCTTTAATTGATGTCGACACATCAACTCGAACACTGTCTTCAAATCTTGAATGTGATCATCCTTTAATCGACTTTTGACAGCGATATCATCCACGTAACATTCAACTATTTTTTGTAGATGTTCTTGAAAGATGTTGCTCATGGACCTTTGATATGTAGTGTCCGTATTTTTTAGACCAAAAGGCATTACTGTGTAGCAATAAACTCCAAGGGGTGTACTGAAAGCAGTGTGCTTTTCATCTCCTGGATGCATCTTAATTTGGTTGTATCCTAAAAATTCGACTATGAAGGACATACATTCAAAACCACATGTATTGTCTATCCTGACATCAGTGATAGAAAGTGAAAATTAGTCTTTTGGACAAGCTGCATTGAGATCTCGAAAATCTATGCAAACTCTAACTTTTCTATTCTTCTTCATGACATGAACAATATTGGTAACCCAATCTGGGTGTTGTTCTTCACGGACAAAGCCACATGTAATCAGCTTTTTAACTTCTGTTTCAATTGCATCCATCATATCTGGTCGAAAATGCCGCTGCTGTTGTTTTACAGGTTTGGCATTAGGAAGAATATTGAGTTTATGGGTAGCTACTTTAGGATCTAGACCCGGCATATCCTCATAGCTCCATGCAAAGATATCGATATATTCTTTTATCATCTTTATCAACTTTTTTTTTCATCTTCAGAAAGGTTTTTACTGATAAATATTGACTTTGACGTAGTTTCGTCTCCAACATCAATCTGGACGATTTCATCTTCCGTAGGTGGCTGTCGTTGTTTAAATCGAAGCTCCCACTGAGTATCCATTTGTTGTGCCCAAGGGTCATTTTCAAATAGTTCAAACTCGTCATCGGTTTGAACCATATTAACTGAAAAGACGTGCTCAGATTCAACATACTGGACTCCTTCAGAGGATTGTAAAGAATTGGAAGAAAATTCTTCTTCCATATCTTCCTTAAACATGTGAGATGTATCGTATCCCAAACCATGACGGGTTCGTTGATAAAACGGATCACCACATAATGGTAATCGTCCACCTTTGTCCTGACTGAGACCTAACATGGTTTTCAAATTATATCCCATATTCTGAATAATCTTAAGAGATTGTTGACTATATTTGTCAATTCTGATTTTTTTCTTTATCTTTCTCTCCAAGATTATCTGTCTGGATAATAGGAATATTTCTACCCAAACCAAACATAATTTGACGCTTGCTTTTCTTAGTAGACGGGATCACAAAATAAGATTTTTCGTGACGTCTATAAATTACACAAGCTTGTGATGAGGAGACAACAGGTAGTAAATAAGAAGATGTTAGGAACCTCTGAGCATAGGGTCCAACATCGACATGAGGAGGAAAAGAATTCTCTTTATGATTAATATATAAGGTTTTCTCTGTATTTATGTCAGTTTTATGTTGATGACTTTGATTATAAACAGATAAAGTCATTCTTTCAATAAATTTGACAGCCATATACTCCAAAAGGAAATCTTCATTAAAATGAGAAAACATAGATTAATTAATATTTACATCATTGATAGACTAATTACTACGCTTTGGATTAATCATTAACGGACTGTCATCCGTCTTCGGCGTAGACTTGCCAAGGTTGATAACTAGTGGTTCTGGATCAGTTGTACGAGAAGTACGTCATTTAACCTTGATCATGAGAGGCTGATGACTAGTATTTGTTTGAACCCAACTTTTGACTGAAACCCTTATAGATTCATCAGACGTAGCTTGAGTTCTTCCTTTAACTTTAATCATCAAAGGTTCATCATCGACAGGTTGGGGTTGAATTTGACCTTTAACCTTAATCTTCAAAGGTTGATCTTCTGAAGGTGATTGGTCTTCTGAAATCAATTGGTCTTCTAAAGGTGCTCGATCTTCAGCCATATCAGATATTTCCTTCACATGCTCCTGTGTATGGAGTATTGAATCATAGAAATAGGCTTCAACACCTTTAAAAGGATTGAGATCTGCAAATTCAGTCTTCACGGTCCCCTGAGAATCTACATACTTGAAGCATTGGTGAAGAGTCGAAGGAACAATATATGTTCATGTATCCATGGTCTTCCGAGTAGGATATTATAAGATACGTCTGAGTTGATAACATAAAAAGTTGCCATGATTCGAAGATCACCTATTTGAATCTTCAGACAATTTTTTTCCAATGGTTTACTTCTTCCAGAATTTAAACCAACAATTGTTGTACTAGTGTAAGTCAACTCACTAGTAGAAATCCTTAATGGTCGTAGCATACTCTGAAGAATAATGCTGATGGAAGACCCAGGATCGATGTAAATCCTGTCAATTTCAGTAGAGTCAATGTACCCTGTATAACACAAAGCCCTGTCATGTTGATTATGCTTCAACAGCATATCCTCTTGTGTGAAAGTAATATTAGGAATTGATTCCATCACACTCTGACATTGGGGACACGACACCGGTATATTATCAGGACTTTTGAGCTGAGCTAAACATGAATCTGCCTGTAGCAAAGCTTCACTCAAAGTTTCTCGACTTTCTTTAGAGAGACGAAGTAACTCAAAGATGGAAAGTCTATCCAGAGTATTAGCTAATTGGGCTAGAATGTCAAACTTATAGGGTTTTATCAACCCTTGATTTGAACCAGATTTCAGCGGGACGTCGAAACGTACTGCCTTCTGTTTTCCTTTTTCAACCACTGGTGATTTAGAATGTCTTGCTTCGGCAGGAATAGAAGATGACTGAGTCGACAGTGTTTTAGTGGCATCATCCGCTTCTTTGGAAGTTCCCTCATAATCTTTGTGGTAGTCTTTTCCAGATCTTGTACCAGAAAAAGCTACTTCTTCAGATTTCGGAGAATAAAGTACCATATTATAGGATTTAGTCTTTTTTCCTTAGTCTTTGTCTTACGGAGATTTTTATGAGGGACCTCAAATCCCAATCTGACGGAGGATTTCTGACCTTGAATTTGTAAAGGAACTCGCATACCTTTACCATTGTTCAAGCCTTCCACTTTTTGAAAGTCATAGCCCATCTTTTTCATGAGATGGACCGATTGTTGACTGTACATGTAAATGGATAGCATACTTTCAATAGACGGGTCAACAGATGAAGAAGAAACAGAGACCCTAGTAGTCACAAGGGTGGGAATTTTCTGTGTAGGAGGTAAAATCCCAACTGGAGCTTTCTCGTAGGCAGCAAAAACTTGTTATGCCCTATACAAAGAGATACTATTCATGGCTAACCATTGCTGATGAGTAAGCTTTAGTTTGGTAGAAGGAGCCAAACTCGGAGGGCGTATGTTCAGACCCCTTAGCCTGTCTTCCAAAGGGATGTCATCCCACAGATGATCAGAATCATCATGATCTGGGGTAACAACATGAGAAATCATATTGCAAGTTTTGCCTTTTTGACCTTTCTTGGATTTTGAAATTTTACTTTCATGCTCCATTTCAGGTACTAAGTCAGGATGTACCCACATAATTTAAGCATTTTTTAAGGTGAGAGGCAATAATCCTTTACCTTGATCTCTAGCTGGTGGAAGATTCACAATCTTCATTGTTGCCTTCGAAATTGGGACAATCCCATCAGGAACTTGCTGTGAAGGAAAACCTCTAAATTGAAGAAAGATCATGTTAGTTGTGACTGTATGCTCATCATTAGTTAAAGCGATAGCTTTAGCATTTATCAACTCTTGAATCTTCTTCTACAAGACATAACAAGCCTTAGTAGGATGATTTATGTATCTATGATAGATACAATACTTGGGATTATCAGTCAAATCCGCCTCATTAGGTTATTTTGGATCTGGAATCTAGAGTTTACCACTCTTCATAAGACATTAGAATATTCCAGGAATATCACTATCATCGAAAGAGTATTCTTCTTTTGGCTTAGAAGATTCCGGATTACTTGATGTAGTTTTGGATTTTGAAAGGTTCACCACCAGGGTTTCCTTTCCTTTTCCATTGCGATTACCAGAATTGTTACCTGAAGAGGCTTTCTTTCCTTTATCTTCTGAGGCGAAGATTATCCCATGTTCACGAGCCAATCTACCATTAGTCTCAGCTGAAACTGCTGCTATAATAAACGAGGCCCAATCTGTGAACTGAGAGCCTGTAAAAATAGTGATGGTTGGTCGCAGATTCATTTTGCATGTATCAATTAATGCTGAATCTGGCATACCAGGAGGCATTTTCAAAGTAGCCTGTCGAAAACGTCAGAGTATCCTCTTTCTCTTTTTGTTTAATCTCTATTAAGGAAGACATATTCATGTTCATCCCTCCTTTATAGAAACGAGAGAGAAACAGTGCTTTGAATTCGTCAAAAGACGATATGCAATTATCGGGTAGATTACGATACCAGTCGTATGCTGTACCCGTAAAACACCCAATGAAGACTCGGGTGAGAAGAGCATCATTCTTCTGTAGATGCACAGTCATAATATCAAAATAATTGATATATTAACTTGGAGAAGCCTTTCCATCAAATAATACCATAGATTGTAGCTTGAATTTAGGAGGAAAGGGCACATCATTCCAATGGAGAGGATAAGGTTGCTTGATCCCCAACTTCTGAAGCTGATCTTTGTGCTTAAGAACCTCAAATTGTGTTTTTAACTCCCGAACTGCTTGAATAGCTTCACTAGTTTTAGGGAGTATATTTGATTGAATAGTAGTTGGATGTACCGTAACTCCTACCGGAGGTGATACATCTTCTGGAATGAGAGGGTCAGGAGATGCAGAGTTTTGATTGATAACAGGCTCTTGACTCAGATTATTCAAAGGTATGTTAACCCCTTGACTATCTTGAGTTTGTGCAGCTACCTGTACCAGTGTTATGACTGCCGGTTGGACTGTTTGCTGAGTCATTATTATCTGATGCATATTTTGCATCATTGCAAGCATATCCTTTAGCTATTGTTCCACCGCAGAAAGACATTATTCTGTATGAGAAGTAGACGTCTCCTGCTTTTCTCCGATAACATAAGATTCAACTTCTCTTGAACATATAGTGGGATTGCTTTAGAGATATGAATCAACGCTATCAGTTTCTGACTCCAAATACTGGGTACCCCCAGCCTCTGAATCTGAAGAATGCATACTTAAAGATCGTTGACTTCTTGACCGAGTATGTTGATATACTCCTTCAAAAGTGTCAAGGAATCGGTTGAACTGTTGTTGACTTGGAGTCCGGGACGAATGGACGTCGTCCTCTATTGATATGAGATGCCATATTGACCGATGCATAGGACAACTCATGTTCTTGGTCATCAATGAGGTATGTTGTAGCTTAATCGGTCGAAAACTGACCATTTAGTAGCAGAACAGCAACATTTGATCAAAATTTGGAGACATTCACAATGATGATTTTCTTGAGGGAGTGTCACAGGAGATTTTCTGTTTTTACTCTTTTGTACAAGTAACTCGCATAAATCAGAAGAATTGGAAGGTAATATTTTCTTTTTTACATTTGGGACAGAGAAATATTTAGTCCCTTGTGTAAAAAGAAGATTACTAGCTTCATTGGTAGAAGAAAGCTGTGTATTTTTACGCGCTTGAAGTTGTGTGCGTAAATCTTGAGTTAATTTTCGTGCACTGAGAACACCGTCAGCATTGCCCGTAATCCTAAGATTAAGCACTTTGCGTAAAACAGAATTTGAGGATTGTTGGCATAAAACAGAAGTTTTGCCAAAATTTCTTGTCTCTTTGGATAAATCAAAGGAATTGTTTGCCATAGGAGACTTGTTTTTACGATATACGATTGTAGGCAAGTTCACTTTAGATGCAAAAGCACCATTGTAAACTTTATCAACCATGTCACCGACAGGAGATTTGCCTTTACGGGCATAGTATAAAACAGGAACATCTGCCACGTCACAGATGGGAGATTTGCCTTTACGCGTATAGCACAAGACATGATTGTCTACCACGTCACAGACAGGTGACTGAATTTTACGTCAGGACGCAATACTGAAGTAGGAACTACCTCGTCACAGACGGGAGCCCCAACAACAGGAGTGGGAAGAATTCCTTTGCCTTCAGAGACAATAGAGAGATCATAGGGTGTTTTGGATTTAGGAATCCAAATTTTGCGCACCTTTCGTGATTTTTGCACATTGGAGCAGCGAGCACTACCCCCAGTTCGGAGCATTTCTTCATAAGCAGTCTGGTCGAATTGAACGACCAGAGTCTTGGTTGTCGATCCAACCGACACATCATCGTATTGAGCAATTGTTTTCTCGTCAGAGGAGAAAGTCGTCCCCTGCAAAGTCGCCATTTTGTTTCACTTAACAAAATGCCCTTGAGGCTTTTGAAAGAAAAAGAGAAAAAGTGTACAAAAGTACAAGTAAATTCTGGGAAGTATTGCTATGGAAGTCTGATCTGAGAGCGATCACTTTGTTCCTTGGAGCACACGATGATGATGAAGAAAACTGCTTGGAGATGAACAACTGGAAGAACTAAGTCACCAGAAAGGTATCGACACAATTGGCACTGATGGCACAGTCGAATGCTTTCCTGCTTTGCTTCACTCTGTTCTTGAGAAAAAGATGAAAAGAAATACTCTGGAAAATTACTTTGCTCTGAAAGTATCTGCTCTCCCCAAAATCTTCTTTTTTTCTTTCTTAAAAAAGAAGTCTTTATATAGACTTGTCTTCTTTGCGTAAAAAGCATCAATATTGGTTCTCTACGCAGGCTATTAGAATAACTGTCACCCACATACAGAAATTGGCCTCTACGTATATTGACACATGTCCCATAATCCAATAAAATAAGGAGAGCACGTACACACGTTCTTCGAGAAGTGTGGCATGAAGGCCACGTCAGAAAACCACGTTCCCACATAATCAGGACAAACTGTGCATAAAAGACGTTGTTTAAACATGTCCGAGCGTAAAATAGCTCAAAGTAAGCTTCCTGCATAAAGTGGCTAAAAATAGCCTTGAGCGTAAAGGCTCAAATAAACTCTACGCGCACAAAAAGAGTAGCTGAGATAGCCTTGAGCAGAAAAGCTCAAATAACTCTTATGCGTAAAGAGGAAGCTGTTCCTCAAGCGTAAAGCAGCTCATTGGCACGCTAAACAACAAACTTCTCGGCTTCTGTGCAATCATTTGTCAGAAAATCAATCTGTCAGAATAGTATCTTCGTGTAGTTAAAGCAGCATGGACAGCTCATTCCTCGCATAAAGTCTGAATTTAAGACTTGCGTAGAGTTTTGAGTTTGACCCAGTTTGACCTTTCCGTAAAGTCTAATCTGGAACTGTCTTTGCGTAAATATCTTAACTTCCTTGACTTGGTCTTCGAAATTTATTTACGCTTCTACAACGCCCTACAAACCAAGCATCTTAGATGAGAGAACACCATAGAATACTAAGTAATCTCCAGGAACGTAATATAGCTTCATAGTTACATGAAGAGCAATCTATATAAATATATAGACAGATAACATGGAAAGAGGAGAGAGAGGCAGTGTACCTATAGGTGATTGGGCCAGGAGTCTCGGTGTAATGCACGTGCTCAACCTCAAACTCGAAGGGGTGAGGGGTATAACAGCAAATAAAAAGATAGGCTAGCTAAACTGGAAGGAATAGAACGGTGAAGAAGGAAATAGATTAACTAAGAATTTCTGACTGGAAATGTAGGTCACACTTGCCTCCATGTGCTGAGACGATCGTTGTTGTTGTCGAAGCATGGAAATTCAGACGCATCTGGAGGCCGAAGTTCCTATGCGCCACAAATAAAATGCGTAGAAGATATAGGAGAGATGTCAGCGCATCGTTCAAAGACAGTAAAGATGAAACTACATGAAAAGAAGTTTTTTTAGAAAATCTATTACATAGCTTTTTTATTACATTCAAAGTCTACTACAAAATCCTAGTCTAAATATCCATGGATAAGCGCATCACTCTGACGTCTCAACATAGATGCATTTCTTCCTCATCAGAGCGAATCACTTCCTGGTCAACGAACGAATCACTTCCTCGTCAACGCATAAGTGCATCGGCTAATGAAGCAGTCATTGAGCAGAACGTGAATTGGCAATCAATCCAAACCCGATGGCTCTTCCAGTATAACAAAGTTTGGGGCATGATGAACCCAAGCCTTGTAATCAACTTTGCACTCGATGTCGTCTCGTAGAAGAATACTACCAGCAAGGTGTACGAGTACGAATCGTACTGGCTGTAGCTAACTTGGCGTATTTCTGCCTTCTACAGGAGTTCATTATCAAAACTAAAGCTTCTTTGAACGAAGAGATCTAAAATCCGCAGTACGACATCTTGCCAAGGAGGTAGATCGGTCGAGTTCATCTTCATTGGAAGTAGTATGAAAATGAGAACAAAATTCTCTTTACCACACAAAATACTGCCATTTTTAGGCCAGGGTAACCAAACCCATGTGCCAAGCGACAGCTCTTTCCGAAATTAATGCAAAGAACTTAGCATTTATAGCAATGAAGCTGCCATCTCAAAATCAGCTAAGTCAAAAGTCATTAATTTTAACCCTGAAATGCTCAACGGGGTTGACCGAAAGAGATGCGCCCTTCAGACAGATATTAACGCGCCCAGTGGTGTACAAACAGATGCGCCAACCTAAGCTTATCACCCATCATGTATTTAATACTGATTGACAGAAATTATCAACATATGTCTCGAAGACTGAAAAAGTTGACAACTATTACAGAAATCAAAAAGTCGTCGACGTCAGTACCATCATTACTTATTGTGTCGGTCATGCTCTGCCACGTAGACGACCAAACAGTCGCATGCGCCCGAACTTTGCATGTGTAGTACCCCGATCCCGTTATGGAGCACTGATCGGGCTAGCGGCTGAATGGCCAAGTCGGATGCAATTGGGGAAACTTTACTTGGGGAAACTTTATCAGGATCACGGGATAATGAATTGAGATCCTTTCCTCGTTATGGATTGGACTCTTTTGAAATGATACCCAAGATGCAGTGGCGTGCGTCTTAGGGGAAGAATTCTACATAAATGTCGCTTTCCCTAAGACCGTAGCCCTGCTGGTTTTCGATGTGGCTTTGATTGTTGGCTTTGTGCGCATTTTTGTGAATGTTTTCGATGATTGTTTTCATGGATTTACTTTCAGCGTCTGTGCATTCATATCAAATCACTGAGAGAAAGAGAAAGAAGTATGCTGACCAGACGTTTGTGCCAATGCAGGTACTAACGTAGTGAACCGAACTTGACGTTCCGCGGAAGACCTCTTTCTCTCGGCAATTCACCAACAAATGAGTGGCTTTGATCGTTCGAAAATCCTTCATCATCTCGCGTAACAAAGGATGACTTGTTATTGCAGTTGGTACTTAATAAAAGATGCCTAGTAAGAACCCAGAAAGATAATAAAAGATAAATTATCACATGGCTAGGTTTATGTTGCAAATCAAAATGATGCCTTGTATGCTGCGATATGAACTGTTTAACAGGTGATACAAAGACCTAAGTATTGGGCGGTAAGTATATCGAAGTTCGGTTCAAAAGAATGGTAAAACAAAATGAATAGTCCCTTGGTTGGATAAATGAGTATGCGAGCATATGTCTCAAGACAAGATGGTAAGATGGTAAGTTGGTTAGACGAAATGAAAACTTATACGACTTATGTGTTGGAGATGCTATTTTCATGCATGTTATGTTTCTTATTAGCTAAGTTGCATTACGTGCATGGTCATGGACAACTTGTGCACAAGGTAGTTCCTTGAACGGTAATCTGCGGCCACGGACCCAGTTCGTCCTGGGGGAACAAGGATTGAGCCGACATACTGGCGTCGGTATGCAGGACCTTCAGTGGGGCTAGCTACCCACACTGCAAGGAGAGTCCTTATACCAGTAAAATGGTCCAAGATGGTGTGTCGCCAGCGACATTCATATAGACATGTTTCATAGCTAATAATGTCTTATGCAGGCAACAGTAAGTGTTATTCATAAATATACAGGGATGGCTATCGACTGTGGGTAAGATTTACCAAATTGGTGAACAATATGAATTGCTTATGTTAGAATAATATGAATTGCTTATGTTTCTAACATCAATGTGTGCTTCTTATGTTTCCTATCAATTATGAATTGTTAATGGACCCTAAGGCAAGATAGAAAGATCACAAATCAATAGTGTATATTCACATTATTTACTACTGTTGATTTATGGCGAGATTGGTTACGGCCGCTCACCAGTACATATGTGGTAATGTACTGACCCTCGTCTCCAGACCCTCGTCTCCACAGGTGCCAGGAACCTAGTGGATAATCTTAGACGCTGAAGGCTTGTTGTCCGACTCTTTAAAAGCTTTACACTTCTTTGAAATTTTTACTTGAAAAAGAAGGTATTTTGTTGAAGATGGTTATTGCCACATTTTTATTAAAGGGATATAATATATGGAACAAGTTGTATCTCATTTCAATATTTCTACAAGTTGTAGACAAGTTTGGTATTTCATCTCGGCTGTTTGAGAGCCTTATGTTTTCTATACAAAGTTATCAATAAAGAGCTTATTTCAGATTGCATCTGTGTTCTTCAATTTCTCTATGAACTTGCTGTGAACTCAATACACAATGTCTCTTTTATAAAATGTACACGAGCATGCCTTGTACAAGTATAGACTTGTACGGTATCACGCCTTAGCGAGGACGAACGATTCAGTGTGAATCAAAGTAAGGACGAATGATTCTCCAAATCGAGGCATGACAGTTTTGTATCAGAGCACAGCTTTATTTCCTTGGGAAATTTCGTGTTTTAAGATTTTGAAAATGACACAAGCTTTATTGCTTCTTTGAAAACTTTGGTTTTAGATGTCCCGAAATGAGATGTTCCATACAATAAGTCCATAAATATTTTATGAGACTAACAAACTTCTATGTATTGCAGAGATGACGAAGGCGGGCACCATAAACAATGCGAGTAGCTCAAGGGCGGTAGCCTAAACCAACCCGATGGAAAGGATGTTGGCTATGATGGAAAGAGAGCAGAGGAAGAATGTGAAGCAATTTGAAGCCCAACAAAAGTAGTTAGATACCCTACAACAGTTGGTCTGGTCAGTGGTGAACAATGGGGCTCAAGGCACTCCTATCTCAAGGGAGAGCAAGATCGTAGAGGCAGAAGAACCCCAAGCTGCTAAGAAAACAAGTGTCGTGACCGACATTACTAAGTTCAAAAAAATATGCAATAAACCATTCAAAGGGACAGAGGAAGCCACCATAGCTATGGATTGGCTAGTTGAAGTAGAGGATCATCTTGAAGCCTTGGGTATTACTAGATCCAAGAGGGTATCGTGTGCTAAACTACTGCTGTTTTCCAACGCACACTACTGGTGGAAAGGTCAGAAAAGGATCCTTGTGGGGGTGAATGGAACGACAAAAATTACTTGGCAAATGTTCCGGAAGGCCTTTCTCGCTCAGTATTTCTCCTCGACTGAGCTGCGAGCAAAGAAGTTAGAGTTCCAAAAGCTTAAACAGGGAAACTTGACTATGAATTAGTATGATACAATATTTTCAAGACTGTCTCAATATGCTATTACAAAGTTTACTGATGAAGCGTCCAACACTTGTCGGTTTGAGCAAGGCTTGAGACCTGCTCTGAAGACTCAACTTGTGGTCCAGAAGTATAAGACTTTCCAGGAGTCTTATGAACACACAAAAAAGTTGGACCCATACTTTCCTACGACAACGCCAGTACAAGCGTCGGTACAGAATATGCATAACAAGAGACCGAACAATGGTGGTGGCTATAAGGCTCTGAAGTGCCAAAATCACGGTGGCTATCAGTGACCCAATCAGGAGGGACCATTCTACTTTAAGTGCCGCAACAGAGGGCACGTTTCTAATTACTGCCATGTATTAGAGGGAGGATGTTACAAGTGTGGTCAATTTGGCCATAGGTTCCGAGACTGTCAAAGAGGAAGAACCCAACACAACCCTCCGAGGCAGCAGCATCATAAATCGTATCAACAGAATCATGGACTGGCACCATGACCCTATCAGCCGACACAGAATTAGAGGCCTGATGCTCAGGGACGAGTCTTTGTATTGGCTCAATAGGAGGCTCTTACATCAGATACTGTTGTGACAAGTATATATTTATTTAATCGCATTCCTTCACGTACTTTATTTGATTCTAGTGCCACGTATAGTGTCATATCTAAAGATTATGCTAAAGAACATGGAATAAAAATGTCAATGCTTAATGTATATCTTAGTGTTAGTACTCCATCAGGATTGGAGATGGCTACTAACATGATATATAGGGATGGTTACTTATGTATCGGAGACAGGAAGCTATCATTGGATGTAATCGTGATTGATATTAAGAAATATGATATCATTATGGGGATGGAATGGTTAAGTGCATGTTGTGCAATGATCGACTCTGCGGAGAAGTGAGTTGTGTTTCGTCTACCAAGAGAAACAGAATTCTCTTACTCAGTCGGTTCGTCGGCGAAAGCATCGATGGTGATTTTGGCTACTACGGCCCGACGAATGTTACATTCTGGCTGCGAAGGATACCTTACTTTTATTGAGACACACATAAGAATGGAGCAGACTCAGCTAACACTGAAGTCGTAGTAGAATTTTTTGATGTGTTTCCGGATGAGATACTCGAAATGCCTTCGGACCGAGAGATTGAGTTCACTATCGATACATTTCTAGATACTCGTCCGATCTTAAGGGCATTATACTGGATGGTGCCTACGATTTAAAGGAACTCAAAGTACAATTACAAAAATTATTGGACAGGGGATACATCAGACCCAGTATTTCTCTGTGGAGTGCTCCAGTGCTATTCGTAAAGAACAAAGATGGATCGATACGGCTGTGCATCGACTATTGCGAGTTGAACATAGTTACAATTTGGAATAAGTACCCATTATCTCGGATAGACGACCTCTTCGATCAACTGCAAGGGGCGTTTGTGTTTTTAAAGATTGATCTTCGCTCAGGCTATCATCAGTTGAAGATAAAACCAGATGATGTTCCGAAGTCTGCGTTCCAAACAAGATACCGACACTATGAATTTTTGGTCATGCCCTTTGGACTGACCAATGCCCCTGCCGCCTTCATGGATATTATTATCAGAGTCTTCCGGCCCTTCTTGGATAAATTTATGGTCGTGTTCATCGATGATATCTTAATCTACTCAAAAAACAGAGAAGACCATGCGACACATTTGAGAACCATACTGCAGACCCTGCGGGAAAATCAGAACTATGCTAAGTTGAGTAAATATGAATTTTGGATGAGTAGCGTGTCATTTCTAGGGCACATTATTTCGGAAGAAGGTGTATCCGTTGACCCAAAGAAAACTGCAGCCGTAGTGGATTGGAAGCAACCTAGTCTGTAACTCCTCTTCCCGAATTTTTTTTAAATATTTCTTATTAATTATTTGATTTAAATGGTATTTTTTTAATTCTTATAAATAATTAATTAGTTAATTATTACGGTAGATGACTCTAGTCATGGTTAGTAATTGGAGTACAAGGTGACCAGAAATAGTGGCACGGATAGTACAGTTGCGTGCTTTGGCTCGTGCATTAGCTATGTTGGGGAAGGCCGAGCCATAGGATTGTTCTAACTAGGAAAACCAGGCCAAATTATGACATGACCATTATAAATAGTTTAATTATTTATTATTAAGATTTATTGACTTGTAGAAGACACGGTTGTACCCAACTAGTCCGGACTGGACCCAAACTAAGTACAAGTCCATATAGTGATGTAGTGCATCCAAAGGCGTCCATGTAGGTGCATTTTAAGCATATGCATCATTTTATATGTTAGTTTATTTCTTGGATTTTACAAATACTTTCTTATTTGTATTACGTATAATATAAGTATTATAAATATTTATATGACGTTTTAGAGTACTTGCACGATTTATTATGGTCCCAGTAACGTGGGAGTATATTGTGTCACTCAATACCCTAGTATTGGTTTATTGTATTTTGTTATTATTATTATTATCAAATATAGTCATTAATTGGTTATTTCTGTATTCCTAGAAAATATATATTGAATTATATGTACACATGTATATACGTATAACACTATCCTAGAAGAATATTGCTAAGATTGTATTTGGATTTATTTGAATATCTATTTATGGATATACATGTATATTATTTGTTATTATATATAAATATATATATATAGGAAATATTCCAAATGTAGTGTATGTATAGTATATAAGAATAGGACCATTATTTTATATATGTATATGGTGGTACACCTATGTATATATAAATATATATCTATTGCTAAAAGAAGAATTGAAACCCCCAAGCCCAGCTGAGCCGAGCCCAAGCCCAGTCGGGCCAGGCCCACATGCCCATGAATGCAACCCAGCACAGCAAGAAGGCCCGACCCCTCCTCTATTCATAATCGAACAACTAAGTATGCATATATATAAAGAGAACGAGAGGGAGTATCTCTACAAACCCTAACCTAATCTCGTCGCCACCCACACACGCTCGCCCAGGAACGCCTGCGCAGCCACCCGCCACCGTGGCAACCGCCGCGTACGGCCAGAGCCGTCGAAGGCTGTGCACAACAAAATAGTGACGCACGAGTAGCAGCAGCAACCCCGCACAGGTACCTTGTTTCGACGTAGATTTCTCCCTCATCATTTTACGATTCTTCGACCCGTAAATTTCTAATGATACCCTAGTTGATCGGCTATAAAACCTTGTAATTAGATTGATCTAGTTTGCTCTAGATTAATTGTGAAAATTCTTGAAATTTTAAGAAAAACCACAAAAAATAGAACATTAAAACTGTTGTAGAACCCTATTTGGAAGTCATTTCTGGGACGATGGATGGACGAACCTAAAAATCTACCTGAAGTATCCTGTAGAAAACCTATACCCCTCCAAAACCTACTTTATAGATTTTGAATTCATCAACTGTGCAATGAGAAAATCAATTTCCAAAATAAGGAAAAATTGTTTTCAAAAAATTAGAGAAGTCTCCGACACGACGTACATCCCGCCAAACCGAGCGACGTGGTCACGCACCATAGGCATAGAAAGGCACGTACGGATATTGCGGACGTGTGGGCTTTGATGAAATTCAAATTGGTTGCGTGTGCGCGACGAATTTGGTGCGTATCCGTCAAAGTTTACCGTATTGGCCTCTGTGCAAATTTTCTAATTATTTTGTGCACGTTCGTCAGATCGAGACGAAACTTACGCCAACAGGACCGTATCATTTTTATGGTCCTGCATGCCAAGTTTGGTCGGATTCTGAGACAATTGATCGGATCGCCGTTTTGTGGGCCCCACGATCTGATTCAACGGGCGATTTCGTGCATGGTCTTCCGGAATCCAAAATTGGACATACCGTTGGGACGTATCATCAAACTGGATTCGTAGACATGTTTTGTTGACTTTAGAGACCATAGACTCTGGCACGCTTTTTGGTACAAAGTGGGTCCAATGGCGGACATCGTTTTGGCCCGAAATGACCGTTTTGTCCCTGTGTCCAGAATTGGACTTAAGGATAGGCAATTTTAGCTAATTTGACTATTCTAAGAATGTTGGCAATGTCTGTTTCAGCTTTCGGAGACATTTGTGAGATTTGGACTTTATGGCTTACTAGTTGACGGTATATTGTTGGTTCTTCATGCTACCACCAGACAATATACCTTGCCTCCCTCTACAGTTTATTTTAATACTTATAATTTTCCTATTTTTATATATGTTATCATCTTATTCTCTAGTTGATGTGAGTTTATCTATATGTTTCCTGTGTTCCATATTTTACTAGATTATCGTCTTACTTGTATATCAGTTTCATGATTAGATAGTGTAGTTACACCAGGCTTGTTCACTTTACAGTTCATACTAGAGTTGTCCTTACCCATGTCTTGACATAAGTTGTACCTTGTCTCACCTGTGCCTCGACTGTGTCGTGTCTTGGAACGAGTACGTGTAGTTGAACTGCTAAATCTTTGTTATCGTTTTCTTAACCAGAGAGTCCACACTCGGGATAAGGGTTGACCATTTGCACCAGAGAGTCTACACTCGGGATGAGTGTGTTTGTCTTGATCTGTTTACATCTGTGAGTCCACACCCGGGACGAGGATGTTGTTTATTTGCACCAGAGAGTCCACACTCGGGACGAGGGTGCCTTGCCTTGAACTAACCAGAGAGTCCACACTCGGGACGAGGGTTAGAGATTAGTTCAAACCTGCGAGTCCACTCGGAGCGAGGGTTTGGTATTCCATTGATCTCGTATTCACTTGTTCATCCAGCAGTTCAGTTATGTGTAGTTGTTCTTGTATCTCCGTTCATAGTCACATGTCAGTGGTCACTTGTTGATTGTCACTTGTTAGCTGTCATTTGGTCAGTAGTCACTTGTCATGATTCCGTCTCTTTTTCTGTTTATATCTTGTTTTATTTTTATGCATGATAAACTGCTAGATAGGCATGTTTTTATGTATCTTGCTATGTCCCCTGAGGACCTGATGATCTATTCAGATTAGTTATTGCGTGGAGTTAGTTAGCAGTTCTGGATGGCGGATGATTATGACACTTATGGGTTTCAGATGATTACGATATTGCTTGCGAGATTCAGGTATTGATACCATGTTTATTATCTAGCTCATCCAGCTCGTGATTTCCTTTCATTATCATAAGATATTCTATTTATTGATTCAGTTTATAGACTCTTGTTATATTCTTTGGAGTCTTATCGGAAATTATGCTAGTGGGCTGTAGACCACGACCCATAGTTGTTCATTCATGCTCATATTATTTTTGTGGATTTGAGATATAGATTGAATTGCCATGATTTAGCAGTATACCATAGCCTTGACAGCATTTACGTATTCAAGTTGGGCTGGAGTCCGCTTGATGCGTAGCTGGCTTGCTCAAGTGCTTGCATCCGAAAAGCGGGAGCGGGTCGTGACAACGTCGGTGAGCGAAATTCGAAGTTTTCTCGGCTTGGCAGGCTACTACCGCAAGTTTGTCAAGAATTTTTTGAAAGTGGCAGCGCCTTTGACTCGGCTAACCCAGAAAGGAGTAGCATTTGATTGGACTGATGAGTACGAGGCTAACTTTCAAAAATTGAAGCAACGCCTCATGTCAGCCCCAATCCTTGTACTTCCAAATGGCATCGAGGGATTTCAAATATAGAGTGATGCGTCAGGATTGGGTTTGGGATGTGTATTAACTCAGAGAAGGAAAGTGGTATCGTATGCCTTGAGACAGCTTAACCCACACAAAAAAAATTATCCAACGCACGATTTAGAATTGGCAGCGATAGTGTTTGTATTGAAATTATGGCGGTATTATTTGTATGGATTGGCTTACGAGATCTTCACCGATCGTTAGAGCCTGAAGTACATATTCACTCAAAAAGATTTGAATTTGAGGCAAAGACATTGGTTGGAACTCATAACAGATTATGACTTGACAATCGCGTACACCCCAGGAAAAGACAATATGGTGGCGGATGCGTTAAGTTGGAACTTCGTGGGATCCATCAGTATTGACAAACGGATATTGGAATAGTTAGAGAGCATGGGAATTGAGCTCCAAATTTGTGGTCGAAATGCACAATTGGCTCAACTTCAACATGAGTCGAGTTTGTTAGAAAGAATTAAGACTGCGCAGGGGACGGATGAGTTCTTGATAAAGATTGGCAGAATAATGGAATAGGGTGAAGCAGGTGACTTCACCCGGCACGAGGATGGTTCGTTGCAACTAAAAGGGAGGCTATGTGTCCCGAAGGATGAAGAACTCCAGAAAGAAATCTTGACGGAGCCTCATTACGCCAATTATTCGTTGCATCCGAGAAGTACAAAAATGTATAAAAATTTATGTACGACCTTTTAGTGGCACGGAATGAAACGATATGTGGCCCTATTTGTCTCACGATGTATGACTTGTCAGCGAGTCAAGGCAGAACACCAGAGGCCCGGCGAGGAGATGTAGAACCTCACTATTCCAGAATATAAATGTGATCATATAATAATATATTTTATAGTTGTCTTGTCGAAGACGCGAAGGAATAATACGATTTGGGTCATCGTTGATCGATTAACCAAATTGGCACATTTTATCGTATTCAAAATTTCTTTGAGCGTTGATCGGTTAGCCCAGCTATACTTGGATTAAATCGTCCGATTACATGGGATGCCAACATCAATAGTGTCGGATAGGGATGGAAGATTCGTGTCACGGTTTTGGTGCAGCTTACACTCGACTATGGGAATGCAATTGAAATTCAGTTTTGCATACCATCCACAAACTGATAGCCAGACCGCGAGGGTGAATCAGGTCCTTGAGGACATGCTACAGCTGTGTGCTATAGATTTGAAAACCAGTTGGGAAACTCACTTGCCGCTAGCAGAGTTTGCCTACAATAACAGTTATCGGTCGAGCATACAGATGGCACCGTATGAAGTATTATACAGGCAAAAATGTCGATCTCCGAATTGTTAGGATGAAGTCGGTGAACGATAAGTACTTGGTCCAGAAATGGTGGAGTAGGTCGTCGAGAAGGTCCACATGATTCGAGAGAAGTTACTTATGGCACAAAGTCGGCAGAAAAGTTATGCGGATACTCATCGACGACCGTTAGAATTCATGGCGGGTGACCATATATTTTTGAAAGTATCACCGATGCATGGAGTTATGAGATTAGGTGCGAAGGAAAAGCTAATATTGATATTTGTTGGCCCATTTGAAATCCTCAAGCGAGTCGGCACACTACCAGAATAAGTCATATTAGCGACGCCAGAAAACGTCGCTAAAATGACAAAAAATGTCACTAACACAGTTTATCGACGTATTTAGTGACATTTTCTGGTGGTCGCGGAAAGCCATGTCGCTAACAGGCATTACGTCGGTAATCGTCGCTCTTACCGACGCTTACCGACGTCATTAAACGTCGGTAATTGACCGACGTTCGTCGATGGCCCGTCGGAAATATGGCGACGTCGCAAACGTCGGTCAACGTCGGTGAATCCTGCGACGTACGTATACAATTACCGACGTTCACCGACTCTGTTGGCGAGGGAAATAATGGGACATTTAGCGACGTGTACCGACGCAATATTTCGTCGGTAAGCGTCGGTATACCTGGTGATTTACCGACGTTTACCGACGTTTAGCTGCGTCGCTAAACTTCTGTAATCGTCGATAAACATCGCTAAATTGTAAAAAAAAATTACAGAATGTCCATAGAATCACATTTTCTACCTGTAATTCAATAAATAACAAAAAAACAACAAGCACATTTTCTTCCTGGGTTCGCCGACCACTTCGGTGGAACACTCAACACCGGTACATCACAATATACATATGTATCAACGCAACCAAGAGTAAAAGTCTACAACCAACATATGATGAGATACCAACACAACGAACACTAAAATATCCAAAGTCGGTAAACGAATATCCAAAGTATATCCACAACCAATAATAAAAGTCTACAAAAACAAATAATCCACAACAAATACTGAAACAACATAAACAAACACTATAATCTAATAAAATAGTCCTAACTCGGACTACTGTGGATCTGGAGGAGGAGGGGCACCTCCGTGCCTCAAGAATAGGAACATCTCGTACTCCTCCCGTGAAATCGTCACCGATAAAGAAGGTAGTAACGTCGGTGGAGTCGGAGGTAGTGACGCTGGCGGAGTCGACGACGATGAAGGCGCACCCGGAGGACAATAACGCTCCAACGCTGCTAGTCGCTCATGGTAGGAATGTATGGTAGATAACAGCCTCGTACTGCTATCAACCATCGAATCCTGCATCAACGTCAGCCTCTCGCCTACCCCACTCTGTCCTCTCAGTCATATCCCTGAGCTCCATAATGCTGCAGTCGAGCATATCCAATCGTGCTATGAGCGCAGCATCGTCCGTCTGGTGCTTCTCCTGGATCCGTCGTAGCAGCTCGTCACGGACAGACTCTACCATCTGCTGGACACGGACGGACTCCTGGGAGGACTGTGGGCCATGTACACTAGCAGGGGAGGTCCTAGAGGACTGTGCCATAACTAGGGTACCATAGGATCCAGTACCGTAGTACGTACTCCTGTGGCGACCACCAGCGACGGTCACCTACAGCTCGTCCTCTGACGGAGCTGGAGCGGGCTGCGAGGAAGTACCAGCCTCTCCCGTAGAAAATGCACTAGCAGTCGCCCGCTACTTAAGCCGTTGAAACTCGGCCTAGAAAGCATGGATACTTTATAACTTCTAATGTCTATTGTACTTATTATTACTAACTACATGAATATCTATTTGCATGCATATTTACTAAGTTACATCAAAACTAACACGAAGTATTAAAATTAATAAATAGAATTGTAATACTTACATAGGCCTGCTCCGCCCTCTCGTCAATAAGCTTCCCGTCCTTCCGATGTGTGGCCAAGAAGACAGTCACCATATTGGCATCATCATCACCTTCTACTAATTTATCGGACTTGCAATAAAATAATATTTCTAAAATAAAAATACATACCAAATGACAAAAATATTCCGTCATCAGAATCCACCCACCACACCACTCTGATCCCTGCTTCCTAGCCGCCTTGGCCTTCTCAGACTTTTCCTTATACCTTAGCTCGTCGAATGGAGCCTTTATTGCAGTCCACTGATCAGGGGTGATCCAACCTTGGATCGGCTTTTTGGCACGATCCTGAGTCTTCTGATCATTAATAGCGTCACAGATCAGCTTAGTAGCAACGGCAGGAAACATCCCCTCGATTATCTCGGCCCGGTGCGGTGGATAAAAAAATATATCCTAGAAGAGTGCAAACCAAATATTTATCAGTTATATATAATATACAAAAATTATATGATTCATGTTAAAAGCAAATATATTTTAACCTTGAAGCGCGCAAACCAGTAGGCCTTCCTCTCGTCCGGAGCATCAGAGTAGTTTATCCAACGACCACCATAATTAGTCCTCAATAAGTGGCCTAGGCATCTCTGTACCGACGGGGGACGATATCTATACAGACATATTATATTCATGTGAAAAGTTAATTTATGATAAACACAGGAAAAAAAATGATAAACCAAAATACTTACTTTGTACCGTCGGCTCAGATCTCCGTCCTCGTCTCCTTCGGAGGTGCACATGTATCATCTGCCTGATACTGGTCGAACGTCGCCTCAGCCTTCTCCATCTGCTCATCTGTCTCCATCATTGTATCAGTAGGAGGAACGCTAGACGAAGGAGCAGTCTCTGGCCTGGAACTACTCATCCCAGAAGATATGCCACGTAGCGTCGGGACAGGCGGATGTACTGTCTGATACACAGGAGTACTGGGCGACGATGATCCACAGCCGGTACCAGTAGGAGGTACCGAAGGAGTACCCTGTCCTCTGCCAGTACCAGTACCCCGTGCCCTATGTCGGGACATACAGAACGATCTACGATGACATGTCATACCTGATAACAACATATGATGAGATACAACAAATAATATAGACTAGAAATATGCTGATACATTTTATAAGAAACATCTAAGTCCAGATAGTATATTCTACAAGAAACATCTAAGTTCAGATAGAACATTCTACAAGAAACATCTAAGTCCAGATAGTATATTCTAAAAGAAACATCTAAGTTCATATATAGTAACCAAAACTAGATAATAACCAACTCTATATAATAAGAAAATGAAAGTACATCTCGATTAATCATCTTCAGAATATTCATCTTGTTCGTCTTTCTCGACCTCATCTTCCTCTTCCTCCTCCTTCTCATCTTCACTTTCATCTTCGACTTCGTCGGCTTCGTCTTCCTCTTCAGATAATTCTACATCTTCTATATTAGTCGTGTAATGCGTAACTTCCGTGGACACTACAAGAAAGTAGGGCTTTCCGACACTTTTTTCTTCCGACGTTTATGGGAATGTCGTCTTAGGTACGATACACCAACGTTCTACAACAAACGTTGGAAATTACCGATGTTTGCTCTTAAATGTCGAGGATAACCGATGTTTTTTTTTCCAACATTTATGTTTAAGTTGCCTTATGTAAGCAAATACCGACCTTTTGCATTAAATGTTGAAAAATATTGAGTTTGCGACATTTTTTCTCGATATTTGTCTTAAATGTCGAAAAATTTACCAACATTTTGTCAAAACCGTAGTATATTGAAAAAGAAAACCATTGTAGCAGTATTTTCCTTTCCCTCTAATATTTTGCCCTTCCCTCCTAAACCCCTATAATTCATACCCTCCATTCACAAAATTAATGCCTCCAGCCAGAAAATTCCCTAAAAACCTAGCTTATTCCCTAACCCTACATTCACAATAATCAACACCTCTAACCAACTCCATGCATATTGACCTCTTCGTCACACAAATCAATGCCTCCAGCCCAAACTCCGCCGTCCCGGTCCAAGCCGACATCCTGACGCCTTCGAAGCTAAGATCTTCTTCAACACCGCCTACCACTCGTTCGGATTCCTCGTCCACAGTGCCGCCATCCTCGAACCAAACTATCCCTCGCCAACCCGCTCGATGACTTCGACCGCGTATTCATCATCAACGCCCATGGTGCCTTCCTTTGCCTCCATTTTTATTTTTATTTAAGGTTAGTGATTTGCGAATTGAAATAACTAGTATTTTATTTTCTTCGGTGAGTTTTACATATATTTGTACATATTAACATTCTAATTTAACTTTCATGACATCTAAAGTTTGTTTTCTTCGAGGGGAGGAGGGGTTGTTGCTATTGTCATGTAGCTTCCTTGATGTAAAATTTGTTTTAATCTAGGTCTTCTTGTATGTAATATTCACTTAATTTCCTTACGCTGGTTTCATACAACATATAATGCTTTCTACTATACTCTCTAATGGAGGTTGGCACTTGTGACACCAAGGCTTATTGCTTGAATCTTAGAGAATGCATGTTCGATTCACGAAAATGGCCTCTCAATTTATATTAGGGAAGGTTGTGTACATCTTGACCCTACAGACCCTACACAAGCAGGCGACGGGACCCTTGTGGCACTTGAACGCTATACACTTACCAATATGGTCCATGCCTTATTAGAGCACTGTAGCTCATAAAAGTCTGTTGTAACTCTTCAAACATTTTAATCATTGTATAGTAGTTGTTGGCTTTATGTTGGAAATGTTATTCATGATACAAACAGTTGTCATACCATTGAGCTGAAGACTTAAGGGAATATTCAACCTTTTAGTCATTGAAGACTTAAGTTGTCATAAATGAGTCTTCATAGCAGTAAGTTTTAGCCTGGAGTGGGGTTTTCCTCATTAATCTAATCAACTGTATTGAGTTTTTTTTCTCCTTGCTTCAGGTGCTTATGTATAAAGGAAATGATGCATCGAAGGAACTTACTGAAGTTTCTTAATTGTATCCGATATGGTGTCTATTTAGCTTCAGATGTTTTCCTCAAAAATTCATGATCATTGTCATTAGAGAAGTGGGAATGAGCAATGTATTTCTAATGGCTGGAGAGCTTTGAATAGCGTGTACAATGTAAGGTTTTCTGGAGCTTGTTTATTTTTTTTAAATGAAAACTATATTGGATTATAAGGAAGTGAGAACTCCTTTCTTTTTTTCAGATTTGAAAAAAAAACAGGATAGATGGTTTCTTTTGGTGTTTGTTTTTTGGCATAGCTATTGATTATTTAGATGTATTTTGAAAAATAAGGCTGTTACTATATATTTGTCAGAATACTTATGATGGGTTTAACCATTGATGAGAAATTTTCCATGTATATACTCTATGGCTAATGTTCAATCTTTTTGAACAGATTGTGCCTGGAGAGCTAACTGTAATCACAGGTGTTCGCAACTCTGGCAAAAGTGAGTGGATTAATGCCTTGTTGTGCAATATCAATGGAAGTGTAGGATGGACCTTTTCACTTTGCTCTATGGAGAACAAGGCAAGCATTCACCATTTAATTTTTATTGATTTGGCCAAAAGAAAAATGAACAAGACATCTTTTCATTTTTAGGTTCGAGATCATGAAATGAAGCTTTAGGAGAAATACATCAAGAAACCATTCTTCAATGTTGGGTATAATTTACTTTATGCAATTTGTCCTGGTTTATTTATAACTAGTGTTTCTTCTTGCTTAAAATTATTTTTTTCTGCTATTATTGTAATATTTGAGCCCCTATTATTGAGAAAAAAAACATCTACCAATGTGCATACTTTTCTCGTTTGTGTTCCTTCACCCTTTATTTCAGCTATATCATTGTGTTGCATGGTCGGCCAAAGGAATTTAGTTATTGTGAGCAATCCTACCTGAGTGGAAGGCCAACTACAAACTTTATTTCTAATTTTATAACAACAATAAAGCCTATATCCCTAAATTTTGTGGTTCATTAGGAACTGTTATGTTGTCAAATTTGAGTATTAGAACAAGTTATCATCCCTCTCATATGGATCATTAAATCTAACAAGTATGATGTTTCGTAACCACACCAATATGTTTGTGGATGAAACGATTGTCTCATGGGTCCGTAAATACCATATGGCATCTTGAGATAAAAGTCTTCTTTGTCAATACCTTATATACTCTACAAAAATTTCATGGCTGCTTTTCTGGTTGCATATGCACAATTTTGGCATGTAAAATAGGTCTCCACCTACTAATTTGTCTCTAACGGTTATGCTAAGGGACAATCTTGTCACCGAGTTTTTTTTAACTACTTTGTTGTATCCTGCTATAGAAGGTGGAGGTAAGGTTGATAACAAGTCATAAAATTTAATTTAAGCTTTATCTGGACCTTTCCGGTCTTATAGGGCAATTGCTTAACTAACTTCCTTTTCATAGGGAAGGAAACATACAATGCTCGTAATTTAAAATAATTATACAGAAGATGAGTTATAGTAATTGCAGTTGCCTCCTTCAATCCAAATTAGTTAGTTTTGCAATAATTTGTTTACTATTCTTTTTAATTTGCTATATTTCGTATTCCCAATCTTCTAGAGATGCCAGATAGAGAATAAATTTATTAAATTCTTTATATGGTTAATTTGTCACATCCTTTTTAATTACACAACAAGACAAAGGCCGATATATTAGTCAGATGCTTACCAAGATCAAGCATTTCGCTCTTCATCATCATCTATGTCATGTGTGGTTTGTAGCACATTCAAGACAGGTACATAATTGAATGGACACAACCTTTATATTTCTACATGCAAGCATTCTGAGGTCATTGAAAAGGGTGGACCTCTTGATTTATGTAATATCTGAATACTAACCCTACATGCCCTTATGATCAAGTTCGTGTAGGATTATGGATTTTTTTTGTAGTTATATTAAGTGATTTGAAATTACGGTTCAATATACTTGAATCTATCAGTTAAGTCCATATTTTGGATGATTTCTACTTCTACAACAACTGCGTAGATGGTTTTCATATGATGTGATATTTGGTTTATATAAATTGGTTTTGGTTTTTGATTGGGTTTCAGGTTCGGATGGTACCATATCCAAATACCAACGGATAAGGATTTAGGGCTTCACTTCTGATTGGCGGAATCCTATGGTACTAAAATAACAGGATCAGGTTACCAATCCATGCTCATACTCTAATACATGATTTGTCTTTGGAAAAGCAACATTTGAGTTACATCACATATGAATGTTAAGATGCTAATGTTTATGTTTGTCCAAAATAAACAATTTCAAGTATGCCAAATAGTGAGTCTGAACTCTTAAACTAGTTTCTCGTCTCAGGTTGTATGAAGTGAAAGGAAATCAGTTACTTACATCATTACTTGATTCCAGGTTCATCAAGACATGGATGCTCCATTGTCTCACTATTTCATATATACAGAGCATCACTCCTACTTGATAGGAAATTAACTAACTAGCGACTCCATTGATATCACAATAATTAAAGGGATGAAAAGAGGAGTGAGAGTGATTGAGCTAGACTTATGGCCAAACAATACAAAAACTGTTACCGAAGTTCGTCATGGCAGGTATGTAATTTTGTCATGTCATTATTTTACTATGTTATGTTTTCTAAAGCAACCATGAAAATATACTTTTACTCCACCTATACAAAACTGGATAAGGTCTAATATAGGTTGCATCATTGTCTAATGGCATTATTGCCAAATATTTCATATTTTGAGTATGCAATTTCATTTTCTAGCTGACATATCATTCTTAAATCAAAAAAATTAAAGTAGTAGTAGATAGCATCGTTAACGCAAGAAGCTTTATCTTTTGTAGTGAATCACACGGATTGTATAATGACATGTAATTCAGTCGAGTAGAGAGTGCAAGAATGGAGGTGTCCTGGATTTTACGAGGAACCAATCGTTTGAAAATAAAAAATTATCATGGGCTTGTAGGCGTGAGTTGCATGCAAAGGCTATGCTAGTTGCATGCATGCTCGACTAAACACATGTAATTCAGTTAAGTAGAGGCGATCAGGTAAAAATGCAAAAACTGAAGCTAGCATTACTTGGTAACCTAGATCATGAAGAAGTGATATGGAAGAGGGTCTCAGTCAAGATCAACAACAAATCATAGGTAGAGAAGTGGAAGTGAAATTAATAGCTACTTGGTGTTTGATGAAATACTGCTGTGAAAGTTTATTGATGTTGCAGGAAGTGATAAGTGCGGTGCTGATACCACGGACAATGATCGTCAAACACCACTACTACAAAGGATGAAGTTAACAAAGAATTTCTAAATGTTATGGCTACTTTGCGTCCATCTACATAGTCTAGCTCTGCCACGGCCTTTCTATTTTGTTATTTTGGTTTTTAGTAACAACATATCCTCATTAGAACTTGCCTCGAATATTGGAGCACAACCACCTTTAGTATATAATTTACTCACTTATAATGTTCTATATATACACTCTGGGGTCAATATAGGCGTGATCTTTGAGTTGTAGTATGTACTCATTAAGAACTTAACAAGAGGAACCATCCAGTTTAGTTTGGTTTAATCACATTGCTTTTTGTAGGAATGGCAAATGCTTATACAAAGCATTCTCTGTATGTCCTTCTTCAAGTAACTAACTACAAGGCAATGCTAAATCTCAGGTGTTCTAGTGAGATGTTATATGAAAATGAGCCCATCCAAAGTAGTTTGAATCCTTTAGTGTACTCAATTTAGTGAATGCATGTTTCTTCATTTTTTTAATTAGTGAATATGATGACAAATTCTCAGCATTCCTCTTGTGAACATGAAATAAATTGTCTCATAAATCAGTTTTTTTTAGTTAATTTATTCTTTTTGTTTTAAAGACTTGCTACTAATAAAGGCTGTCATGCATACCACTGTACATAAAAAAACCTATGATTCCCTGTGCGATATGAAGAAAGATATGGAGAACCTGTTGGAATTTTGATTCAAAGATATAAAACTTTTGTGATTTATTTCCATGGGCATCTTTGTTTCTCATTGGAAAAAAAACTCAAAAGCAATATTTTAGTCTGACATCCGATGGACCATATGCCCCCTGAACATATATAACATTCTTATGCTACATGCTTACTAACATGAAATAAAAACCAAACCATATTTGGTTTTGGAAATTATTACTTTTTAATCTATTCTTTCTTTTTTTTTGCGGGTCTACTTTTTGACAATCCTCTTCCAAGACCATTTCCCGTATTCTTTCCTGTTTCGTCAATATCCATTCTTCGACTTTCTCTTCTTCCATTAGAAGTGCTCATGCACGCCACAGTAAAAGGAACTGTAAGTTCCCTCCCTTCTATATAAGCGAGAGGGTAAAGTACAATATTACTACATACGAAACAATTAATTTCTCTTCTATTTTCTATGATATTTTCTATATCTCTGAACAAGTTTTGGTGTTGGACATATGTGAAGGGTAAAGTACAATATTCTTATGCTATATATTGTTTTCCAGTTTTGGTGTTGGTCATATGCGAGATACCAAGACAAAAGGTTATAAGTATATAAGTATAAAAGATCTGGATTATTACTGTCTCTTTATCTCTGAACTAGTTTGTTTGTACCTTTGTTTAGTACCCGTAAAGTTCATGTTTTCTGCTGTTTGAGTTAAAAATTACTGATAAATAAACACTTTTGTGTTGCAGGAACATGGATTTGGGGAACACCAGTGGAAATGGTTATTGATGGAGAAAAAGTCTTTGTTCTTGACATAGATACTGAAGGATCTGCAAGTGTTGGAAAATCTAATGTATACGATGACAGCTAAGAAACTTTAATACATCTCTTGCTTGAATTTCTGTGACTATTCACTATGCCTTATGTGTCCCACAGGATCTTTGCTCTAGCGACAGTTTGAGTTCTGTTCTCATATATAATCTTCCTGAGACGGTTTGTTCTCTATCTAGCGGCAAACTGTGTTGGCCTTTATTTGGGGCTCACCATCCTATTTTCCTGTTAGAAGCATATGATTCTACACTCTCAAGAAATACCTTCTAGCTTCTTCAAGATAACATATTCATTTCCTGATTTTTTTTCGAACATAAAGAAAAAGTAGAAAACGGAGAAATCATATATGCTACCCACGTAGAGTCTACAAAAAGTTGTAAAAAAAAGAGTCGAGAAAGATTTGCCAGTTGCAGGCATAGTCACTATATTCGATAGTTTGGTAGAAAATTCCTTGTATGCTCATTTTTTCAATATATTCATTTCCTGATGTTTTTTCTTAGAAACTAATCAGCAAACCACTCCATATTCTTTATTTCTTAACATGCCCTACTAATTCATCATTATGTTAGCTCTTTCCCATTTTAGAAGAGATTGTTGATGCACACAGGTAGTAAATTTTAATTTTATAGTTGAGACTACCAACCTATGAAGCACTGATATACTCGTACCGGATAATTGTACTCATTGGATAATAACATCAATTGATGAACTCTGCTTGGGAGCATCTTTGAATTTCTTGATCATTAATTGATTGAATCTACTGATTTTTTTTGCAGTATTTGCATTCACTAAAATGGATGATAAATGTGAGGCTGAGGATACAATCCATGTGCTTGATAGGCTGAAGATGCAACCCAATTTTTTTTGGAATTCTAAAACGGTAAACAGATAGCAGTTGAGATGATACCGTCTCTTTAAGGCAAGTTTTCGTACTCCGGGAAGCTACTTGCTCGAGCTTTCCTCTTGAAACATGTCAAAATATGCTCGAGCTTTCCTCTTGCTCTGACGACTATTTATATTATTCGTTGTAATGTTTCATCTTTTCCTCTTTCAACATGTTGGGATTTCCTTAAATGTTGTTCTGTTAAAGGAATCTATATGTCAATATTATTGGAACCCATCAGTTTTTAGTATTGGTCTATGCTAGTTTACTACTCGTTTACTTTGATTGTAAAATCTATGAACTTGCATTCAAGTCATATCTAAATCATATCTAAATTTTACTTTTATACAATTTGATTATGTAGGTGAATCTTTTAAATGGTAGGATTCAGTTGGCTTGAAGAGGAAGTCAAGAGGCAAATACGAAGTCTCGGTAAAATTTCTTAATGCCTTGTAGTAAGCTATAAATGTTTGCATTATCAAGTATCAATTTTTAACTTTTGTAATTACCTATTTACTTCCGTATGCCATACTTCTGCAGGCTGCCTAACTCATTGCAGTTTACTAATTGCTACAGTTGCACTACCCATTAACCTCCCTTCCTGTATTCCTATATACTGCTATTGCTGCTCATGCTAATCTGTACTACTACAGATATGTCATATCTACTGTATTGTCTACAATTTCCTATTAGCCACACACCTGACTACATGATACAACTACATTGCTGCTAATTGCTAAGGATACTGCACCTGCTTACGTTGCTACTACAACTGCTGGTAGCTAAACCTGTAGACTGCATGTAGGTACAAGTCCCCTGCATCACCTAGCCTGCAGATACCCTGTACAGATTTCCCCTCCACACTGTCTGCATGCAGGTTCCCTTGCTCCTACAGACTAGCTGTTGTTCTCCCTTCATTCTGCAGGCTGTAATGCCTGGACACAGATGCTGTAATGCATCTTGCACTGCCTGCTGAGCTTTCCCTCTTCCTACACACAAGGATATGTGTGCACTGATGCTGCTATCATTACAACCTGCAGTTGCAATGCTGCAGTCAGGGTTCCTGCAGTATGAGCCATGAAGGATCTTACCCTACTACGGATGTTGTTTAACTTATTTTCTTTGTTCCGAACAGTAATGATCACACCTTGTACAGGATTTGACAAGAAAATATTTGTAACACGATGCAAACTTGTTTTATAGGTATGGGAAATAATAATTCATTACCATCCTTATGTTTCTGTGCACTAATGAATATCCATATCCGGTAAGATGTGAAGTTTATACATGATGCGAGTTGCACACATGAACTTTGTATATCCTTTAGGAAGTAGACAACTTAATAACAACATTTACATAGTATTCATGTATATAGGATAGATAATTGTTGTTATTTCTGGCGAAGCAGCCCATGTACTGGGATGTTTCGTATGTTACCTTAATAATTTAGTAGATGAACCTTCAAAAATCTTTATGAAACATTTCTTTATAAATGCAACATATGGTATGGTATGTGTAATGTATAGCTCACTGTTTTTTCACTTGACCAAAGTCTTTACAGTTCTGAAGTAATTTCAGACCAAGTCCTTGTTATAAAACTACAAGGCATCTCATAATTTAATGGTTTGAAGTACAATAGCAATAGTTGTGATTGCTGTAAGGAGCTTTATGAATGATGCTGGTATAAATATGTAGCTCCTTTTTTTGTTAGAAAAGAAATTGTAGATATCATCTCATACGCCAAAGATGGAATGAAGGATCAATGTCTAAGTTTCAATTAGTATTTCAGTATTTATGACCAATGTTTAAGTTTTAATTATTATTGCAGATATCATCTCATATGCTAGAGATGGAACAGTAAAGGAAAAGATCTTGTGTTTACTTGTTGCAGCCAACAATTTGGTCATAGTTAAAAACTTGCTTCATATAACTTTGTGAATAGTAATTACGGTCAACGGGTAGCAATTGTCTCACATAGCTAGTTCTTAATATTCAATATATTCATAATATCACTAACATGAAGCCATATAGGTGTGGGAAGGAAGTGCTAGAATTTTTGATCTGATCCAAGAAAGTCAAGAACATACGAAAGATGTAACCAGCCTGTCCATTTTATAGTCTAGAGAGAAACTGTATAATGATTCGCTGGACCAAACTGTGAGGGTACAATATTTTTCTTTTCCCATATATGTATCAACATCTTTGTCTGTTTCTGAAACTGAAACTTTTATCTACATGAACAGGTTTGGACTCTTCGAGGCAAAAATATTTCATGTGTAGAAGTTCACGCTATGAGAGATGAAGAGATAACCTAATTGTTGCAAAGTCGACAGTATAGTAAAATGTTGTATTTTGACTTGTTTTATTTTGCTAAACTTGGTTGTATAGTAAAATGTTGTATTTTGATGAGTAAAAAATTATTTTCTAAATTATATATTGTTGAACATATAATGTTAATTGGAGTATGGTTTAATTACTCAATAGGAAGTCGGTTGAATACAAGTGCATGACAAATATATTCAAATTATATTTTTTTTTAAATGGCTTTACCTATACCAACGTTTATGTTAAAACATTGAAAAATTATTGAAAAAAGGTTGGAAAAGCAAATCCCAACGTTTTTGCAAAAGGTTGGGAAAGAAGTTTAGTTTTCGAAGTTTTTATTAAAATGTTGGAAAATTATTACCTATAATTGCACAATTTTTGACGTTTATTAAACGTTGTCGCAAACATCGTCTTTACCTATACTGATGTTTAACTAAAACGTCGTAAATTTCCAACTGCGACAACGATGACGTTTGTCGAAAATGTTGAAAAAACGTTACGAATTCCTATGCCAACGTTTTTGACCTTTTTTCCGACATTTATAAAATGTTGGAAAAAATTAATTTTCTTGTAGTGGGAGTCCACATCAACAATATTGGTTACAAAAGGTAGCTCGTCCTCCTGATAAACTTTTTTGCCAACATCAAAAGTATCTCTAGCTTTAGTCTTGCATACTGTCCACTAGTCAGACTTCGTTGCTCCCCGTCTCGGATAAGCTGTGAAGTACCCGAGCTAAGCCTGAGTTGATAGGACAAATGGTTCGTAGCCATGATATCTACGCTTGTAGTTTATATCCACAAGACCATACTTATCAATTTTCCAACCTTGATTTTTAATCGGATCGAACCATTCACACTTGAACAACACGATCTTTGCTGGTTCTCTGCCATAATTATATGTCAACTCCATAATCTCTCGCAAGATGCCAAAGAAATCATTTCCTGGATCGACGACTTTGTAGTTCGAAGATTTGATACACAAACAACTATTTTTCGTGGAATCAAGATCCAGGAAGCTGTCTCTGATCGGAGCATTTGTCGACTTGAATCTAAAGCCATTGACATAGTAACTTGGCCATATTTTAACAAAAGTAATTGGTCCTTTGGCAACAGTTTTAATTAATTCAATCTCTGGTGAAATTAGACGATCGACCTGAATACCAAAGAAGAGATAGTAAGTTATTTATTACGCAGTTGCATTAGAAGAGGTCAGTAATTACCGAGTTGCTTACATATTCGCCCAACCAAGAAGGAAAATGACGTCTCATTTCTTGTTCTAATGCTTCGTCTGTTAGGTAGGGTCTAACCGACCTCAACTCATCATTATATGTGCTGAAAAACAACGAAGCAACCGCCGATTAGTACAATAATATTAGCTTATACTATTACATTGAGATGACGTAAACTCATCATTAATTACTTACCCCTCTAGATTCTCCACTTCATCCTCATCGCAATTGAGTAATATATACAACTGAGCAGCCCTTAGCTCTTCGTCATTCAAATATTTCTTCTTCATTTTCCCTGAAGGCTTTCCGGACGCATTGAATACTTTCAGTATTCTATCATTAGATTTTTGATATCCGTCGTCGTTTCTCGGAGCCCTTGTTCTATTCGTAGAAACATGAGGTTTGAAATACGTTGAGTAGAAGTTTGTAATCTTCTTGAGAATATAGGCTTCACAAATAGAACCCTCGACCTGAGCCTTATTTTTCACCTTCCTCTTTAGGTGGTTCAAATGCCGCTCAAACGGGTACATCCACCGATAACCGACGGGCCCACCAACACGTGCCTCGTAGAAAAGATAAATTGGCAAATGCTCTATGGAGTCGAAGAATCCAGGAGGAAATAGCTTCTCGAGCTTGCACAGTGTTACCGCAATATCATTCTCCTGCTTTTCTAGACGATCGACGAGCAACTTAGTAGAACAAAGATCTATAAAGAATATGCTAAGTTCGGTCAATGGATCCCAAACAACCTGGGATAAGAATTCCTGAAATGTAATCGAAATTAACCTCTCCATGAATACGTGACAATCATGGCTCTTCATACTTGTCAGTTTGTTCTCCTTGAGGTCGACTCATCTTCTCAAGTTCGAAACATACCCATCTGGAAATTTCAGACCTTGAATCCACCTACAAAGTTTTACTTTATCCTCATTGTCCAGTGAGAAAATTGCCTTAGGCTGCTTCAGCTTCCCATTTCCTTCCTCTATCAAATGCAATACAGGACGTCTACATATTTCTTCCAAGTCCAATCTAGCCTTTGGATTGTCTTTCGTCTTTCCCTTTACAACTATTGCAGTATTAATTATGTTGTCAAACATATTCTTCTCGATATGTATGACATCAAGATTATGTCTAATCAGATTGGTGCTCCAATACGGCAGATCCTAGAATATACTCCTCTTCGTCGAGTTATAAGTGCGACCAAATCCGTCACACTTGTAGCCCGTAGCAGGCTCTTCAATAGCTCTTGGTAAATCTTTTACCTCTTCTCATATCTTGTATTCGGGCCACCTTGGCGGGGGATTAGCCTTCTCCACAACGCTAGCACGAAAAGCATTCATGTTCCTCCGGTACGGATGATCCTTCGACAGGAATTATCGATGATAATCGAATAAGCATGGTTTGCCTCCGTGTTTCAAACGGAAAGCCTTAGTACGGTCCATGCAATACGGACATGAAAGACGACCATGCGTGCTCCATCCAGATAACATACCATAGGCCAAAAAGTCGTTGATGGTCCACATAAGTGATGCCCGCATCTGAAAATTTTATTTTCTAGATACATCGTACGTGTTGGAACCTACTTCCCATAGCTGATTCAACTCATCAATCAACAGCTATAAATACACATCGATGTTCTTTTTCGGATTGTTCGGACCTAGGATAATAACGGTGAGGAACATATACGGAGTCTTCATGCACATCCAACGCGATAGATTGTACGGAGTGACGATCACAGGCCAACACGAATACTGGGATCCCGAAAGTCCGAATGGGGTAAAACCATCGGAGCAGAGACCCAATCTGACGTTACGCGGATCAGAAGCAAAATCTGGATACTCTCGATCAAAGTGCTTCCATGCTTCTCCACCAGATGGGTGATCCAACACTCCTTCGGTCTATTCTCGCTTATGCCAACTCATGTTTTCTGCAGTTTCCTTCACCATACACAACCGCTGCAACCGCTGCGTCAACGACAAGTAGTGCATCGAATCGGTAGGCTACCTTTCACCGACAGACTTTTCTCTACTACTGTCCTTGTAGCGATCAGAACCACAAAATTTGCAGGCGACTTCATCTTTGTCATCTTTGTAGTACAACATGAACCCGTTGTGACATGCATCAATTTTCTCGTATCCCATCCAGAGCGATCTCACCATCCTCTTAGACCGGTAAAAGTCTTTAGACAACTTAGCACCCTCAGGCAATATTTCTATAATCATCTCCATAACTCGGTTGTAGCAATCTTGCGACATGTTAAAATTGGACTTGATGCTTAACAATCTTGTAACCACCTCTAACGGTGAATGATCCTCACAACCAGGATATAATGGAGTCCTTACATTCTCCAACAATGCCATGAACTTTGCAGTATCAGCGTTCAGTGCCTCCTCAGGTGCATCATGATTGTCCGGATCGAAAGTAGGCCCCGTCACGTCAAAAACCATGTTCACCAACCCATCGTCATAAGCAGTATGGTTTTGGACATCCACATAAGGCTCATACTCCGATGCTAAAGGCACAAGTTCTCCGTGTACGCTCCACTGATAGTAATTCGTCGTGAAACCCTTCGAGTATAAATGATTCGTGACTTCCACTTCTGGATGACATTTCAAGTTGCGATATCTCACACATGGACACTTAATTTTGGTATCGTCCATGTACTGGGGGAACGCCTTGGCAAACTACAGGAACTGCTTTACACCCTCTATGCATTCATCATGTACACCGCACATGTCATCAGGATGACGGTTGTACATCTAAGAACGATTCTGCAGATAGTAATTCAGATCCATATCCATTTGCAGATAATTCTGTAAGATAGATACATGTACTCGTTGAAACACTTATAAAAGTAATAGGCGCATTAATCATGACATATCCTAAACATTTAAATAGAATCCCAAATAATAAAGATACAACAAGTGGTAATAGTGTATCACATGACATAACCATATAACCATAGTATATCAGAATTGACCACACAGAAGACTTAGCCTAATTAATCTCCATAAAACAAGTGGTAATAAGTCCATAATTAATCTCCATAAAACAAGTACAGCTGGTAATAAGTCCATAATTAAGTCCATAAACTCATCTCTATAAAACAAGTACAGCTGGTAATAAGTACTAATAGTCCAACACAAAATATATCCATAAAACTACACTAATGACGACCACGCAGCTCACGCATACGCTCAATGATATCATCACGCAACATCTTCGAAAAAGTGGGATCGACGACAGAAAAGCGCCATTCCACTGCAGGTGCTGGATGAAAGAAACCCCCGGTCTCACTAGCTACCGGTGCCACTTCCTCCTTAACAGTAGGAGGAGCCACCTCAGCAATCTGTATTTCCCTCAAACGACATGCCGCTACTCGGGTCATGGGTGGCATCTGGTAAGATCGATATTCACAGAGAATATAATTGTAACATAAGCAAGCTAACTAAAGGAACCATCATCTCATTTTATGTATCAAAACCCAAGTTCCATTGTGAAATCTCAGTTTTCTTCAATGAGTATACCTATGTGTGTTTATTTCAGTTTTTCCTGAGATTGTATACATATGTATATATGTAGATTGATAGATATAGCTATAGTTATAGTTATATAAGAGTTTTTCCTGAGATTGTATACATATGTATATATGTATATAAAGGAACCATCAATGAGTATACATATGTATATATTGTATACATATGTATAAGAGTTTCATGTATACATATATACATGTATACATATGTATAAGAGTTTTCTTCAATGAGTATACATAGTGTCTGTGTGTCGTGTATCAGTGTGTCAGTGTCGTATCAGTGAGTGTGTCGGTGTCGTGTCAGTGAGTGTGTCTGTGTCGTGTCAGTGGGAGATA
Source organism: Iris pallida (assembly GCA_029216955.1). Lineage (NCBI taxonomy): Eukaryota > Viridiplantae > Streptophyta > Magnoliopsida > Asparagales > Iridaceae > Iris > Iris pallida. The sequence continues at coordinate 12,234,660 of JANAVB010009995.1, read as the reverse complement.
GGGTTAGGGTTAGGTCTACCTGGACAGGGTCGGGTCGGGGTCGCCGAAGCGGAGCAGGGGATGAGGGGGGTCGGCGGTGGAGGAGCGACGACAAGGTCACCAGGGGGCGAGGAGGGGTCGCCGGGGCAGGGGACGAGGGAGAAGCGGCCGGAAGGAGGGTTCGTCGGGGGAGGCCTCGCAGGAGGGGAGGAGCTCGTCAAAGGGAGCGGTCGCCGGAGATGAGAGGGGGAGGGGGAGGGGGAGAGAGACGAGAGGGAGAGGCGGGAGATTGAAATTTGGGTGAAATAAAATGAAATCGATCGGGTTCCCAGAACCCTATATGAAAGTTTTTAGCGACGTCTAAGAGAGACGTCGCTAGACGTCGCTGTTCAGTAATAGGATAGCGACGGACTTGATTACATGTCACAAAACACCGCTGAATAAAATAAATTAGCGACGTTTTGCGACTAAATAGTGACTTGTTCTTTCTAAACTATAATTCTAGTCGCTAATAATCGCTAAACGTCACTGATAGTGACGTTCAGCGATGTCATTTTCATACGTCGCTAAATACACAAAACATAGCAACATTTTTAACTGGTGTCGCTAATTTAACATATTTTGGTAGTGGCAGTTGCCTATCAGATCACGTTACCACCGGCATTGGCTGAAGTGCACGATATCTTCCATGTTTTTCAACTACAGAAGTATGTGCATGATCCAAGTCATGTGGTAGACTTCGGTCGGTTGGGACTACAAGCTGACTTTTCTTATGTTGATGAGCCATGGCAGACTCTGGATAGAAAGGATAAAGTTTTACGGAATCGAGTTGTTCCCTTGGTTCGAGTGCTTTGGCGGAATCATTCCATCAAGGAGTCGACTTGGGAGCTTGAAACAGATATAAAGGAAAAGTTTCCATTGTTATTCGATTTAGGTGGGTTTGTGCTTAAGTTTCGGAGACTAAACTTTTTTGTGTGTAATAATATGCCCTGATCCCATTGCGAAGCATGGATCGGGCTAGCTGTCGTATGGCCGAGTTGGATAAGATTGGGGAAACTTAGAGAAACTTTACCAGGATCGCGGGATAATGAATTGAGATCCTTTTCTCGTTATGGATTGGACTCTTTTGAAATGATGCCCAAGATACAGTGGCGCGCGTCTTGGGGGAGAATTCTATATAAGAGTCCCTTGCACCAAGGCCATAGCCCTGCTGGTTTTCGATGTCGCTTTCTTTGTTGGCTTTATGTGCATTTTTGTGAATGTTTTTTATAAATGTTTTCATGGTTTTACTTTCACTGTCTGCGTATTCATATCGAATCACTGAGAGAAAGAAAAAGAAGTATGTTGACCAGACGTTGGTGCTAATGCAGGTACTAACGCAGTGAACCTAGCTTGGCATTGCGTGGAAAATCTCTTTCTCTCAGAAATTCACCAACAAGTGTGTGGCTTTGATCCTTCGACGATCCTTGATCATCTCGCGTAACAAAGGATGACTTGTTATTGCATTTGGTACTTAATAAAAGATGCTTAGTGAGAACCCAGAAAGATAATAAAAGATAAATTATCACATGGCTAGGTTTATGTTGCAAATCAAAATGATGCCTTATATGTTGCGATATGAATTGTCTAACAGGTGATGTAAAGACCCAAGTATTGGGCGGTAAGTACACCGAACTTCTGTTCGAAAGAATGGTAACACAAAATGAATAGTCCCTTGGTTGGATAAAAGAGTATGCGAGCCTATAGCTCAAGACAAGATGGTAAGATGGCAAGTTGGCAAGACGAAATAAGAACTACGACTTATGTGTGGAAGATGCTATTATCATGCATGTTATGTTTCTTATCAGTTAAGTTGCATTACGTGCATGGTCATGGACAACTTGTGCACAAGGTAGTTCTTCGAACGATAATCTGCGGCCACGGACCCGGTTCGTCCTAGGAGGAGCAAGGATTGATGCCGACGTACTGGCATCGGTATACGAGACCTCCAATAGGTCTAGCTACTTGCACTGCAAAAGGCGCTATTATACCAGTAACACGGTCCAAGATGGCATGTCGCTAGCGACCTTCATATAGACAGGTAGCATTGCTAACAATGTCTTATGCAGGCAAGAGTAAGTGTTATTCATAAATATACAGGATGGCTATCGACCATGGGTAAGATTCACCAAATTAGTGAACAATATGAATTGCTTATGTTAGAGCAATATGAATTGTTTATGTTTATAACATCAATGTGTGCTTTTTAATCAAATATGAATTGTTAATGGACCCTAAGGCAAGGCAGAAAGATCACAAATCAATAGTGTACATTCACGTAATTTACTACTATTGATTTATGTTGAGATTGGTTACGACTGCTCACTAGTATATATATGGTAATGTACTAACCCTCGTCTCCACAGTTGTCGGGAACCTAGTGGATAATCTTAGACGCGGAAGGCTTGCAGTCCGACTCTTTAGAAGCTTCACACTTCCTTGAAGTTTCCACTTGAAGAAGAAGACATTTTGCTGAAGGTGGTTATTGTCGCATTTTAATAAAAGGATATGATGTATAGAACAAGTTGTATCTCATTTTAATATTTCTGCAAATTGTAGCCAAGTTTGGCATTTCATCTCGGCTGTTTGAGAGCCTTATGTTTTATATGCAAAGTTATCAATAAAGGGATTATTTCATATTTAATCTGTATTCTTCAAATTCTCTATCAACTTGCTATGAACTCTATTCAAAATATCTCTTTATAAAATATACACGAGCATGTCTTGTACAAGTGCAATTGTAGACTTATACGGCATTATGCCTTAGCGAGGATGAACGATTCGGCATGAATCAAAGCAAGTATAAACGATTCCCCGAATCGTGGCATGACAGTATGCACCCTAAAACCCATACGCCCATACTGGCTATCGATCCCGAGAAGACATACGCCAAGTCTACTCATGTGCCGAATCCCAGGTGCATCCAAGCAAATCATCCTGTAATAAATTAAAGATCTTTGAGCAATGTACACGCACCATGTGTCATTGACTCAGTTCTGCTCAAGAGTAGGTCCTAACCACCCAAGATCCCAGCAACAATCAAATCTCAACAAATGCCATATGTCAGCTCCTCCGCAGCCCAATAATGCAGTAACTTACAGATTCAGTTCGAGCTCCCCGACGTAGCATCCCTACGACAAAACAAAGTCATGCGCGCAGTGTTCCTGCATACAGAATCTCCATACACACATCGAACATGCGCGCATAAGCTGATCATTATGCCATCAATAAATAGAAGGATCATTCTTTCATTTAATCTTCTTCGACATCACTTCATCAAACTCTCTAAGCTATTCAACAGCTTTGACTCATTACCTTCCCCAGAGCAACTTAGACGTCAGAGAGCTTGAGATCATTGTAAGATCATCAATGGAGTAAACAATCAACTCTCCATCACCACGGTTCCCAGATAAAAACAAAAGTGTTCTCAAAGGATTTCATCAGATCCTAAGTTGTACTCTGTTCTATTTGTTATTATATAAAATTTCATTTCAATACTTTTTAATGGAAAACAAGCTGGCGACTCTACTGGGGACAACTTTCTCCTCCAATGAGAAGGTCGTATCACAATCTGACGACAACAAGCACGACTCCTCCCAGAAGATGTTAGTGGTACGCTTCGATCAGCAAGCATATGAGGAGTTCCTCTCTGAAGGCGGTGCAAGTCCTTCAAAGCAGCTGCCAAAGTCGAAAAAATCTCGCCAAGTTTGCGTACACAAAGACAATGTGCAAAGCACCACAATTGAAGGAGCTGCGCCGATGCAACCATCCCTTCCTGTTGACATCATCAGCAAGCAAGACGTTGCTACTGGTGCAGCGCATCTACTAGGAAAGTGCAGTGCTGACTACAACTCCCAACAAACTTCTTTCTGGTCGAAGAAGATGTGCCGACGGAACAAGGGCGCAATAACTCTCCTGCGCATGAAATCTGCTGCATAGGGAAAGCACTCTATCTTTGACAGAATTACTCACTTTCATGGCGAGGAAAAATTGGATTGTGAGTACTATACGCCCTCGTGGGCAAGTACAAAAAAGTTTAAGGTGGCACGGATGCGCCCTCAAAGTGATATGCCAGCAGCGAACCAGAAATACGTGCGGCTGATGGTAACCTGTACAGAGTTGAGTCAGGTGCTTTGGCACCCGGAATGGGTAAACTCTCAAAGTCCCTCTCCCACTTGGGTGCATTTCATGCACTAGAACCAGATCAGGGGCAAACCTTGTAGTATCGAACTCATGCGCCCACGTTGGCTGTGCGCATGAAGTAGGTTCGACTCACAATAAGTGCTCCTCTCCCACCAATGATCTGGGTGTATTTCATGCGCTGGAACCGAATCAGGGGCATATTATCCACGTGACCACCCGGATGCTTTAGTTTGCCAGACACCTGAAGAGGGTGCGAATGTGAAACTCTCCTCACACAATTTGCGTAATATGATCACTCACAAACATAGATTAGAAGAGATGACCACCATGCACAATGCACCCCTCATGAGGCATACTTGTGCTACGATCACTATCAACTGCTGCTGTTGCAAAATAGTAGCTCCACCACCAAGACAGTCTGTGTTTCAGCGACTGCAATATGTCGAACCTGTCCGACGCTGCCTCGGAAAGAGGGTTCCAATTGATGACGAGGAAGAATCCTTGATCACCTCATACCATGTCATCTCCAGTTGTCCTACACCCGGGAGAAAGGCAAACACCACCAACCCTTCGTCCTCGACTAGTTCATCGAAGAGTCGACCGAGAGGAAATAAAGCAATAATCCCTATGACCGGGTATTCCAGAATACTCAGTTAAATATGAAGACTTTATTGAAAGTACAGGCTGGAGGTAGTCAGACCCCAATTCTTCACAACAATCCCTCATTCGAAGATGAGGGTATCTATCAAGGAAATGACATCGATGCGACTGGGGGTAGCCAGTTCGAGGAGTTAGAAGAGGAAGCTCTCATGCCAACCTTTTTGCAAGAAAGTGAGGCTGAACGTGAAGCATCGACCAATCCATCCACTCTGACCCATATCATGTCTGTCTATATGAGAGGGGGTGGCGAGGAAGAAGAGGAAGACACTTCAGCTCCGGATCTCGTACGTTGTGTGGACACCTTGGAAGCGGGCCTTAATTTCCACCACCATAAAATCTTTGACCCAAGTCGTGTTCGAGATTCATAATACCCTGATTGCCTAACATTCGACAGGGGCTTCTGTATCCGCTAGTTTCGATCCAGGGGCCAATAGAGAATCAAACGTACCCCCTCAAAGGGTACCTTCGGGGACGGGTCATCACACCTTGCCTCGGACATCAGCTTCTTTGGGAGCTGAACATCATGCCTTGCCTCAATCACCTGCTCTAAGCTCTACTGAAGAACTATTTGAGCTGGTGAGAGACCTACGTGATCGCTTTGAGGCAAAAGGCAAACTGAAGGAACACTAAAAGCTTGGGATCCGGCAACCCTATCCTCCTGGGTGGAACAATGTGGTTTATCCTTCCAAGTATAAACCACAGTCACTGATACCATTCGATGGGAAGAAGTCTCCCCGTCAATATCTAACTTATTTCTACTCCATGATGGGTCACTTGCCAAAAGAGGACACCTTAGCTTCGACTTATATCCATCCATAGCTGTTGAACTCCAAACTCAATGGCAGGATATGGTAGCTAAGAGTAGTTACTTATTATGTGTTACTATGTTTAAGTATACGCATCCATATACTAGTTTATACTAGAAATGGTGAAGCGGAGCCAGAATTTTTTTAGGGAGGCTGAGAGCAGGAATGGAAAAAAATAATGTGAAAATCTACCAAACCTTTACAGGAATCGAACCTTTAACCTATCAAATAAGCCCAATCACTCTACCAATTGAGCTAGAATGCTAATTCTTATCATAACTGATAATATACTTTTAGCTCTAGTTAATTTTTTTCTTTCGGGCCAGTCCAGCTTATGCTTCGTCCATGGGTATGTGTATGTTTTTTAGCACAGTGGGCAAAAACATGTGCATGGGATCCTGTGTGTTGTAGAACAGCAGGTATTAGGAGATAAGATTAGCAACAAACAATTAAGCTGCAAGATCAATGATTGTATTCTGTAAATAGAGGCAGCAACAGTTCAGCTGCAATAACTATAGAAAGATTAGTGTATCATAGCATGTATGTGTGTGTGTCATGAGTACGGGGGATACGATAGGGATACATCTATATACATATATATGAATTCCTTTGCATGAGCATCACTCCTATACCCCCTTTGCATGAACATCATTCCTATAAGAAGGCTATAAAAAGGTGGATGATTGGACCGGAAGGTGGATGATTGGGCCGAAAGGTGAAGAAGAAGAGAGGCTAGCTAGCTAGGACTTATTATATTCAAGGGGAAGAAGAAAGGCTCCCTAGCAAAGGGGCTGCTCATGCAAAGGAATTCATATATATATATATATATATATATATATATATATATATATATATATATATATATATATATATATAGAAGAAGGTAATTATATTAATAAAATCAAAAATAATTACAAGAGGCAATTCAAGGATGTGCATTCCCTATCATCATACTGATATCCTGCTCAATATTGTGGATAATGCCAATGGTGGAAGTCATCGATCCCTCAAAGATACGATATTCCGCACCTTCTAAACATGTCAGACCACTGCAGCAAATCTGATCCAGGTCTCGTTGTACCAAGAAAAATCTCTTCGCTTCTCTTCTGATGACCTGGATGATTGCTCTCCAGTCATGAATCCCCCTACTGGATAAACCCAACCTATCATGTTGGACTAGCCAAATATCCTATGCTACCGGACATTGGAAGAATAGGTGTGTCATGGATTCATTCCTCTGCCTGCACATTATACATACCTGGGCCTCCAGCTGTAGTCAAATCTTTGCAACCTATCAAGTGTGAGTAGTCTTCCCAGGCTCAATTTGTATAGACACAACTATATTTTACGAGCAACCCCTTTGGCCCATACTATATCCGCCAACTCCATATCCGAGTGTAGGACTCTGACAGCATTATCTATGGCTATATGTGTGAACCACTCCATTCCAGTATTATCCCAAATCCATGCATCAGTCTGAAGTGAAGTGTCCACCCTCATCGTCCGAATGATCTTCCTAAATGGTCGCGTACTGTTATGTAACTCTGGATGCCAGACTCCATTTCTCAAAATAACACTCACACGTTCCCTCCTTTCAGTCCCTCGACACGCTATTGGACCCTCCTCGCTCTATCAAGCTTTGGTGAGTAATCCATGGGTCAAACCGTAGGTCTCTGGTCTTAACATCTTTCGAAAGAAACTTCCAAGTAAGCTTCAACCCAGCCACATCCCAGAATAATCGTAAAGGCTGCAGACCTACTCCCTCCACCTTATGCGGCCGACAGAGGGTGTCCCAACCTATAACATGTATTCCCCCTCTCTAAATAATATTGCCACAAATTTTCTTGATCATATTAATCGTAGAGATTGAAAGAAGTACAGCCACTAACAAAAAATAGGCAACTGCCATAATGACTGCACGGACTAGCTCAATCTGTCCTCAAAAGGTAGGTTTTGGGCATGCTACCCCATAACTCACCTCTGTGTATACTCAATTAGACTCTGGCAATCCATATCTCCAGCATAATTGACAGATAGTAGGATCCCCAAGTATTTGACCGGAAGCTCATCCCGCTCGACTCCTAGAAGTAATGCAAGTTCCTACTCATAGAGGCCAGCTGAGTCATACCCCCTTGTTGGTTTCAAGAAAACCAGTAGATCATCTACATAGATCAAATACGACACATGAGACATCACCCTCCTGTGAAGTGGAATAATCTGCTTCCTGAGCACCGTAGCCTCCATGAGACACAAGAAATACTCCATGACCAGAGTGAACAAATAAGGTGACAGTGGGTCACCCTGCCTCAACCCCTTATTACTTCCAATGAATCCATACGGCTGCCCCCAGATGAGCACGGAGAATGTCGGGGCTGTGATACACTCCCGAATCCTGGCAATCCACCTGTTATCAAAGCCTATAGCAAGCATGATCTGATAGACAAATTTTTGGTTTACGGTGTCATATGCCTTCCGAAGGTCCAATTTGATGCAAGCCTTGTCCCTTCCTAGTTTATTAAAGTTCTGTACCATCACATGAGCTAAAAGGTTATTGTCAGCAATATTCCTCCCTTTGATAAATACTGCCTGGTACGAAGAAATCAGCTCTCGCATAATGCCCTCCATTCGTTGACACATCAAATGTGTAATCATTTTGTAGAGGTAGTTGCAACATGCGATAGGTTTGAAATCCATGAGAGAACTGGCACCATCCTTCTTCGAAATAACTGTGAGGAAGGTATGGTTCAACTCCCGTAGAAGCCTGCCCTTCTCAAAGAAATCAGAGATCGCCTCTAGCACTTCAAACTTAATCTCCTCTCAATGCACCTTATAAAAGCGGCTGCCAAAACCCGTTAGGCCTGGCGCTTTGTTTGGATCTTCCCTCTTAATAATCCCTTCCACCTCTTCCATTATCACTAGAGCCAATAAAACATGATTACAATATAGTATGACCACCCGCTTGCAAACTAACTCAGGAAACGTAGAAAGATAATTATGTTGATTGTATGTCTGAGTAATACCTTATTGCCTCCTCTTGGTTGTCCTTTGGGGCCGCCACCTCTTTTCTATCACTAGTAATAAGCTTAATTATATGGTTGTGATGCTGCCAGGCTCTCACAATGTCGTAAAAGTACTTCGAGCATTTATCGCCATCCCATAACCACGAACACTTTGCCCTCTGTACCAGTTTAATCTGCTCCTGGAACCTGATAGCGATGACATCTTGGACAAGCTTCCTTTCTTCTGCAGCTATATCTTCATTCAGAATATCTTATTGAAGCTTCTGTTGCATCTCCCGGAGGCGCTGCTCCTCTTCTTGGAGCTTCCGGACCGGAACCAGCCTGCTCCAAGCCTTTAGATCTGCATTTACCTTCTTCAGCCTGCTGACGAGCCAAAATTGAAGGTTTTCTCTTATAGTTCCCTATAGTCCCTGTCGTACTACATACCTATATCCCTCGAGAAGCACCCACTTGTTGTTGTATCGAAAAGGTCTCGTATTGGTCCTCGTTTGGTCAACAAGACGAATGCGGATCGGGGAGTGGTCCGAAGTGCCAGTCATCACCCCTTCTGCCCTCAGATCAGGATACTTGTCGAACCAACTTCGGTATCCCAAAGCCCGATCCAGCTGACATGCCATTCGCTTCCGGACAGCCTTGTTGTGCCATATCCATAGATGCCTCGTCCTCTCTAAAGGCTATAAGCCAGACTAAAGGAGACAGTATTGAAAATCTTGGAGGATACAACCTGGAACCACTCTACCGCCCACCTTCTCATGTTTGTAAAGCAATACGTTAAAATCTCCCATAACGACTAGAGAAAGTCCGTATTAGGCATCCACCATTCGGCTTAGTAAGCCAAGATCGTGCCATAAGCCCTCCCTCCTTCATCTATTATTGTGTCCATAGGCTGCGCCCAGAATAAACTTGAAGCCTATCTTATTAGTAAGATATACCGTAATCAATTGGTCAGACAAGTGCAACACTTGCCTATCCCAATTCTGAGAATCCTATCTAACCCAAATGCGGGCCATGTCACAAAGATATAAGTTATAGACCGGATTCCAATTGGTAGGTGTCCTTCGTGCCAATATTTTGTCCGTCTTGATTTTAGTCTCTAGCAAGACGCTAATACAACAATTTTCCTTCCACAACACATCACATATCTCTTTCCATCTACCCAGGAAGCAAGCCCCCTCACATTCCATGTGATCACTGACATTAAATAAGTTATTCGGGCCCATGCATATCATCTGAGTCGTTAAATGGGTAATTAACGACCATGTTCCGACCATCCTCCTATACTACCTCCTCAGCGACTGCCTGGTGTACTTCCTTCAATCACGGGTTATCAATGCACAAAACCTCCTCCCTTCTCTGTGAATATTGTGCACTACGTCCAGTGTCATCCCACAAAGGCCCTGTGTGTCTTTTTCTGCTCTCATTACCCGAAATGGCATTGCCTCCACCCCCCCTTCGATTGAATGCTGCTACTTCTGTTCTTTTGAGCTCCTCTGCTATAATGCCTCGTATGTTCCACCCTCCAATAGTTGATCGGCCATTCAAGAAATTGGATCCAGACTGGAACCGACTTCAATACTTACCTTTCGTACTACGACTCTTGGCTCCAGGCCTTTATGATGATTAGCCTTCCATCAAACATCTACGGACCCCCCTGTAGGATTATGTTGTCGTCCTTCATCCCGAACCGAACATAATAGAAGTCATTCTCATACGAGAATATATTCTATGCTCCCCTTCGGTCGCCATACTTGGGCAGTATAGGCACAAATTTGCCCGTAGAACGGACGGTTGCCAAGGATATACAACACAATGGTGTACTTCCAGTACTATGTAGTCTTCGCCAGATGTGCCTCCATTAACACAGTTTGAACCTTATCAACCACACGTTTTGGGGTGACAAACCTCATCTGCCTCGACACCTGAGCGTCGTCCTCCGACAAAAATAAAGCCCATGATTTACCATGTGCCTAACCATCCGCCGGTTGTTTTCATTTCTCTGTCTCCGTAAAATGTCTCGAATCCACTCGTCAAAGTGCATCCCCATTTCCCAGGTTTAGATTGCTCTCTGAATTGCAGTATTTCGGCTGCCTCACTAATGATACCCCGTGTTGGGGTTGGTCACCAGGTGGGCGTCGTGTCCTATACCGTGTCTCACCGATCCCCGTCGTCGATCGTGTCTCCGTCCGCCTGGCCGCCATGGACGTCGTCGATCTCTGATTGTTAATCACCCCCCCATATGGACGCTTTCTCCAGAAAACGATTGTCCAGCCACCGTGTCACGACCCGGTCCCCAAATACTTGGGTCGAATCGGATCATGCCCAGCCTGCACCGTTGATGAGACGGCGGCAGTAAGCTGTAATCCATATTGCAGGTAAATCAACAACAAGTTTGAATTTAAAAGTTGCCACAACATTTATTCGATAATAAACTTGTCCAGTACAAAAGTTTAAAAGATCCAAAAACTGAAATAAGACTAGCTAACACCAACAGCATCTAAGGAGACGCCGATCCATCGTCGTCAGGTAGTACCGCCGGGTACTGAACAGGATTGTTGAACATTAGCTCTGTGCCACCAGATACTCTAGAAAGATCAACCTCAGAGTAACCTAAAATGTTGTTCTCCAGTCAGGAGTGAGCAAAGTACAGTTCATGCAAATTTTAACAATTAAAAATGACAATTTATAACATGCATTTTTAAACAGTTTGAAAATGAACAATTTTGAAATAGTACAGTACAGTGATATGAATAGGTAAAGAATATGACCGGTTTGGGTACATTTGTATCCTAGCGATACGGTATGGCTTGTCCCCGTGTGAAGAGGGGAAAGCTAACACATTCATTATCCTAAGTTTGGATTTGGTCATATCCAGTACACTATTCCCCCAGTCCCCAACAATACGATCAATGCTCCCGAAGGAGTTCGTGTAAACAGTGGTTTAAACTTGCAATGAAACAATTGTGAAAATAATTGTAAAATCTACATAAAATGTACTTGTCTTAAACATCAGTTGGACGAGACTGGTACTTCGGGATTCGAAAGGTCACACTCTTCCTTGAAATCCTACATTCCGGGGAACTTGTTTCAGAAACAAACTCTAAAGTATCTAGTTACAATCTCTATTGGTCTTTCCTAGTCAATTTTAGTTATCACTAGCTAACACAACATCACAACGTTTACTAATGAGTTTGAATTTAGAAATTCAATTTATTTAGGTTTTTCGGGAAAAACTTGTAATTATCAAATTAATATAAAACTTGGTATTCTATCTACTTATTGGACAAACTTGTTAAAATACATAAAATATTTTCTTTAAGATGAGAAATTCATATATTATTAATTAATAATAATTTAACGGTTAATCCTACGCTTTCCACATTCCCAGAAAATAAAATAAAAATTACTTCCTACTTATTACAAGACTTAAATCATAGAAACTGGGCTTATGCCCTTACAATATTTAATTACATAAATTGAAATAAGAAAAAGACAGGTTAGTCCGAAAATTACCTACAATTTAACAAAAAACTAATAAATTTCAAAAATAATATTTAAAGAAAATCATAGTCTCAGACTTTGGTCCAAACTTCATTTTCAACTACTCTGCCTCAACGTCCGGTCTAACCGGTGCGTTTGCATTTCGTTGGGGCCCAGTAACCAATTATGGTTGTCGCCCAAAATACCAAAATCATTTTAAATTCATTTTATTAAATTTCCCGAAAATTTCGGCAGCATTCCCTCTGTTTTCGGTCAACCCAAGAACTGGGAAATGCTCCGGTTTTACCTGCAAAAATATTCCCAAAACCCGAATTTTATATAAACAACCATATAATATATTTTTTTTCTCCAAGCCAACCATCACTCCCGAAATAGTAACGTAATGGCCCGAAAACCCGAAATTCATAACAGAACCCAAAATCCTACCAAAACTTCCATCACACAGAACCAGAATATAGTTATATATGAATATATATAAATTCCGAATTATCCTGCGAATTCTCAGAAAACCCGAGGATATCCAAACACAGAATTTCTTCCTAAAAATTCTCGAAAAATTCGAAAATATTGGAAAATTCCCACAGAACCATCAGCACCAAAAATAACCATCAACATAACCAACAGAAATCCAAAACTACCATTTCCGAAGAAACTTCGGAATCGAAAATGACAACGTAACTGTTACGTTGTCGAAATCCCGAATTCCCGAGGAATTCGGTTGGACCAGTTCATCATGGACAGTAAAGAAAATAATTGAGTCAGAGTGTACCGACAACGGAAAACCCGAACTGGATCTCGGAACTGGAACGGTCAGCACCGAGAAACGGACGAGACGTCACCGGGAAGCGGACAGGGCAGTCACCGCGACGAACGCCGGCGAACTCGGACGGCCAGGGGCCGCGCGGGTCAGACGATCGACGGAGGCGGCGGTTCACCGGCGGGTGGGCGCGGATCGGCCGCGGGGTTCGGCGCCGGAGTCGGGTGAAGCGCCAGCGGTCGGCGGGCCGGGATCGGGTCGGGTGCCGGAAAGGGCTTTGTAGAGAAAGAAGAGGAGAATGGAGTTGATGATGAGGAAATGGAATGAAAGGGGTTTATATAGGGGAAAGAGTGCCGGGGGTTACCGTAGGGGAAGATGAAGGGCCTCCATGGCCATCAACTCCGGCGGCCGGGGAGCCGAGGGGCCGGTGGTGCCATCGGTTTGAGAACCAAACGGATCTCTACGGTTGGGAAGAAGAAAAGCTTCAGAGCTTTTAAAGCTCTTCAAGCCAAAGAAAACTTTCTTCCTAACAATGTTCTGTACACTAGCTGATGCTAGTAAAGACATGGGGTTTGAGAACAATTGGGTTGGAACAATTGGTTTAAATAAACTTAGCTATAAGGAACAATTGGACTTGGGCTTCTTCCAACTAATGGGCTTTGGAAACATTATGAGTAACGCTTACTCATGGACTTCTAATCTAATGGCTAAGGTTTTGTAAAATAATAGGTTATAAAAATTCTTGTTGGGCTGTTAAGGATCAAGGCCCAGTCAATTAATGGTCTATTGGAAAATAGGTTTTGAGCTCTAATATTATAGGTAATTAAAAGGATTTTGGCCTACATAAATTTATTTAAAAAATATAATCAATATTTATTTTGAAATACTTTAAGTTACATTTGGTCTTTAGGAACAGGTCTGGCTAATCAAAGAAAAATCCATATTAATTTTGGATAATAATTTAACTAAAGATAACATTAATATTAAACTAACACTTTCACAATTAATAAAATTTTGTTTTATCGAAAAAAAAAAATCTATTTAAGCACAATAAAATAACGAGAAATAATTCCTAAATATTTGCGGAAAAAATTACGGGTTTCACAACCTTCCCTCCTTAGAAAATTTCGTCCTCGAAATTTAAAGAATTAGGTATGACAGGATTTCCACAATTCAAGCAGGCACGCGTATGGTGCTCATAACTCAGGTTCAAACAATAAGAATTTCCAAAGTAGTCGTGAACGAGACAATTTAGGGACAAATTTATGATATGCAGAAAGATACATAAGCGAACCAAAGTACACGAGGTTGATCAGACCATCATGCACCGGCTCTGATTAGACAATATATTAGTGGGTGCACCCAATAAAATACTGTCGTGATCAAGCTTGAAAAAGAAATAGCTTGCAAAACTAGGCTAACTAGCAGCGTATGTCAAGTGCAAAATGAAAAGATAAAGATTTGAAGAAAATAGGAATTAAGATGGCTCAAATTTTCTGATCTTCTTCTCACCTCTGACTGCGCTTGCTACTGGTTTCTCTGGCACTGTAAGGCTTGATCTACTCTCCAGCTCTGAATTGTCCAAAATATTACTTCAGATTCAAGATGCGATTTCTGAACTGTGGATGACGTTGTGCACACCCTCAATGATTAGCTGGTAAAGCTAACCGGTATACTACTTCTCCAACTTGTCTCAAAACTTCAAATGGCCCGATGTACCTGACTTAACTTTCCTGCTCTGCAAAAATTGATCGTTCCTCTGGTAGGAGAAATCTTCACAAAGATGCTATCTCCTTCTTCAAACTCCAGTAGTCGACGATGCTAACTTGATAGTTGTTGTAAGGAAACTCCAATTGTAAATGGTCTTCTCCAAAGCTCTACAAATTCCAAGACGCAAGATCCTCGGCATGTCTTCAAGCGTCTGGATTGACCTCACTGATTGTCCGTCGGTTTGTATTCCATAATTCCAGCAAGTGTGCCTCTCGTACCATGCTGCCAACTTCTCAGTGAATAAACCATACTTAAAAATGAGTTGATCCACAATAATCCAATTGGTATCCTTCCCTCCTTGGGAACAAAGTAATCCTGACACAAAGTCCATCGTTATGCTCCTACTTCCTTAGTCGACTTGTCCAGCAGCTGGTAATGTCCTTCTCCATTCAATTACACCAATTAATGGTACGCATATCCCGATACATGAAATATTGCGACTGGTGCACTTCTTTCATCAGCTCGTTCCTCCATTAGCTAGATAGTACGCAGAGCCTCGTACCATTCTTCAGAGCTCCATCGCTGGTGACTGAGAAACCCTCAAGTGTTCCCACCAACACTTGATCCTTCAGTTTGCAAAGTACCTCGTCTTGAAACTGAGTCTCCTCGACTTTGTCCATCGGAGTCGAACTCACTTGCAACTTCGTCAGTACTGAATCAGCATCCAGCTCCATCCTTCTATCTCCAGGCAGTATGATCTCCAGTCCAAGCTTTTTGATGTCTTGGTGCCGCTTCTTGGTCAAACCATCGATATCAGCTTCAATCGTCTTCGTTTACCCAATATTCCGCTCTTTCTGAGTAGAAATATATTTCAGACTTTTATAGTCCGTATATAATTTTACTCCCTTTCCATAATAATTCCATAGCCTTAAAGCAAGGATACTTACAACAAGTTCTGAATTATGTGTGGGATAGTTCTTCTCATGAGTCCGTAATTGCCTAGATATGTAGACAATTATTTTCCCATGTTGTTGAAGAATACAACCCAGTCTTTTTCCTGAGACATCTCTGTAGATGGTGAAACCACCGGATCCTGCGGGTAGCGCAAGGATTGGTAAGCTTCTTCTACAGCTTCTTAAATGCGTCCAGACAAACTCTTCATTCTTTCGAGTCAGCTTCATCATCGACTCAGCAATCTTGGCGAATTCCTACACAGATTCCAGTAGTATTCCATCAAGTCCAAGAAACCATTGAACTTAGATATACGACTTCTCCACAGCGGCTATCTATCTAGAGTCTATCAAATTTTCTTCTCTTGTGACATTATGGCAAAAACCACATTGTCTAAGAAAATTCATGTTTTGATAGCTTACCAAAAACTTCTTCAAAGTTCCTAGAAATTTCTCAGATGCTCTTCATGTTCTTCTTCAGTCCTTGAGTATATCAGATTTTTGTTATCTAAAGAAAAGACAACAAACTGATTCAATTACTCATAAAAAGACTCTGTTCATGAGATTCATGAACACAACATGAGTATTCATCATTCCAAGAGACATGATCCAAAAATTCAACTACCAGTATTTGGTGTTGAATGTCGTCTTGAGAATGTACTCCTTCATGATCTTAATCTGATGGTAGTCAGTTCTTAAGTTAATCTCCGAAAACCCTTAAGTTCACTCAACTTGGATAGATCATCAGTCGAGAAAAAGTAATTCTTCAGTGCCCTGATAGTCTACTTTCATCCATATTGTTTTCCAAATAATTCTTACTGATGCTTCTTAGAGTGAAGCTCCGTCTTATATGAAACCCAACACCTTTAGTCCATTGATCTAATCCTTCATTTCCTTGGCTTCCTTCAGGTCGATTCTATAGTATCACTTAGTCATAGGGAAGGAGCTAGGTACTAGGTTAATGGAATATTTCTATGTATAGGGTAATCCAGAAACTATTAGGGAAAACTTCTATCATGAAGATGTAACTAAGATTTTATTCATATAAGAGAATTACAACAAAACTCTCATAATTGATCTAGGGATATCTTGTTACAGCTTCTTAATAGATAATACTACTCAGCAGTCCTAAGTACTATTCTTCATGGTTCTGGTTCTTGCTTGGGCATCTCCATTTTCTTCCTCTTCTAAGATCCTTGATTCTGCTTCATCCCTTCCTGCGGTCTGTTGGATAGAGTCCTGAGGTTGTGGCATAATAGACGCTCCGATACGATGATAAGATAAGAGGCAGTCCTTAACTTGATGTTCAGCAGATCCACACACCAAACATTGCCTTAATCTCTTGCGACAAATGTTGGCTTGGTGACCAGGTCTCTTACAGTAGGCACAAGCCAAAAGCTTCTTGCAATATGGTTGTCGGACAGGGCCCAAATATCTTCTATTCTCATGGGTATCCCTCGTAGGACGAGGTTCCGCTCCAACTTGGTTTAAAATGGCTAAGGTTGCGTCGTTGATATTCTTCATGACTTCTCTCGAGATATCCATCTGTTCAGCTTGAATCTTCTGATACTCTAGGATTTCTTGAAATAGAGCAACCATCTGAGAGGTGTTCTCTGGTACTGGTGAAGCAACATGAGTGGGTACTTCCTCAAAGAAAAGTAACCCAGTTAAAGGAGAGGTAGGATTTGCCAGTGTGGGGAAAACTTCACTGGATGATTGGTGAGGATGATCAATCAGCTGGTTGGGTGAAAAGCTCTGACTTGACTGAAGTGGCGGGGTTCGATCCGGAGATGATACCACATCGCCAGCAGAGTTGGTTTTGTCAGTGGTCATTCTCTGGAAGGTTTAGGATGCAAGCATAAGCAAGGTAACCTACCAGTCTATAATAAAATATTTATCATATATAAATCGGTCCTATGTTGTGGAAATTTTGATGTTCTAGTGTTCCTAATTGTTTCTAGTTTTCCTAAATTGTTGATTTCGTCTGACCTGCATGGGCCACCACTAAAAACATGTCACGACCCGGTCCCCAAATACTTGGGTCGAATCGGATCATGCCCAGCCTGCACCGTTGATGAGACGGCGGCAGTAAGCTGTAATCTATATTGCAGGTAAATCAACAACAAGTTTGAATTTAAAAGTTGCCACAACATTTATTCGATAATAAACTTGTCCAGTACAAAAGTTTAAAAGATCCAAAAACTGAAATAAGACTAGCTAACACCAACAGCATCTAAGGAGACGCCGATCCATCGTCGTCAGGTAGTACCGCCGGGTACTGAACAGGATTGTTGAACATTAGCTCTGTGCCACCAGATACTCTAGAAAGATCAACCTCAGAGTAACCTAAAATGTTGTTCTCCAGTCAGGAGTGAGCAAAGTACAGTTCATGCAAATTTTAACAATTAAAAATGACAATTTATAACATGCATTTTTAAACAGTTTGAAAATGAACAATTTTGAAATAGTACAGTACAGTGATATGAATAGGTAAAGAATATGACCGGTTTGGGTACATTTGTATCCTAGCGATACGGTATGGCTTGTCCCCGTGTGAAGAGGGGAAAGCTAACACATTCATTATCCTAAGTTTGGATTTGGTCATATCCAGTACACTATTCCCCCAGTCCCCAACAATACGATCAATGCTCCCGAAGGAGTTCGTGTAAACAGTGGTTTAAACTTGCAATGAAACAATTGTGAAAATAATTGTAAAATCTACATAAAATGTACTTGCCTTAAACTTCAGTTGGACGAGACTGGTACTTCGGGATTCGAAAGGTCACACTCTTCCTTGAAATCCTACATTCCGGGGAACTTGTTTCAGAAACAAACTCTAAAGTATCTAGTTACAATCTCTATTGGTCTTTCCTAGTCAATTTTAGTTATCACTAGCTAACACAACATCACAACGTTTACTAATGAGTTTGAATTTAGAAATTCAATTTATTTAGGTTTTTCGGGAAAAACTTGTAATTATCAAATTAATATAAAACTTGGTATTCTATCTACTTATTGGACAAACTTGTTAAAATACATAAAATATTTTCTTTAAGATGAGAAATTCATATATTATTAATTAATAATAATTTAACGGTTAATCCTACGCTTTCCACATTCCCAGAAAATAAAATAAAAATTACTTCCTACTTATTACAAGACTTAAATCATAGAAACTGGGCTTATGCCCTTACAATATTTAATTACATAAATTGAAATAAGAAAAAGACAGGTTAGTCCGAAAATTACCTACAATTTAACAAAAAACTAATAAATTTCAAAAATAATATTTAAAGAAAATCATAGTCTCAGACTTTGGTCCAAACTTCATTTTCAACTACTCTGTCTCAACGTCCGGTCTAACCGGTGCGTTTGCATTTCGTTGGGGCCCAGTAACCAATTATGGTTGTCGCCCAAAATACCAAAATCATTTTAAATTCATTTTATTAAATTTCCCGAAAATTTCGGCAGCATTCCCTCTGTTTTCGGTCAACCCAAGAACTGGGAAATGCTCCGGTTTTACCTGCAAAAATATTCCCAAAACCCGAATTTTATATAAACAACCATATAATATATTTTTTTTCTCCAAGCCAACCATCACTCCCGAAATAGTAACGTAATGGCCCGAAAACCCGAAATTCATAACAGAACCCAAAATCCTACCAAAACTTCCATCACACAGAACCAGAATATAGTTATATATGAATATATATAAATTCCGAATTATCCTGCGAATTCTCAGAAAACCCGAGGATATCCAAACACAGAATTTCTTCCTAAAAATTCTCGAAAAATTCGAAAATATTGGAAAATTCCCACAGAACCATCAGCACCAAAAATAACCATCAACATAACCAACAGAAATCCAAAACTACCATTTCCGAAGAAACTTCGGAATCGAAAATGACAACGTAACTGTTACGTTGTCGAAATCCCGAATTCCCGAGGAATTCGGTTGGACCAGTTCATCATGGACAGTAAAGAAAATAATTGAGTCAGAGTGTACCGACAACGGAAAACCCGAACTGGATCTCGGAACTGGAACGGTCAGCACCGAGAAACGGACGAGACGTCACCGGGAAGCGGACAGGGCAGTCACCGCGACGAACGCCGGCGAACTCGGACGGCCAGGGGCCGCGCGGGTCAGACGATCGACGGAGGCGGCGGTTCACCGGCGGGTGGGCGCGGATCGGCCGCGGGGTTCGGCGCCGGAGTCGGGTGAAGCGCCAGCGGTCGGCGGGCCGGGATCGGGTCGGGTGCCGGAAAGGGTTTTGTAGAGAAAGAAGAGGAGAATGGAGTTGATGATGAGGAAATGGAATGAAAGGGGTTTATATAGGGGAAAGAGTGCCGGGGGTTACCGTAGGGGAAGATAAAGGGCCTCCATGGCCATCAACTCCGGCGGCCGGGGAGCCGAGGGGCCGGTGGTGCCATCGGTTTGAGAACCAAACGGATCTCTACGGTTGGGAAGAAGAAAAGCTTCAGAGCTTTTAAAGCTCTTCAAGCCAAAGAAAACTTTCTTCCTAACAATGTTCTGTACACTAGCTGATGCTAGTAAAGACATGGGGTTTGAGAACAATTGGGTTGGAACAATTGGTTTAAATAAACTTAGCTATAAGGAACAATTGGACTTGGGCTTCTTCCAACTAATGGGCTTTGGAAACATTATGAGTAACGCTTACTCATGGACTTCTAATCTAATGGCTAAGGTTTTGTAAAATAATAGGTTATAAAAATTCTTGTTGGGCTGTTAAGGATCAAGGCCCAGTCAATTAATGGTCTATTGGAAAATAGGTTTTGAGCTCTAATATTATAGGTAATTAAAAGGATTTTGGCCTACATAAATTTATTTAAAAAATATAATCAATATTTATTTTGAAATACTTTAAGTTACATTTGGTCTTTAGGAACAGGTCTGGCTAATCAAAGAAAAA
The DNA here is from genome assembly GCA_029216955.1 of Iris pallida. Lineage (NCBI taxonomy): Eukaryota > Viridiplantae > Streptophyta > Magnoliopsida > Asparagales > Iridaceae > Iris > Iris pallida. The sequence continues at coordinate 12,214,167 of JANAVB010009995.1, read as the reverse complement.
TCCATATTAATTTTGGATAATAATTTAACTAAAGATAACATTAATATTAAACTAACACTTTCACAATTAATAAAATTTTGTTTTATCGAAAAAAAAAAAATCTATTTAAGCACAATAAAATAACGAGAAATAATTCCTAAATATTTGCGGAAAAAATTACGGGTTTCACACACCGCCCTCTGCCTTTCCACCTAGCCGTGCAAGTCCCCCTACCACCTTCGGATGCTCCCTCCGGTCTGGTTTCCTCCCTGGATCCCAAGAAATTGCAGGTGTTGGCTGATCGCCAAACCGTAGCGACAGCGTTAGGGTTCCCATCCCTCTATATATATATGTACACTAAAGCTAGAATAGTTCATTTATCTAGTCATTATTGTTCTAGTGCGTAATAAAATGTTTAACACACAGCTAGAGAATCGCAAGAAGGGAGGTATATCTTGAAAGTGAAAAGAAGTAAATCATAAGCTGTCATAAAAAGATGTTTAACACTATAAAGCTTATTATCAAACTAAATTTGTGTTATGAAGACCATGAAGCTCAACAAAAATAAATGTTCCAGAAGAAAAGACATGAACATACAAAAATAGATCGAACATACCATCAAAGGTGATTTTCTTAAAGATGAAGAACATGCATATTTAATCTCTTACAAGTATATAAATTCTGATATCAGTCTTGATCCCTAGACATTCTCAAAGCCAAGGCCTGCACATAGGAATAAGGATCAACAGTTTGAGATTTATTAATATCATCCACTTTTGATAATCCTTATCTAGTAACTTCTTGATGAAATTACTAGCCTCAACAGTCGTAGTTGGCCAAGGATCTTTTGTTGGGTTATACCTTGTTTTCGGTTGAGCGCTCAAATGGGGGATGACAATGGAGTTGGTAATTTATTCCTACATCGGTTAGGAGGTAGGATCATGTGGTGTAGATAATTGGGATTGGTTCAAGTCTTATATGAGAATTCTCTTTTAAGGCATATGGGCACAATTCACTATCATACCTCATGGGCTAACTCCGGTTCGGGTCACACCTCATTCCCAATAAGTGGTATCAGAGCCAGTTTACAGGACTGGTTTGGATGGCTCTAATTGGTTCGAGACAGATGGTATTGAACTTTCATGTATATAATCGAATTATACGGGCTCTTTTCAAAGTGGATTATAAGCATCAACTACAAGAATTGACTTCAAAGGTGGGTTTGACGAGCCCAAGGTGGAGCAAGACATTGTAGTTGGCACACAATTGTGGTATGGATGAACGTGTCAGGTTTGGTTCTGTGGTCGAACGAATCGAGATGACAATATGTTGGATCTCCTAGGTGCTCGGTTGGAGGGAACGAATAAAAGGGTAGTAAGGTGTGCTAAGATTGTTCGGCTGGTGGAAACGAACAAAAAGGTAACATGGGTGCTAAGGTTGTTCGGTTAGCAGTAATGGACAAATGTAGCAAGGTGCTAAGGTTATTCGGCTAGCAAAAATGAGCTAAGGTAGAGATTGTTGGGTTGTATCTCGTTTTCGTTGAGTGCTCAAATGGGGGTGACAATAGAGTTGGTAATTTAGTCCCACGTTGGTTAGAAGGTGGGATCTTGTGGTGTAGATAATTAGGATTGAATCAGGCCTTACATGAGAATTCTCTTTTAAGGCATATAGGCCCAATTCAATATCGCACCTCATGGGCCAACTCTGATTCGGGTCATACCGTGTTCCCAATATCTTTCTTGATGAAATCATTAGCTAGCATCAGATATGAAAAAAACTTAAAACTTTCGGTAGAAAAGACTTGAAGCTTCCGGTTCCATAGAGTGATGGAGCCCTAAGAATGCGTTCTTTTGTTCTATTCACTTTGCTGGGCGAGCTGAGCTACTCATTGCCTAGGTAGTTGAAGCCTCAGTACATACAAAAAAAACATTTTGGATTGGCTGGGTGGGTGGGCTGGAGCCCAGCCCACTAGTAAATCTGCTCGTGCTCGAACATCTACGTATATTTCAATACATGCTCCTACAGCCCACATGTAAGTGCCGGAACATTAACACGTGTAGATTACCTAGCATATAGTTTAGTAAGCATCAACCTACAAGATGCTTGTAGAAGAGGTTTTATCAACTAAATAATAGATATCTACACGCACAAGGACCGAAATGAGTATATAAATATATATTGAGTGTATTAGTGCCCTGTATGTGGTGAGTTACATGTGCACATGAACACTTGTGTACCCGCTAGTTAGATATGCATAGCTAGTTAGATATGCATATATATTCATAAGCCATTAGGTGTAAATAGTTAAGTTAACTCATATATTTCACATAAAGAGTATAGATAATGATAGTACATCCCTACCATTAGCCTTCTCTGCCGACTACCTCCTTAAGTAGTGTATGTAGACTATAGAACGTATATGTAAGTGTATAAATTTTTCCCAAGTCCTCTACCCTATTAGTTAACTAATTTAAGATTGTTATATAGGCTTCTTGAATTGTTCGGACTTGGATTCGGGATCAGGATCTCAGCATTCCCAGTGCGGATATCCAAGCAAGTATACATTGTTATGTTTACTGTTTAATTCAACTATTATTGTTCCTATGTTTATGCCTTATAATATTATATTTGTGCCCGTCTGAAAAATAAGTCGCATGTATCTTTAAATATATAAAACAGTTATTTTAGTCAAGGACATTATATTGGCCTCAATACAAGGTTGTTGTCTAATCTGATACATGCTGATTGTAAAATGGATGACCATAGTTGGTATCTTGGCGATATTATCATTTTGTTAATTTTATATTTATAAATATATGGAATATATACGTATAAAATTATTTAGTCAAAAGAAAATAGTTTAATGATATTGCAAATCTTATTGAATCTAAATTTTAAAGTAGACATTAGTCTGGGTAAAAATCAAAAGTGTCGTTTTGACAGAAAGGGTGTGAATAGCCCCTAGTCTGCTGCTAACTGGGATCCGATCCCTACAGCTAACCCAAGTTGATCAACATCTTTAATATATAAAAATTATTCAAAAGAAAATATTTCAGTGATATTTCAAATAAATTTAGTCAAAAAAATAGTTTAGTGATATTGCAAATCTCATTGAATCTAAGTTCTAAGGTGGAGATTAGTTTGGGTAAAAGTCGAAAGGGCCCTTCTAACAAAAGGGTGTAAATACCTCAAAGTCATACGGTATTTAAGTGTCTTCGGACTACCATTAGCTGAAATCCAGTTTGGGTAAAAGTAGAAAGGACCCTTCTAACAAATGGGTGTAAATAGTCCTAAGAAATACGGTATTTAAGTGTCTTCGGACCACCGATAGTTGAGATCCAGCCATACAACTAATTCAAGCTGATCAACACTTTTAAACTAAAGATTTGTTGAGCTTTATTTCTTTATAAGTTGTAGGTTTTTTGAGCTTTATTCTAAGCCATGAACCAATAGGTACCAATCAATTTTACAGGCATTGGCACTGACGATTATCTTTACCAATCATGTCTACAAGTATGACTTTCTAATTTTTTTCAAAAATAATGTATTCAATAAATAAGATCGCCTAGATTAATATTTTAAACGGTTTTCATCGCTTTATAGGCTGGAGACATGAAACTTAATGTTCCTTCTTTAAATTCTTATATTGTCCCAACTCATACGGGTCCATTAGGAGTCTATAAAGCAAAACTGATAAGCAGGATATATCATAAAAGCACGAGAAAGATAGTAATTCAATAACACTAACTAAATACCTGAATCATGCAGATGAAGTAAACTACAACATGCTCAGCTAACTAACTCCGTGCAATCAGCTACCTGAAAAGATCATCAGGTCCTCAGAGGACTAGCAAGATACATAAAACATGCCTACTAATATGACATTAAATAACATGTAAGAAGGATAAGAACACTACAAGGAGAACATCTAAGGACGATGAGTCGTGTGGAAATATAATACTAGACTTGGCTAACTATCAATCAGAACTCCTATAGCTTGTAGTACAATGCAAGATACTCCCAATCTATAGTATTTCAATTGACGTGCAAAGCAGGATACTCTCAGTCGCGATTAGCCAATTCTAATATCGATCTCCTCTCCTAAGGGATACAAGGTCAAGTAGACTCCTATAAATCGTAGTACAATGCAAGATACTCACAATTTATAGTGTCACAAGTCAAATCAATCAATCATCACTATATGCTATAGGTCGTAGTACAATGTAAGATACTCCCAATCTATGGCATGTCTTAAGTCAAGTCAATCAAGCAATATCAAGATGAAAGAATCGGCTATAGGTCGTAGTACAATGTAAGATACTCCCAATCTATAGTATGTCTCAACTTTAGTACAATGCAAGATACTCCCAGTCAAGAATAGTCAAATCAAGAACAAAGTATAGAACTGACGACTCTGTCGCAAGACACGATAACACGGAAAGTCCAATAGACAATCAATAACGAATATCCTATACGTGCACATAATCTAGAACAAATAAAACAATCAAGGACAAACCAATCATAATACGGAAATCAAGTGACAATATGAAAAGGAATACAATAGAGAAAGAGAAAATAATATAAATAATGTATATGTTCGGCAAGGCATACTTGCCTGAGGGTTGCACGGAGGTCCAACAAAATATAGTCAACTGCTAAGCCATAAAGTCCAAATTATCACAACTGTCTCCGAAAGCTGAAATGAATATTGCCAACATTCTCAGAATAGTCAAATTAGCTAGAATTGCCTGTCCTTAAGTCCAATTCTGGACACAAGGATAAAACGATAATTTTGGGTCAAAACGGTGTCCATCGTTGGACCCGCTTTGTACCAAAAAGCGTGCCAAAGTCTATGGACTCTAAAGTCGTCAAACTATATGTCAACAGGTCTGATTTTTTTATACAAACCCAACCGTATGTCCAGAGTTGGATTCCGACGGGCCGTGCATAAAATCGTCCGTTGAGCCGGATCGTGGGGCCCGCAAAACGGTAATCCGATCAACTGTCTCAAAATCGGACCAAACTTGGCATACAGGACCAAAAAAACGATATGGTCCTGTTGGCGTAAGTTTCGTCTCGATCTGACGAACGTGCACAAAGTAATTAGGAAATTTGTACAGAGACCAACAAGTTGAATTTTGACGGATACGTATCAAATTTGTCGCGCACACGCAACCAATTTGAATTCCGTCAAAGCCCACACATCCACGAAGCCGATACGCACCTTTCGATGCTTTCGGTTCGCGACCATGTCGTCCGGTTTGGCGGGACGCACGTCGTATCGAAGGTTTTCTAAGTTTTCAAAACTGTTTTTCCTTTTTTTTTCTTGATTTTTTTGCATCAATTATCTTTATGTATAATAAGCATAAAATAGTTCTTCAAAAAGTGTTCTAATCTCGTATAGGTTGTCTGCGACTCTATTCTAGTAGATTTCCAAAATAGCTTTTATTTTGTTCAAAATCTATCGTCCAACATGGGGTTTGGGACTGGGTTTTCGGTCCTGTTTTGGATTGTTTTTCGACAACTTCGTATTGAATTATCGAACAATGTAGGACTTTTGAATAAAAACTGATTGAAGGGATTCACAGGCCTATAGGTTGTCTTTCTAAGGAACGAATTGGTTCTCGAATTGGAAGCTGGATGAGCGAGAAATTTTACCTGTAAGGGACCTGTCGAGCACTGCTACTATTGTTGTTGACCGCCTCTCTGCGCACGGCTATTTCGCGATTAGGCGACCTGGCCGGCCTCCGGTGGCCCTGTGGTGGCGTGCGGCTGCACCGAGGCCAGGTCGACGCTGGGTTGGGATTAAAAATTAGGGTTTTACCACTCTCGTTCTCTCTCTCTCTCTCTCGATGTTTATACTCTGTTCGGAACAGAGTCGGGGGCTGCTTCGGTGGGGAAATTGAGGCTCGGGCCTGGGGGTGCTGGCCTGGGCTAGCCTGGCCTGGCTTGGGCTGGGCTGGCGTGCCTCCTTATTGTTCCATTTCTATTTTCTATTGCTATAACCTTTATAAAAACTCTATACACACACACACACACACACACATATATGCATATATATATATATATATATATATATTTTATATATATATATATATATATATATATATATATATATATAAAAATATATATATATATATATATACATATATTTTTCATCTATCCATAAATACTCCAAAATTTTCATATGTATCTAGAATGATATATATATATATATATATATATATATATATATATATATATATATATATATATATATATATAAATGATATATGATATCTAGAATGATATATATATAGAATGATATATATATATATATATATATATATATATATATATATATATATATATATATATATATGAGCACATGCCATATAAAATAATATTCGTTTTATAAGTAAACTAAATACTTAATGATATTTAATATTTATAATAACAATAATAATTATCATAATAATGATAATATATAAGAAAATCAACAATTGTTGTAAATCCAAAATCTGTATAGTCTAGAATCCCGAAAATACATAAGTATGTCTAAGAAACTAATTATCATACTTATATTTCTATTTATTAAATTACTTTAGAAAATAATTATTAGGCCGTTAAATTACGTACAAAATACACATAAAATTTATATCAACATGAACGTCTTTGGGCGCACTATACGTCTGCATGGGCGTCTTTGGTCTCTCTTCATGCCCACATGGGCTTGGATTTTGTTCGGGTCCAATTCGGACTAAATTGGCACAACCGGGTCCCCTAAAATTATAATCTTAATTAATCTTTAATTATTTAATCTATAGGGGTTAAGTCGCAACTTAGTCTAGTTTTTCTAGTTAGAATAATCCTATGGCTCGGTCTTCCCCTACTTTGGCTAAACACTAGTCAAAGCACGCCACTGCACTATCCGTGCCATGATTCTTGGTCATCTTATACTCCAAATCTTAATCATGGCTAAGGTCATCTATCGTAATAATTAACTAAATAATTATTTATAAAAATCACCATTTAAATCAAATAAATAATAATAAAAATATTTCAAAAAAATTTCCGGGAAGGGGAGCTACAGTGGGCTCCAGCCCAACCACCCAATCCAATTTTTTTGTATGTACTATGGCTTCAACCCACCCAACCAAATGAGTAGACTAGCCCGCCCAACCAAGTGAACAGAACAAAATAACACAAGCTTTTGGCTCCATCACTCCATAGAATAGGAAGCTTCAAGTTTTTCTTTATACCGAAAACTTCAAGTTTTTTCTTGTCTGAGGCTAGCTAATGATTTCATTAAGAAAGATCCTTACCCATCTACGATTACTAAGGCTAGTAATTTCATTAAGAAGTTACTAGATAAGGATTATCAAAAGCGAATGATAGCAATAGATCTCTAACTGTTGATCCTTATTCCTATGTGCAGGTCTTACTTGGCTCCGAGAATGTCCAGGGATCAAGACTGACTTAGATATTAGAATTTATATACATGTAAGAGATTAAATATGCATGTTCTTATCTTTGAGAAATCACCTTTGAGGGTATGTTCGATCTTCTTAACTGCAATTTTGCTCGTTATTTCCATTTTTTGTATGTTCATTTTTTTTTTTTTTGGAACATTTTCTTTTGTGACAACTTATGCTTTACTTCTTTCCGCTTTCAAATATACCTCTTTTCTTGCCATTCTCTAGCTCTGTATGCCATTCTCTAGCTATGTGTTAAAGTTTTTATTAAGCACTAGAACAAAAATGACTAGATAAGTGAACTATTCCAGTTTTAGTGTCCATATATCTATGACCAGATAAGTGAACTATTCCAGATAAGTGAACTCTGGACCAAGTGGTTAGCGTGGAGGCATGTGGCCCTTGTGGGCGGAGTTCGAATCCCTGTGGGAGCGATTACAGAAACTAATTACCACTTCAAAAAAAGAGTACCTATCCAATAAGCATACCTCATAAATAAGCACAATTATTTCTATCCATTGATATTTCTCTCCTCTCTGAGATCATGGAGGTGGACTCATTTCTGCTTGTTGTTGTCTGCGTCCCACAATAGCAGCTTATGACAAAATATCGAACCAAAATTGGCTGCTATAGAGAGCTTGGTTGCTCCACTGGTCACCAGATTTTCACCAAATTGAATGTGAAGCTACTAAATATTAGTAACATGAATATGTATTGACCTACATTAGGCTGAAGTCATAATTTATAGATACTATATGTAATTTTTGATTCAACAAGGATACTTTAGCTTGGTAGACTCTATTTATGTCCATTTCACTAATCAGTCTTATGCACTCTATTTCCCTCTAAGCAATCGTGTGTGCCCCCATCATCATACTTCTTATAATAGAGAGGGTTCTAAATTACAAATTATTTTTAGCCTCTGCCATATTAATTAGCTTTATTAAAAAAAAATTAGCATCGGCTATTCGATATTACATCTTCAGTTCAATGCTTGCTAAGGGCAGGGCAATTTCCTCGATAACATGGCTGAAAAGAGAGTCTGTGTAACCGAGTAAAACTGACATCTAACATCCATGTAAGAAATCTGTACAAAAGAGTGTTGAGTGACAACTGAAAGAAACCTGTTCTTATAATTATCGCGCAATAAAGGACAAACATGATGAAACTAGATAGATCTTTCTCTTTCTTTCATTTTCCAAGAGATAATAGAGTGAAGGAGTTTGTAACCTTTTATTTAAAAGTACCTTTACTTAAATGAAACCAAAGATTAGCAACGATGCAGAATTAATGTCTAAAAGTTTACATAGTTATAAAAACATTATTGCAACTCAATTATTGAATATATATACTTGCACCCATATTCATTATAGTAATCAACTCCTTAGGCTAAAAGTAGAAGTGATATAGTAAGCAGCTGACACTTATTCTTGAAGAGGTCCCTAACATTCATCTTCTTTCTTCTTAAGAAGAACATCCATAACTATTTGAATCCTTTTCATGGACCACAAACAAGATAATAATAGTTGTTATCTCAACTGATCCCACCTCTACAATCTCGAAGAGGAAAGAAAGAAAGACTGAGAGGAGAGAGAGGAGCAGCAACAGTCATGTTGGGTTGGGGTGGGGTGAGGAAATAATTTGTTGAGATTTGACATCTTCTATTGTCAATAATTTTGGATCATTCCTTAAATATAAATTGATAGTTCAACCATTAGATTTAACTTAGTTAAAATCCTACAGATACAAATAATTGTGCTCATTGCGCTCGTTTAGAAGGTATACTTATTGGATACTCTCTCTCTCTATATATATATATATATATAGAGAGAGAGAGAGAGAGAGAGAGAGAAAAAATTATATATATAGAGAGAGAGAGTTGATAAACTATATGTTAGGTTATAGAAAATTTTAAAATAGTAAATCATATTACTAAAATAAGATACCCTAATTATTTACTAGAAAATTTTAAAATAGCCAGCATTAATTATAGACGTCTGAATCTAATCAAATCAAATATTTAATGAAAGTTTTTAGATCGAATAAAATTAAATATTTGACTAGATTTGCTTTCCACGTATTTATTTTTATCAAATCTAGACTGGACTTAAGAAATGATCTTGCTCTTGCCTTCACAATTATATGTTAGATCATAAAATTTTCTAAAATGATAAATCATATGGCTAAAATAAGATATTCTATTTTAAATTATGGACGTCCAAAATTAATCAAACCAAATTCGGACTGGAGTTAACTATTGTTACTTAGAAACTTACAAGTCACTCAAATAATACGACATGCGACTTTTTAAGAGTTCTGGTGTCGGATAGAAACTAAGTATAGCAAGGTAACATGATTATGTTTTTAAAAGGTTGATTGTTTATGCATACATTATTCGTCCCATAACAATTTAGTGATGTGCTCACTATTGTCTTTTTTTATAACAGTAGAAACAAACAGTATGGGCCTTGTCTAAAGCTTCGTATTTGTATTGTTTTATCTGTACTTTTGATTTTGTGTCCACTTATAGGCATTTCGGGGAGTGTACTAGCTGGTGTTGGTTATGGTTTATTTGCACAAATGTTAACTACTTTTGAGGCTATTGTAGAAAGAAAATCTGATGACTTCATCCATTGCTTTGTGGTGCTTATTATTTATCAATTGATGATTGATGATGACAATCTTGATATTCTTCATCTTGTTGCTAGAATTACTTATTAATTCGATTTGATCTTACATGTGCTGGACTAGGAGTACAATCAAGGGAAGCTTTACGGTGGTCAGGGACCTGAAAGATTTATGCATTGACCAACTAGTATGTATATAATTTCTTTAGAGTTGATGAGATTTGGTTTGATAGTCCAACTCTAGTATGTTTTTTGATCTATTTTGAAAAAAATGTAAGATGATAATAGAATGTATTTCTGAAACTGGATTGTATATATATGGATTGTATTCAAAATAAATGTTTTAAGATTTTCTTAAATTGATATCTTGAATATATTTATTGTATTTGAGATGGAATTTTTTCTAAAATTGAGCAAAACTTGAGCAGTATTGAAAATAATTGGAAACTACTTGATTATTATTTTTATGACACTTTCAAAAATATATTATACGTGTACCTCATTTATAATTCTTTGAAGAATAAGTGTTATATATGTGCATCATATTTATAACACTTTGAAAAATAAGTGTTATACGTATGTGCATCTCATTTATAACATATTAAAAAATACGTATTATATATGCACACATAGTGTCACCCCCGTTTCCCGTATTTCGTATTTATACTCGTAGTTGGATTTTTGGCATGTATTTTTATTTTTTCGACTTGTGGAATTTTGGGTTTTCTCGTATTTTGGGTTTTGGCTCGGTTCGGTTTTAGCTGGATTGGTTTGGCTTGGTTTAAATTTAGACCCAATGGAACACCTTAGCCTATGCTCAACCCTCATTCCACCACAACCACCCCCATTAAATCCTACCTAACTTTTCTCTCTCTTCTTTACCCTCCATTTAATTTCTCCATCTTCTTCTTCCTTCTTCCACACATCTCCACCCATAGGCAAGTGCATCTTGCCACCATATGAGGACCTATTTTTATTTGTCAATTAGCTTAATTAGATAATTTGGAACAACATTAGAACTTGGCATTTTATGATTTGGAGTCTCCATTGTTCTAGATCTAAGTTTTAAATATTTTCGAAAATTCTTGGTTTTGATCTATCAAACTTTGATTTTTGCTTGTTTTGATGCTTCCATGTGGAAGAGAATTCAATTTTACATAAGTTAGAACTTTGAAAATCCAGATTTTGTTTTGATTTGGCCAAGATATGAAGAATTGAGCTTTTGGTGTTCTTGAGGCTTCTTCTCGGCCTGGAGAAGAAGACTTCAGCCTGCGCTCTTTAGCGCAGTGCTGAACCGCGCATCCCCCTCGGCCAGCGCTCTTTAGCGCAGTGCTGACCAGCGCAGCTTGCCCCTTGGCGAACTGCGTACCCCCCCATGCGCCATCGGCCCATGCGCCATCGGCCCATGCGCCATCGGCCCATGCGCCCTCGGCCGTGCGCCATCGGCCCATGCGCCCTTGACCGTGCGCCATCGGACCATGCACCCTTGGCCCCCTGCACCATCCGACCTAGTGCAGCCAGTCCATGCGCCACCCGACTAGAGCAATCCATCCCCGACGCACTTGGCCCCCTGCGCCATCTGCCCCCGGCGCACTTGACCCCTGCGCCATTCATCTCCTGCGCCATCCACCCCTTGCGCAACCCATTATCCAAATGATTTGGTTTTAATTCTTGAACTTGGCTCTCTTTTGTGGATTGGGTTTCGAGATCTTATTCCACACAGACGACTATCTTGACCCAACACGACCTGACACGAATTGCAGTATTTACTATGACTAGTACGTTTTTATGATTTCTGTGATTTATGATCCCAGTACTTTCTGATCTTCTTGATAGTGACCCGATGGGGTGCACGCTTGACTTGTAACCTGATAACTTGATAGTGGCCCGTGGCGGCGCACTCTTGACTTGTAACTTATAACTTGACTTGACTTGACTTGATGCCGTTGCGATGGCTAACTTGACTCTTGTAACCAACTCTGACACCGTGGGTGTTCCTCCTTGCTTGCTGGTGCAATCCACTTGTCTTGTCTTGCATCATGTCTAGGACGTGACTCCCTAGTTCCCACGGTAAGGGATTCGCACTGAATATGGATTAGGATAATGACTAGATCTAACTATAATTCATGGAGAATTTTCAGTCACAGGCAATCTCGTTATCTGGGCGCTTTAATTGGACTTCTAGCTTGCCGACGAGTAGAGCACATTTCCAGCACACTGTCATGTGTTGCACCTCTAAGTCACCTAAGGGTATATCGTCTCCTGGACGATGTACCCCGCCATACTCTCAACCCGCGGAAGGATAACTGGATAGTCTGCAGGGCTTGGGACTGGAAAATTCTCACTTGCATCTTGTTAGTAATTAGGCATGTGATAACCCTAGTTAGTTAAAGTAGCAAGCCATAGTAATTGCTTGGCCGTTGTGAATGGATGTTGTTCAGCCCTGTCTAAGTCTCGTCTAGTCCCTGTACCTGGTACCCCGAAGCATGATTGTTTCGCTTATCTTAACAATAAATGGATAGAGACAAGTGTTATTCAGGCGAAGGGTTACAACCCCGGTCCTTGTTTGGTTTACGGGTTGTAATCTGGCCCTCGGAATGGTTCCATGTCCCTAGTCGCTTGTTGTCCTGCTGTACTTTTATTACTTGTACTTTTCTTTCATTTTCTTATGTTCTGATATGCTGGCTTTTGTTCTTATTTCGTGGCCTCCCTTGTGGCACTTGCTCTTTCTGGGGTTTGATCCAGCTGGTTTTGTGTGGCCAGATTTCGGAGCAGCTTCCGAGGATCTACTGAACCTCCAGCCCGATGGTGGCGACTAGAAGGAATCCGAGCTACGAGTGGGTTTCCTATTTTGTTTCACTCACTCTATTGTAAAATTATTCTTTTGAGGCATTTAGCCGACGAGCACCTGTTAGCTCGATGCACATTTACTTACTGTCTGCCTATGGACTGTAAACATGATTGATAAATCCTAGGGTTGATCATGTATGACTTAACTCTTGCTAGTCCTTGCATTTTGTATGACTAGCTTCATGATCAACTGAATATATAATATTTGGGATGCCTTTTATTGTATATTTGGTGATCTAACATCTTGTGATTATATTACTTGCTTGAGACTGAGACAATAGGCTTGACCTTAAGAGAACAATGGCTTATAGTAAACCCTCGTATCTAGACAGCCGTGACCGTATAGCGAGATGAATTCTATTTCAATATACGTAGCTGGCTATGTACGCCCCCGCTCTCCAGTATTCTGGTTCTGGGGCATGACATGGTTTAAGTGGTGGCCCATACAGGTCTTGGTTCTCAAGATATGTGAGGGTTTACCGGATAGATGTCTCAATCAGTACTCGTCTTGGATCTCCATTCATATCCTCTGAATCTTTGAATTTTGCCCTGATCATGTGCTTGTATCGTTGATCTGTCCTGGTCCTTCCTTATTGTTTTCCCTGTGTCATCTTCTTCAGCGGCACTGTACCTGACCCTGCCGATCAGCAAGGTGGAGCACTTCCCGCGGAGCAGCAACCCGGAGATCAAGCCCAGTACTCCGGAGTAGCCTCCAGAGTTGTACCTCCCGGAGGGGAGCCCCCAGTTTGGCCCGTCCAGCCTGCAGAGCCTGACGATGGCACCTTGGTAGGTCTCATCAGGACCTTGATAGCTTTCCAGGATCGTCGAGGAGACGCCTTGTACCAGGTAGTGACAGATGCTTTGACCAGAGGCAGTCACCCAGGGAACAGCGCGACCAACAGCTTTAAGCGTTTGAACCTTCCATGCTTTGACGGCAGGGAAGATGCGATTGCCGCGGACGCTTGGCTTCAGGATACCGAGGTGATTCTGGAAGCAGCTAGGACACCTGAGAATGAGAAGGTGGCGGTAGTACGCCTACAGTTGCTGGACTTAGCTCACAGTTGGTGGGCGGCACAAGCCATGGGATTAGTGACATCCATTGCTTGGGCAGTGTTTAGAGAGAGATTCCAGACGAAGTATTTCGATGTTGTAGCTCGGTACGACCTACAGACGAGATTCACCAACTTGAAGCAAGGCGGCAGAACGGTCGACAGTTATGCATCCGAGTTTTTTAGACTCAGTAGGTTTGCCCCCACCTTGGTGGCGACCGAGTTTGATAGGGCCCAGCGGTTCCAACAGGGACTACATTTGGAGATCTTATTGGCAGTCGAGCAGTTCGAGCACCAGACGTTCGATGCAGTATTGAAAGCGGCTAGGAGGCATGAGTACACCTTCCAGAGGATCATGGATAGGACCGGAGGTAGGAAGCGGTCCCACAGTTAGATGCACCAATCATCAGCTCCAGCCCCGGCAGATAGGAGTTTGACTATTGGAACTCCGAGGCAGGCGGCCTCAGTGACGTCGATTCAGCATTCGATCCCGACGCACCCGCAGCAGCAGAAGCAGAAGCAAACTTCTGCGATGGGATGTTCTCATTGTGAAAAGCCAGGCCATGTAGTGGCGGATTGTCGTAGGGCGCAAGGATTGTGCCTGGCTTGTGGAGCGGCAGATCACAAGATAGGAGCCTGCCAGAATAGGGGTAGTTCGTCCTCTTCCAACCTAACCAGTCCATCGATTAGGAAACCAGCACCTGTGCAGCAGCAGCAGTACCCAAGGCCCTTATTGCCTCAGGCCCAGGTATTTCATCAGCAGAACCAGCAGCAGTACACCCAAGCCCAAGTGCAGAGCAGGCAGAGAGGTTTCCAGCAAAGGGGACCCGCAGCCAGAGGACAAGGTCAGGCCATGATGATGTCTATGGAAGAAGAAGTTGCACCAGGTGAGGTAGTGGCAGGTACTATTCTCGTCAACTCCTTTCCAGCATCGGTATTATTTGATTCTGGTGCATCGCATTCATTCATGTCTGCACGATTCACGACACGGATAGGATTGGAGCCCGAGTCATTATCTGTGAGGCTTAATATACTTACTGGTAATGGTCTTGTGGGAGTAGATCGAGTGTTTTCCTCGTGTCGGGTCGTAGTTAGCGGTAGAGAGTTCCCCGCTAGATTTATAGAATTCCCCAAGGCAGACTATGATGTAGTCTTAGGCATAGATTGGTTGAGGAACCAGTATGCTAGGATAGACTGCCACATTGGCAGGGTTGTCTTTAGTATTCCAGGCGAGCCAGAGTTCTTATTTTCCAGAGGCGTAGTGGAGCCATCTTCCCCAGTATTGCGGATGGCAGTAGCAGCAGTACAGTTACCCAGGATAGTTGAAGAATTTCCAGATGTCTTCCCAGAGGAACTTCCAGGAATGCCGCTAGAGCGGGAGATCGAGTTCACTATAGACTTGATCCCCGGGACAGCACCAGTATCAGAGAGAGTCTAGAGAATGGCGCCTTCAGAGTTGAAGATTTTGTACAAGATGATTGAAGAACTCAGGACCAAGGGATTCATTCGTACAAGTGGATCGCCTTGGGGAGCCCCGATGCTTCTTGTGAAAAAGAAAGATGGTACGTCCAGGTTATGTGTAGATTATTGTACCTTTAACTCAGTGACAATCAAGAACAGATACCCTCTCCCGAGGATAGATGACTTGTTTGATCAACTCAAAGGGGCTTCAGTATTTTCGAAGATAGACTTGCGGTCAGGATACCACCAGATCAGAGTCAGAAAGCAGGACATCCCAAAGACAGCATTTAGATCGAGGTATGGGCATTGGGAGTTCCTTGTTATGCCCTTTGGAGCAAGCAATGCGCCGGCCGTATTTATGGACCTCATGAATCGCATTTTCATGCCTTACTTTGATCAGTATGTGATTGTGTTCCTAGATGATATCCTGGTCTACAGCAAGAGCGAAGCAGAGCATGAGCAGCATCTCAGGATTGTCCTTCAGACGCTTAGAGAGCATCAGTTGTATGCCAAGTTTAGTAAATGCGAATTCTGGCTCGATCGCATTTCGTACTTGGGTCACATCATTACTCGAGAAAGAGTGGAAGTGGATCCCCAGAAGATTGTGGCTATCGAGTCATAGCCAGTACCTAGCTCAGTGGCAGAGGTTCGCAGCTTCCTTGGATTAGCCGGCTACTACCGGCGATTCGTTTCAAATTTTACAAGGATTTCGGCACCGATGACCCAGTTGACCCACAAGGATGTGCAGTTTGCTTGGATAGCAGAGTGCCAGGAATCATTTGAGAAGTTGAAGCGAGCTTTGATAACGGCTCCTATTCTCACACTTCCAGATGGGACCGGAGGATTTACAGTTTATTGCGATGCTTCAGGCAGAGGATTGGGATGTGTCTTGATACAGCATGGGAAGGTAATATCTTATGAATCACGTCAACTTCGTGATCATAAGAAGAATTACCCGACCCACGACTTGGAACTGGCAGCAGTATTGTTTGCACTTAAGCTTTGGCGGTACTACTTGTATGGAGATAGAGTGAAGATATTTACTGATCACAAGAGCCTGAAGTATGTTTTCACCCAGAAGGACCTTAATATGCGACAGAGAAGATGGCTCGAGCTACTGGTGGACTACGATGTGGACTTGCAGTATCACCCAGGGAAGGCCAACGTTGTAGCAGATGCGTTGAGCCGGAGAGCCGGAGTTTACCTCCTAACGGCGCAACCCGAGTTATTGGCAGATTTTCAGAAGATGGGAATTGAAGTGGTTCTTCCTACCAGCGTGGCGTTGATAGCCAGTCTACAGGTTCAGTCCAACATAGTTGAGAGGATCCGGATGGCACAATCTACAGATTCCAAGATTCAGCGGCTCAGAGCAGAGTGTGAGGCAGGAAGAAGGCCAGAGTTGTGCATCCATGAAGATGGTACACTTCGGCACGGCACTCGTCTTTGTGTACCTAGTGGAGATATCAAACATAAGGTCATGGCAGAAGCTCACAGTTCTCAGTATTTAATTTATCCCGGTGGCACGAAGATGTACCGTA
Source organism: Iris pallida (assembly GCA_029216955.1). NCBI lineage: Eukaryota > Viridiplantae > Streptophyta > Magnoliopsida > Asparagales > Iridaceae > Iris > Iris pallida. Next base: position 12,197,209 of record JANAVB010009995.1, on the reverse strand, counting down.
ATATTCGTCAGCATTTCTGGTGGAATGGCATGAAGAGAGAGATAGCCCGGTTTGTCTCTCGATGTTTGGTTTGCCAGTAGGTTAAAGCTGAACATCAGAGGCCCGCTGGACTTCTTCAGCCCTTTCTGATTCCAGAATGGAAGTGGGAGCATGTGACCATGGATTTTGTGACTGGATTGCCTAGATCCCCAGCTGGTAGAGATGCTATTTGGGTTATAGTCGACAGGCTCACGAAGGTGGCTCATTTTCTCCCATTCAGAGTTGGGCAGTCAACGGCTCAGTTGGCGGAGATGTATCTCAGGCAGATTGTCAGGCTTCACGGTGTGCCCGTCAGTATCACCTCGGACCGAGATTCAAGATTCACGTCACATTTTTGGCGTAGCCTGTAAGAGAGTTTGGGAACTCGTCTTCAGTTCAGTTTAGCGTATCATCCGTAGACAGATGGTTAGTCGGAGCGCACAATCCAGACTCTTGAAGATATGTTGAGATCTTGTACCCTTGACTTCGGTGGTTTATGGGAGGATCACCTGCACCATTGTGGAATTCTCGTACAACAACAGTTTTCAGGCCAGCATTCAGATGGCTCCGTTCGAGGCATTGTATGGCCGGAAGTGCAGATCCCCGCTAGCATGGGATGATGTTGGAGAGAGGCAGATGCTCGGTCCAGAAATGATTGCCCAGACAGTTGAAGTAGTCAGAAGAGTCAGGGATCATCTTCGAGTTGCCCAAGACCGCCAGCAACATTGGGCCGATGCCCATCGGTGACCCTTAGAGTTTGCTATCGGCGACCATATATTCCTTAGGATCTCGCCTAACCACGGCGTCATTCGCTTTGGCATGCGGGGAAAGCTTAGTCCTAGGTATATAGGGCCGTTCGATATCCTGGAGCGAGTAGGAGATGTATCCTATCGTCTTGCTCTTCCGCCGTCGCTAAGTGAGGTGCATGATGTATTCCATGTGTCCCAATTACGACGGTATATCCCGGACCTGAGCCATATCCTGGATCATTCGAAATTGGTTGTTGGTACCAACCTTTCGTATGAGGAGAGGCCCGTGTCTATATTGGACCGGAGAGAGAAGATACTCAAGAACGAGACTATTAGCTTAGTCCGTGTTGCTTGGGGTCATCACTCTCTAGGTGAGTCAACGTGGGAGCGTGAGGACGACATCCGATCGCGATATCCCGATTTGTTTGACTCGTAAGGTATAATGTCTTCCTTATGCCTTATGCTTTCCATCCTTGCTTGCATGTATGATTGTATGATTGAACTGCTTAGTGTAGATTGTTGGTGCTTAGTGTAACTTGTCGTGGCAGTCTCTAGCTCCTTGATTAAATTCCGAGGACGGAATTCTTTTAAGGTGGGTAGAGTTGTCACCCCTGTTTCCCGTATTTCGTATTTATACTTGTAGTTGTATTTTTGGCATGTATTTTTATTTTTTTGACTTGTGGAATTTTGGGTTTTCTCGTATTTTGGGTTTCGGCTCGGTTCGGTTTTAGTTGGATTGGTTTGGCTTGGTTTGAATTTAGACCCAATGGAACAACTTAGCCTATGCTCAACCCTCATTCCACCACAACCACCCCCATTAAATCCCACCTAACTTTTCTTTCTCTTCTTTACTCTCCATTTAATTTCTCCATCTTCTTCTTCCTTCTTCCACACATCTCCACCCATAGGCAAGTGCATCTTGCCACCACATGAGGACCTATTTTTATTTGTCAATTAGCTTAATTAGATGATTTGGAACAACATTAGAACTCGGCATTTTGTGATTTGGAGTCTCCATTGTTCTAGATCTAAGTTTTAAATATTTTCAGAAATTCTTGGTTTTGATCTATCAAACTTCGATTTTTGCTTGTTTTGATGCTTCCATGTGGAAGAGAATTCAATTTTACACAAGTTAGAACTTTGCAAATCCAGATTTCGTTTTGATTTGGCCAAGATATGAAGAATTGAGCTTTTGGTGTTCATGAGGCTTCTTCTCGGCCTGGAGAAGAAGACTTCAGCCTGTGCTCTTTAGCGCAGTGTTGAACCGCGCATCCCCCTAGGCCAGCGCTCTTTAGCGCAGAGCTGACCAGCGCAGCTTGCCCCTTGGCGAACTGCGCACCCCCTCCCCCATGCGCCATCGGCCCATGCGCCCTCGGTCGTGTGCCATCGGCCCATGCGCCCTTGACCGTGCGCCATCGGCCCATGCGCCCTTGGCCGTGCGCCATCGGACCATGCACCCTTGGCCCCCTGCGCCATCCGACCTAGCGCAGCCAGTCCATGCGCCACCCGACCAGCGCCATCTATCCCCGGCGCACTTGGCCCCCTGCGCCATCTGCCCCCGGCACACTTGACCCCTGCGCCATTCATCTCCTGCGCCATCCACCCCTTGTGCAACCCATTATCCAAATGATTTGGTTTTATTTCTTGAAATTGGCTCTCTTTTGTGGATTGGGTTTCGAAATCTTATTCCACACAGCACGACTATCTTGACCCAACACGACCTGACACGAATTGCAGTATTTACTATGACTAGTACGTTTTTCATGATTTCTGTGATTTATGATCCCAGTACTTTCTGATCTTCTTGATAGTGACCCGATGGGGTGCACACTTGACTTGTAACCTGATAACTTGATAGTGGCCCGTGGCGGCGCACTCTTGACTTATAACTTGTAACTTGACTTGACTTGACTTGATGCCGTTGCGATGGCTAACTTGACTCTTGTAACCAACTCTGACACCGTGGGTGTTCCTGCTTGCTTGCTGGTGCAATCCACTTGTCTTGTCTTGCATCATGTCTAGGACGTGACTCCCTGGTTCCCACGGTCAGGGATTCGTACTGAATATGGATTAGGCTAATGACTAGATCTAACTATAGTTCATGGAGAATTTTCAGTCACAGGCAATCTCGTTATCTGGGCGCTTTAACTGGACTTGTAGCTTGCCGACGAGTAGAGCACATTTTCAGCACACTGTCATGTGTTGCACCTCTAAGTCACCTAAGGGTATATCGTCTCCTGGGCGATGTACCCAACCATACTCTCAACCCGCGGAAGGATAACTGGATAGTCTGCAGGGCTTGGGACTGGAAAATTCTCACTTGTATCTTGTTAGTAATTAGGCCTGTGATAACCCTAGTTAGTTAAAGTAGCAAGCCATAGTAATTGTTTGGCCGTTGTGAATGGATGTTGTCCAGCCCTGTCTAAGTCTCGTCTAGTCCCTGTACCTGGTACCCCGGAGCATGATTGTTTCGCTTATCTGAACAATAAATGGATAGAGACAAGTGCTATTCAGGCGAAGGGTTACAACCCCGGTCCTTGTTTGGTTTAAGGGTTATAATCTGGCCCCCGGAATGGTTCCATGTCCCTAGTCGCTTGTTGTCCTGCTGTACTTTTATTACTTGTACTTTTCTTTCATTTTTTTATGTTCTGATATGCTGGCTTTTGTTCTTATTTCGTGGCCTCCCTTGTGGCACTTGCTCTTTCTGGGGTTTGACCCAGCTGGTTTTGTATGGCCAGATTTTGGAGCAGCTTCCGAGGATCTACCGAACCTGCAGCCCGATGGTGGCGACTAGAAGGAATCCGGGCTACGAGTGGGTTTCCTATTTTGTTTCACTCACTCTATTGTAAAATTATTCTTTTGAGGCATTTAGCCGACGAGCACCTGTTAGCTCGATGCACATTTACTTACTGTCTGCCTACGGGTTGTAAACATGATTGACAAATCCTAGGGTTGATCATGTATGACTTAACTCTTGCTAGTCCTTGCATTTTGTATGACTAGCTTCATGATCAACTGAATATGTAATATTTGGGACGCCTTTTATTGTATATTTGGTGATCTAACATCTTATGATTATATTACTTGCTTGAGATTGAAACAATAGGCTTGACCTTAAGAGACCAATGGCTTGTAGTAAACCCTCATATCTAGACAGCCGTGACCGTATAGCGAGATGAATTCCATTTCAATATACGTAGCTGGCTATGTACGCCCCCGCTCTCCAGTATTCTGGTTCTGGGGCGTGACACATAGAATTTATAATGCTTTTAAGAATACTTGTAACACTGATATTTACAACACTTGGACGTTTGTTAAAAAGCGTTATAAAAAGGTATTTATAATGCTTTTTAGTCGTCAAAAATGTATGTTTGTTATAGTGCACTCAAACTTAGAAAGACATAACTCCATAATTAAGTACAACTCTTGCGACTGTGAATGTGTCTAACGACATTGGTTTGATATGGTAAGACTAGTAAAGAATTTAGTCATTAGACGAGAAATAACATATTTGTATAGCCGATAACGTACACAACCTCTAAACACACAACACTCAGCAATGAGAAGTACTAGAAAACAATTATTCAAGCTTAGGCGCGATTTACATCATACAATAGTAGTTCTAAGCCGAGTGACTTAGCTATCTCCGTGTTACAGGTATTTGTTAACTCGGATATAGATATATGTTAACTCATAGTTGAAAGTTTATAGTGCGACTGGTGTAACAATGACACCATCCTCCCTAGCTTCCTGAACCGCATTGGAGAGTGGTTGCCGGTTAGTCTCTAGTGAAATCATGTCAACATCAGGACAAAAAATTGTATAAAAATCTTCTTGTAGCATAGTTTGACGAACTCGTTCCTCATAATTATGAATCGTGCAGCCTCAGAGACCATTCGAATCACCATTTGAATCAAAATGATGGGAGAACGAGCCAAATATGTTTGCTTTTTAACCATAGAAAAGTAGTATAGATTGAAAATTGAATGGGCTACTTCATTAATTGATTCCCAAATCAATATTAATTCTATTATCTCATGTAAGATGTTGAAGTCCCGTGTAGCTGCCTTCAAAAGAATATCAACGTCGGTTGTTACCATAAAATTGAGGATTGTCAGGAGTATCGTGAAGCAAAAAAATAACACAAAGCTTGATAAGCTATCAAGTATGCATTGGTGAGAGTCAACACTAACGTGATTAGGTCGTCATCCCAGTCAAAAAGTTCTACAAAGAGAACCTCCTCTTGAGGATTGGACGAAGCACTGTAGGTCTGTAGGTATCTGCGGTGCACCCCACGACACGAAACTGTAGTTTGCCTTCGTCTCCAATCACTGACAAAGTCTTCGAGCACACCCAAGAAAATGGTCCAACAAGGACAGCCTACCAAACCCATATGGTTGACAAGACCAACCACATATTCATATTCACTCTCTCTATACAATGGTAATGAATAGAATTAACATTAAAATTATAATATTAATGAACAATGCCAGGTAATACGACTTCGACATGTTTCACCATCTAATGAACCCGTCGAAGTAGACAACAAGTCAATGAACCGAGACAATATATGGACTTTTTATTGATTGGATTGAGATATAGACTTGCTTGATAGTTGTATTCAATCCATAGATAATATATCTACAACTGAATATAACTATCAAGCAAGTTTATGTCTCAATCCAATTAATAAGAAGTACATATATTGTCTCGGTTCATTGACTTGTTGTATACTTCGATGAGTCCATTAAATTGGAAACATGTCAAAGTCGTATTACTTGGCTATTATTCATTAACATTGTAATTCAAGCATTAAGTCTATTCATTAATATTGTATAGAGAAAGTGAATATGAATATGTGGTTGGTCTTGACAACCTTATGGGTTTGGTATGCTGTCCTTGTTGGACCATTATCTTGGGTGTGCTCGAAGACTTTGTCGATAATTGGAGAAGAAGAAAAACTGGAGTTCTGTGTCATGGGGTGCACCACGGATACCTACAGATCTACAGTGCTCTGATTGGTTCTCAAGAAGAGGTTCTCTTTGTATAATTTTTCGATTACGATGACGATCTAATCACGTTAGTGCCGAATCTCACCAACGCATACTTGATAGCTTATCAAGATCTAGGTTATTCTTTTTAGCTTGCCAATACTCCTAACAATCCTCAATTGTATGGTAACTGTCACGACCCGCATCCATTTTTCGGACACGAGCTCGTAAGCAAGCCAGCTACGTATCGAGCGGACTCCAGCCCAACTCGAATACGTAAACGCTGTCAAGGGCTAATCATGGTGAAGTAAATCTCTATCTCAATCTACAATGAGTATATAAACATGAATGGACACTATGGGTCGTGGTCTGCAGCCCACTAGCATATATGTCCGATAAGACTCCAAGAGTATAACAAGAGTCTCTAAACTGAATCAATAAGCATAATATCTCATGATAAGGAATAAAAAGCACGAGAGGATAACAATGTACTATCACTAACAAATACCTGAGACATGTATCACAATCATCCACCATCCCGCTCTGCCACTAACTCCATGCAATCGCTAAACCTGAAGAGATCATCATATCCTCAGAGGACATAGCAAGATACATATAAACATGCCTATCTAGCAGTTTAATCATGCATGATAATATATAAATAGGATATAACAAGGAACGACACTTAATCATGGCAAGAGACTACGACCATACTGCTAACAAGTGACTAACGACAAGTGGCTACTGACAGGTGACTATGAACTGGAATACGAGAACAACTACACGTAACTGAACTGCTGGATGAACAAGCGGACACGATATCAATGGAATGCCAAACCCTCGCCCCTAGTGGACTCGCAGGTTTGAACTAATTACTAACCCTCGTCCCGAGTGTGGACTCTCTGGTTAGTACTAACCCTCGTCCCGAGTGTGGACTCACTGGTTAGTTCACGGCAAGGTAGCCTCGTCCCGAGTGTGGACTCTCTGGTGCAAGTATAATATCCTCGTCCCGAGTGTGGACTCTCTGATGTAAACACCCTCGTCTCGAGTGGACTCTCTGGTGCAAGTCAAGTCAACACCCTCGTTCCGAGTGTGGACTATATGGTGCAAATAATTGACATCCTCGTCCCGAGTGTAGACTCACGGATGTAAACAGATCAAGGCAAACACCCTCGTCCCGAGTGGACTCTCTGGTGCCAAGGAAACAATAAAAAGGATTTAACAGTTCAATTACACGTACTCGTTCTATGACACGACTCAAGCAAGGTACTGGTGAGACAATGTACGACTCAGTCAAGACACAGTCAAGTCCAGTATAACTACACTATCAAGTCAAGCAAGACCATAAACTGGTGAACATGGTATGTAGAAACTAGATAAATCAAGTCAACAAGAAAGCTAATAAATCATATAAAATCTATAACAAATAGAGTATCTAATAATAATACAATAATAACATGGAATTAAATTGTAGAGGGAGGCAAGGTATCTTGCATGTGGTCCTTGCACAAACCGTAGTCATAAGTCAAGGATGAGGGAATGCCGATCTAGGAGCTGTCAACCTATAACACATATCGCACCATGAACCGTGCACGAAAACTATAAATCAATTCTAATGTTCTAGTTCTAAATTCATGGAATAGTGATTAGTTGGGTTACTAATATAATAATAATTAATTCTGAAATAATTTACTTAAAAACCTAATTTAACCTAATAATAATCTGAATATAATCTAAACATGCAAGTTTGGCCATCAAAAGTCGTGTTTCCAATTTTGGGAACCATGGCACACAAATCGAGGCGTGTCATTGACTATTTAATCAAATGCTATGAACTCTAGATTTTGAAAGTGCACCTTGGTAGATTTCAGTGCCACAAGTGTGCTGGAATCAATTATGCCGCAAAATCACGCTTTGGTCAAAAGATATCGCCGTTATGGCTAATCGTGACCAAAAGGGTGATCAACTGATCAATTCTGAGTTCAACAGAATAACTAAAATACTAGATGAATGAATTAATTTTTGGAAAACATATATGTCGTAGAGATCTTTGTTAGCTTTCTGAAACTTCAAACGGTTCGTGATTTTGATTTATGGTTCTTCCGGAATCTCGAAAACACCCAAACGTGTTAAGTTTCGGACAACCAACGCTCTACGAATTTTCTAGAAATTTAGGAATAATATATACGAAAATAAATTGCATATTCAGAAATCTTACCTCGAAATGAATACAACAAAAAAAACGGCGCACGAAAAGCACGTTGAAGTTGGCGGGAATCGCTTCGGGAAGTCGAGATCTCTACTAGAACTCTCTCTCAAAAAGGCGGCTAAAATTTTATTAGGGTTTCGAATATAATAGTATATATATAGGAGAGAGAGAGAGGCGGTTCAGCCTGGGCGCCGACAGGTGGGCCCCCTGGGTGAATTATTGGGTAATTAATTATTTAATTCAGAAAATCATTTAAAAATTATTTTAAGTCCAAATAAATTAAAATAAATTGCAGAAAAATCCAGAAAAATTCTAGAAAATTCTAGAAAATATTTCTAAGTATCTAGAATCTAAATAAAATATTTTTAACACAAAATATTATCATGTGACCTCACAGTAAATTCCCAAAGCCTATAAAATATAATTTTATAGGTTTTAATTATATAAAAATTCCCAAAAATTCTAAAAAATCCAGAAAAATTCTAAAGTATTCTAGAAAATATTTCTAACCTCCTATAACCTAAATAAAAATAACATGTCTCAAAATAGTCCCAAATGACCTTATAGTAATTCATGAAAGTCAATAAAATAAATATATCTTTAATAAATAAATATCTAAAAATTTCTAAAAATCATAGGAAAATATAATATAGCTATAGCATACTTATAAACCCTATCTAGAGATCATGTGACCACAAGATGGTCATAAATTACCGGTGGGCTTAGTCACAACTCCTATGATCATAGAAAAATTAAATATAAACTAATCAAATAAAAAATAAAAAATAAAAAATATATCACAAAATTTTGGAAAGAGGAGTTACAAATCTACCCACCTTAAAATAATTTTGTTCTCGAAATTCTAATTCATAACTATCCCTTAAAATTCAAAGTCTACTACTACTTTAATCTCCTCAAAATAGTTTATATCCTTCTCCTAGCCATTTGTAATTATGAAACCTCGAGGACTTCTACCCACCTTTGGTCATGCTACTCCCTCAAGGGTATATCACTAAAACTTTATAAACTTCCATCAAGTTGCTAGAGTCATTATCCTTAGATATCTAAGACATATAGCATCTATATCCCCATATATCTATCAAACAACCAAATATTCAAAATCAAGCAATATTATACTATAACTTAAGAATCTCTAGTGAATTCTAGACAGCACGATAATTCGTCACCCCGAAATAGGAAGGGACGAGAATCAATGGTATGGAAAGCAAAAAAAAGTATATTCGAGAGCAAATATGGAGTTTTTAAGGACGTAGAGAATTTCTAGGAAAATTTTCAAGATGGAGTGGATTGAGATTTCTAAGGGTTTAGTCATAGTCGCAGGCTCGTATCAGTACAGTTACGTAACCGATACGATATGCTCTGACCTGCATGGGCCACCAAAAAACTTGTCACGACCTGCACCCACTTTTCGGACACGAGCTCGTAAGCAAGCAAGCTACGTATCGAGCGGACTCTAGCCCAACTCGAATACGTAAACGCTGTCAAGGGCTAATCATGGTGAAGTAAATCTCTATCTCAATCCACAATGAGTATATAAACATGAATAGACACTATGGGTCGTGGTCTGCAGCCCACTAGCATATATGTCCGATAAGACTCCAAGAGTATAACAAGTGTCTCTAAACTGAATCAATAAGCAGAATATCTCATGATAAGAAATGAAAAGCACGAAAGGATAACAATGTACTATTACTAACAAATACCTGAGATATGTATTACAATCATCCACCATCCCGCTCTGCCACTAACTCCATGCAATCGCTAAACCTGAAGAGATCATCAGGTCCTCATAGAACATAGCAAGATATATATAAACATGCCTATCTAGCAGTTTAATCATGCATGATAATATATAAACAGGATATAATAAGGAACGACACTTAATCCTGGCAAGAGACTACGACCGTACTGCTAACAAGTGACTAACGACAAGTGGCTACTGACAGGTGACTAAGAACTGGAATACGAGAACAACTACAAGTAACTGAACTGCTGGATGAACAAGCGAACATGATATCAATGGAATACCAAACCCTCGCCCCGAGTGGACTCGCAGGTTTGAAATAATCACTAACCCTCATCCCGAGTGTGGACTTTCTGGTTAGTACTAACCCTCGTCCCGAGTGTGGACTCTTTGGTGCAAGTATAACATCATCATCCCGAGTGTGGACTCTCTGATGTAAACACCCTCGTCCCGAGTGGACTTTCTGGTGCAAGTCAAGTCAACACCCTCATCCCGAGTGTGGATCTCTGGTGCAAATAATCGACATCCTCGTCCCGAGTGTGGACTCACGGATGTAAACAGATTAAGGCAAACACCCTCGTCCCGAGTGGACTCTCTGGTGCCAAGGAAACAATAACAAGGATTTAGCAGTTCAATTATACGTACTCGTTCTATGACACAACTCAAGCAAGGTACTGGTGAGACAATGTACGACTCAGTCAAGACACAGTCAAGTCCAGTATAACTACACTATCAAGTCAAGTAAGACTATAAAATGGTGAACTCGTTATGTAGAAACTAGATAAATTAAGTCAACTAGAAAGCTAATAAATTATATAATATCTATAACAAATAGAGTATCTAATAATAATACAATAATAACATAAAAACTATAAACATGGAATTAAACTGTAGAGGGAGGCAAGGTATCTTGCCTGTGGTCCTTGTACAAACCGTAGTCATAAGTCAAGGATGAGGGGATGCCGATCTAGGAGTTGTCAACCTATAACACATATCGTACCATAAACCGTGCACGAAAACTATAAATCAATTCTAATGTTCTAGTTCTAAATTCATGGAATAGTGGCTAGTTGGGTTACTAATCTAATAAAAATTAATTCTAGAATAATTCACTTAAAAACCTAATTTAATCTAATAATAATCTGAATATAATCTAAACATGCAAGTTTGGCCATCAAAAGTCGTGTTTCCAATTTTGGAAACAATGACACACAAATCGAGGCGTACCGTTGACTATTTAGTCAAATACTATGAACTCTAGATTTTGAAAGTGCACCTTGGTAGATTTTAGTGCCACGAGTGTGCTGGAATCAATCGTGCCACAAAATCACGCTTGGTCAAAAGATATCGCCGTTACGGCTAATCGTGACCAAAACGGTGATCAACCGATCAATTCTGAGTTCAATAGAATAACTAAAATAATAGATGAATGAATTAATTTCTGGAAAAAAAATATATATCGTAGAGCTCTTTTTTAGCTTTCCGAAACTTTAAACGGTTCGTGATTTTGATTTCTGGTTCTTCCGGAATCTCGAAAACACCAAAACGTGTCATGTTTCGGACAACCGACGCTCTACGAATTTTTTAGAAATTTAGGAATAGTATATATGAAAATAAATTACATATTAAGAAAGCTTACCTCGATACGAATCCAACAAAAAAAATGGCGCACGAAAAGCACGTCGGAGTTGGCGGAAATCGCTTCGGGAAGTCGAGATCTCTACTAGAACTCTCTCTCAAAAAGGCGGCTGAAATTTTATTAGGGTTTCGAATATAATAGTATATAGGGTTATTTACACTAACTACCCCTATGTTTTTGATTTATAACACGGGGTACCCCTACTTTTAAACTATTTACACTAACTACCCCTATGTTTTTGGTTTATTACACGGGGTACCCCTACTTTACGGAAAAATAAAAAAATTATAACACTAACTACCCCTACGTTTTCTAAAGGGAGGGGTAGTTAGTGTAAATAGTTTAAATCAGGGGTACCCCGTGTTATAAATCAAAAACATAGGGGTATCCCGTGTTATATATATATATATATATATATATATATATATATATATATATATATATATATATATATATATATATATATATAGGAGAGAGAAAGAGGCGGTTCAGCCTGGGCGCCGACAGGTGGGCCCCCCCCCCCGGTTGAATTATTGGTTAATTAATTATTTAATTCAGAAAATCATTTAAAAATCATTTTAAATCCAAATAAATCAAAATAAATTACAGAAAAATCCAGAAAAATTCTAGAAAATTCTAGAAAATATTTTGAAGTGTCTCGAATCTAAATAAAATATTTTTAACACAAAATATCATCATGAGACCTCACAGTAAATTCCCAAAGCCTATAAAATATAATTTCTATAGGTTTTAATTATATAAAAATTTCCAAAAATTCTAAAAAAATCCTAAAAATTCTAAAATATTCTAGAAAATATTTCTAACCTCCTACAACCTAAATAAAAATAACTTGTCTCAAAATAGTCCCAAATGACCTTATAGTAATTCATGAAAGTCAATAAAATAAATATATCTTTAATAAATAAATATCTAAAATGTCTAAAAATTATAGGAAAATATAATATAGCTATAGCATGCTTATAAACCCTATCTAGAGATCATGTGACCACAAGATGGTCATAAATCACTTGTGGTCTTAGTCACAACTCTATGATCATAGAAAAATTATATGTAAACTAATCAAATAAAAAATATATCACAAAATTTCGAAAAGAGGAGTTACAGTAACAACTGCATCGGTATTCTTTTGAAGGTAGCTACATAAAGGCAGCTACACAAAGGAAGCTACACAGGCCTTCAACGTCTTACATAAGAGAATTGAATTAATATTGATTTGGGTATCAATAAACTAGCCCATTCAATTTTCGATCTATACTACTTTTCTATGGTTAAGATCAAACATCTTTAACTCGTCCTCTCATCATTTTGATTCAAATGGTCTCTGAGGCTGCATAATTCATAACTATTTAGGAATGAGTTCGTTAAACCATGCTACAAAAAATTTTATACAAATTTTCGTCCTGATGTTGACATAATTTTATCATAGACTAACCAGCAGTCCCTCTCCAATGCGGTTCAGGAAGCTAGGGAGGATGGTGTCTTTGTTACACCAGTTACTCTACAAACTTTCAACTATGAGTTAACATATATCTATATCTGAGTTAACATATATATGTACGTAACAGGGGGAGCTAAGTCACTCGGCTTAAAACTACTATTGTATGATGTAAACCCTCCAAAGCTTGAATAAATGTTTGCTAGTATTTCTCATTGCTAAGTGCTATATGTTATACAAATTTCAAGTGATTAATAAAATTATATTATTGAGAGATCCAAATATGTTATTTCTCACCTGATGTTAGTCTACCATTTCAAATCAATGTTATTAGACATATTTGCAGTAGCAAGAGTTGTACTTAATTATGGAATTGTATCTTTCTTAAGTTTGAGTGCACTATAACAAACATACATTTTTATGATGGCTAAAAAGCGTTATAAATAGCTTTTTATAACTCTTTTTAGCAAGCACCCAAGTGTTATAAATGCCAGCATTAAAGTATTATTAAAAACATTATAAATTTATGTGTATATATAATACGTATTTTTTAAAGTGTTATAAATGGAATGTACATACATAGAATACTTATTTTTCAATGTGTTATAAATATGATGCACATATATAACACTTACTTTTTAAAGCATTTTAAATGAGGTACATATATAATACCTTTTTCAAAGCGTCAAAAAAAATCAAGTAGTTTCCAATTATTTCTAATACTGCTCGATTTATGTTCAATTTTAGAAAAAAATTATATTTCAAATACAATAAATATATATTCAAGATATCAATTTCAAAAACTCTTAAAACATTCATTTTGAATTCAGTCCATATATATACAATCTAGTCTTAGAAATACATATTATCATATCTTACATTTTTTTTCAAAATAGATTCAAAAACATACTAGAGTTGGACTATTAAACTAAATCTCGTACACTCTAAAAGAATTATATATATAACTTCAATATTAGGTTCCATTCTTCTGTATATATACAACTTCACATCCCACTTCCGCAAACCAAACATTACCCTAGTTACCCGTACCACATCTTGTGTTGAGTTGTATCTCGTTTTCGGTTGAGCGCTCAAATGGGTGGTGACAATGGAGTTGTTAACTTAGTCTCACATCGGTTAGGAGGTGCAGGATCATGTGGTGTAGATAATTGGGATTGGTTCAGAACTTACATGAGAATTCTCTTTTAAGGCATATGGGCCCAATTCAATATCACACCTCATGGGCCAACTCTGGTTCGGGTGACACCGCATTTGTAACGCCCAGTCCCAAAATACGTAGGACTATGATACCTAAACATGCCAGCTACGTACCTAATGGACTCCAGTCCATCTTTGTAATGCCCCAATCCCAAAATACGTAGGACTAGGCGACGTATACATGCCAGCTACGTATCGAGAGGACTCCAGTCTAGCTCGAATATGTATAAGCTGTCTAGACTATGGTAATAGGTCTAATCATGGCAAGTCAAAACTAAATCTCAATCCACACAAATTAATAAACATGAAGAAGGAATAATATGGTTCATGGTCTACAGCCCACTAACATATGTGTTCAATTACCCGATGAACATGCTAGGCCTATAAAGCTAGGCTATAACAGCAGTGAGAGACATGGTAATAACGGTAAAATACGGAAGAATGATAAAGAGTACCACTATTTATACCTGAATCCTGCAGACAATCATCAACCACCTCCCTATTCTACGCAGCTGCTCATCAATAACCTGGAGAGATCACCAGGTCCTCAGGGGACTAGCAAGATACATATAAACATGCCAAAATATAGCAGTATAAAATATGCAAAGAATATCAGAAATAGTCGAGAACAAATCAACTGATCAGACACAAAGTGACTACGATACAAGGAACCTAAGATAGTGGAACTAAGACACTAGCATGTCATACTGGAAATATGGTACTAGACGTGACTACAAGTAAATCGGGGTAACCGTAGTCCGATGGGAGCTCACAGTCCTATCGTCAGTAGGCCTATGGGGACTCCCTAACTATAGTTAGGCTCATTCGCACTCGATGAGAGCTCACGAACGAGGTGATCAGGTATAGTCAATATCTAATAACAGGTCATGATCAAGTCAAAACAAGTACAGGTAGTCAAGTTGAGTCAAGGTCAAGTCCAAGTGATGAAATCAAGTCAACACACTAGAACACGAAAACCTAAAGTAGTATAGTGAAACACGGATCCAGTAGATGATATGAAAAAGAAAACATGTGGCATAAGGAAATATGAAAAGAGAACATCATGAGCATGTACAAGAATCATGTGATAATACAAGAAAAATAGACATGAATTAGAATGACTGGAAATAAACATACATAATATATTATACAAGTTGGCATGGTATACTTGTCCTTCGTCCAAGTTTGTGTGTTGCGTATGAAGATCTGGTCCCACTCTTGATTAAATCTATACAACCTATAGATATATTCAATATTGTCCAGATCATAAGTTCAATAGTACATACGCAGGTACTTATATATAATTTATTACTTATGGTTTCAATGTTTAGTCTCTTCTTTAATTAAACAATTATTTTTATGTGTTATGGAAAAGTACCTATTGTAATTTATGAGTGATATAACACACACAGAAAGAATCAGAGGAGAGTTGGATTCAATTTGGGTTTGTTTGTATCAATAGAATGGTGGAGGGCTTATGCGTAATCATGCCTATCTACTTTATGATCTATTTAAGACAGAGAGAGAACGTCATTTGTGTTTATGGGAGTTTAATTGTAATGTGACCTAATAGGTAAAAAAATGCTATTTTGCTCCCAAATATCTTGGGAGATATCATCTCCCATGACATGGCATGGTGACTAGGCATATTTATTACCAACCTTCATTAATCCGGATGTAGCTAATTTAGGTAGATTTTTATTATTCCACTAGCCTTAATTAGTCATTATTCAATATCCTAAAATAATTCTCTCTAATAAATTATGCAATATATAAAAAAGATTCATAGCAATTAGAATCTACCTAAATTACTTAATTGGAGATCTAATATTATCTATACAAATACAATATTATCTATATAAATACATGTCAATCTTTCCACCATATCCGGGCTACTCATCCAACAATATCTCTATAAATATACATAAAGTGTTGTTTCGTATAATCAATCACCACTACAATCTTTTCGCAATGGCTGCAGATTGTTACAGTTTATTTTTGTTGGACATTTTCCTTCTTTCTTTTAACTGTGGAGCGAGCTGTGAAAGAGATCGTCATTTCTTTGAGAGAAATATCCAGAATCATGTGAGTATGGATTTCCATTGCTTCCACCTACCTGTTGTTTTTCTTTTTTTACAAAAAAAAGGAAAAAATATAATGGTGGGAGTCTGTCTGAGGTTTTGTTAACAATAAGAGCATATGTTAACACTTTGCAGCACATTTGTCAATTTTTTTAATTATTATTATTATTATTATTATTATTATTATTATTATTATTATTATTATTATATATATATATATATATGGGAGTCTTCTCTCCATTCTCCATCTCCCTTCTTCCCGGCTGCTCACCCAGCTATTGCTGTTGCTACTGCAGTAACTCCTTCTCTAGCCTCTGCCTACCCTAAGTTGGGCTAAGCCCTAACTACAGTCCATCTTAAATTTTTCTTTTTCTTTTTTGATCTAATTTTTTTTCTTTTTTGGGCGTATTATTATCATGACTCATAGCACTCTTGATTATTTCATTTTTAAAATTAGTTCTCATTTATATTATTTAATAATATAATTAATAATACTTTTATTAGTTTATCAATTATTACATATATTTGTGTCGCATCCATATCCATTACATATACATTCTGAACTTTTTTTATTATTTTATTTTTTAACAAAAAAAGGTCTTTTTTTCTTCCAAATACTTATATTTTTATTGTTCGTCGTATATACTTATATTTTTATTGTTTGTCATATATTCTTGTAGGTGGCACCTTTCGTCTCAAAAGCTAGTGATAGTGATCCTCAACGTGGCCTTGTAAGTACATAACATAATATCAAATACAGTTAACATATTTGATAACTAATTACAAAATTGTAAAATAATAATAAGTTTTTTATTATGGTATACCGAATACAAATTTTACGACATTGATGCAATATTTTACAGTTTGCTATCACTTATGTTCAAAATACTGGCCCTTTTGTGGGAGGCAGTGGCGATATTGTTGTATGAAACGAAAGTGTGGAAGCTAACGATGAAAGTTATAACATTGTTGGTTGTTACGCAACTGGTATAACCATTTATGTTGGATATGGGTATTTCTTTTCTCACTTTCCTTACTACAACTTATTTCTCATTTTCTAATCAGACTCTTCTAAGGGTCATTAGTTTTTCTTATTTACTAAATATATAAGCATTTCTTGAGTGTAGGTGTTTCCTAAGTGGTGTGGAGATACAAAAACTAAGCGGTGTTTGTATCTTACCAATGTATTAATAAATATCCTGCTTTTTGTATCTCCACACCGCTTAGGAAACACCTACACTCAAGAAATGCTTATATATTTAGTAAATAAGAAGAAAAACTAATGACCCTTAGAAGAGTCTGATTAGAAAATGAGAAACAAGTTGTAGTAAGGAAAGTGAGAAAAGAAATACCCCATAACCAACATAAATGATTATACCAGTTGCATAACAACCAACAATGTCATAACTTTCATCGTTAGGTTCCACACTTTCGTTCCATACAACAATATCGCCACTGCCTCCCACAAAGGGGCCAGTATTTTGAACATAAGTGATAGCAAACTGTAAAATATTGCATCAATGTCATAAAATTTGTATTCGATATACTATAATAAAAAACTTATTATTATTTTACAATTTTGTAATTAGTTATCAAATATGTTAACTGTATTTAATATTATGTTATGTACTTACAAGGCCACGTTGAGGATCACCATCACTAGCTTTTGAGAAGAAAGGTGCCACCTACAAGAATATATGACAAACAATAAAAATATAAGTATATATGACGAACAATAAAAATATAAGTATTTGGAAGAAAGCAAAAAAGACCTATTTTTGTTAAAAAATAAAATAATAATAAAAAAGTTCAGAATGTATATGTAATGGATATGGATGTGACACAAATATATGCAATAATTGTTAAACTAATAAAAGTATTATTAATTATATTAATAAAAAATATAAATGAGAACTAATTTTAAAAATGAAATAATCAAGAGTGCTATGAATCATGATAATAACACGCCCAAAAAAGAAAAAAAATAGATCAAAAAAGAAAAAGAAAAATTTAAGATGGGCTGTAGTTAGGACTTAGCCCAACTTAGGGTAGGGAGAGGCTAGAGCAGGAGTTGCTGCAGTAGCAACAGCAATAGCTGGGTGAGCAGCCGGGAAGAAGGGAGATGGAGAATGGAGAGAAGACTCCCATATATATATATATATATATATATATATATATATATATATATATATATATATATATATATATATATATATATATATAGAGGAAGAGGATCAAAAGCCCCCCTTAGAAAACCCCCTAAAAACCGTAATTTAATGTTAATATCAATGTTAATATTAATTTTAATATTAATGTTAATATTAATGTTAATATTAACATTAAATACTAAAATTAACATTAAACTTAACATTAATATTAACATTAACATTAACATTAATATAAAAATAAAAATAAATATTAATATTAATATTAACATTAAATTACGGATGAGGGTGAGGGAGTTTTTAGGGGGTTTTCTAAGGGGGGCTTTTGATCCGCTCCCTATATATATATATATATATATATATATATATATATATATATATATATATATATATATATACTCATGTGGTTAGGAGAGGGGGCTCACTTGGTCCTCTCCCAAGTTCGAGCCCCCTCACGGGCACGGACGGCTGGGTGGTCGCGGGGCGGCCATGGTCTGGTGTTGGGGCCAAAGAAATGGATATTATATATATATATATATATATATATATATTATATATATATATATATATATATATATATATATATATATATATATATATATATATATAATAATAATAATAATAATAATAATAATAATAATAATAAATTGACAAATGTGCAGAAAAGTGTTAACATATGCTCTTATTGTTAAGAGAACCTCAGACAGACTCCCACCATCACATTTTTTTCAACAGGTAGGTGGAAGCAATGGAAATCCATACTCATATGATTTTGGATATTACTCTCATTTCTCCATAGTTAAAAGGAAGAAGGAAAATGCCCAACAAAAATAAACTGTAACAATTTGCAGTCATTGCGAAAAGATTGAAGTGGTGATTGATTATACAAAATAACACTTTACGTGTATTTTAAGAGATAATGTTGGATGAGTTGCCCAGATATGGTGAAAAGATTGACATGTATTTTTATATAGATAATATTGTATTTGTATAGATAATATTGGATCTCCAATTAAGTAATTAATTTAGGTAGATTCTAATTGCTATGAAACTTTTTATATATTGCATAATTTATTAGAGAGAATTATTTTAGGAGATTGAATAAAGACTAATTAAGACTAGTGGAATAATGAAAATCTACCTAAATTAGCTATATCCGGATTAATGAAGGTTGGTAATAAATATGCCATGTCATGGGAGATGATATCTCCCAAGATATTTGGGAGCCAAATAGAATTTTTGAATAGGTAATAGGAAGAAAATGTTTTTTTAGTAATTGGATGAAATACTGAGGACGGTGCTAGAG
Organism: Iris pallida; assembly: GCA_029216955.1. Classification (NCBI taxonomy): domain Eukaryota; kingdom Viridiplantae; phylum Streptophyta; class Magnoliopsida; order Asparagales; family Iridaceae; genus Iris; species Iris pallida. Next base: position 12,177,612 of record JANAVB010009995.1, on the reverse strand, counting down.
AATCCAGAATACATTATAGTTTATATCCATTTACCAATCATTCAATTACTATTCTCTAAATCTATATATAGAAAATGCACAGTTGCCCTAAGAAAAGGAATAACATCTTCCTAACTAATTAACAGAATCTTCCTAGCTAATTATATATGTGAACAAGGACATTTACTATATGTAAAGAGTGTCGGGTTCAATATATATAATTCTTCTACTTATGTTATTCATATTCCAAAACCATTAGATCTCTTCTTCTTGCTTGAATGGGTTCCATATTCTATTTTCCTATGCTTCCATGGCTGCTACTGCCCATCAATAAGCTGTTGCTACTACCATCTATTTCTTCGTCTTTTTTTTTTCTTTCATGCAGTTTATTGTTTCATCATCCTAATAATTGATAGAGAGCTTACCTAAGTAGAGGGAGTATTTCCTGGTGTAGTACAACGGAGAAGTCGATCCCGGAATATGTGCGGGCGCTGGGCTCGTCACGGTGGAGGCGCCTGGGTCTGGAGTCAGCGACTTGGTTAACCATGATGCTCGGATGGCAGCTTCGTGTGGGGTTTGGCGTGGGTTCACGTCGGCGGTGTCCACGAGCACGTGCGCTGGCTACGCGCGTCCTCGATGAATGGCTGGCATTTGGCCCACGACGTGGTGCTTGGTCGTGTAGAAAGGAATGTCGATGGCCGTCGTCCTGTCACCAATCAACGGCGAGAGGGCTGGTCAATCGTCGAGAGTGGTGATTCGTGGTTGATTGGTTCAGAGATGGAAAGTGTACTACCCGTGGCAGCGTATACTGGTTTGTAGTCGACACACGTCGTCGAGTGGCCGGTCTAAGTATTGGGGAAGGTTCATCCGGAAAGTTTCGGTGACGCGATGGTTGGAGAAGAAGCGTCGGGGAAGGAGGACCAAGATGAGGATGATTGATTATTGGTTTATATGGGAGTTAGGAAGATGTGGTCTTAGGCTTAGGTTGCAGCATATATACATTGATGGGGTGAATATATATGTGGGTAAGAAAATAGAAGATGAAGGATATATATATATATGCCTATATATATATAAGAAGAAGAGAAGAGGATTGCTCTTTTGGAAGAAGTGGGTAGGAACAGGTGGATAGGAGCATAGGGAGGTGGGTTTAAATATTGAGGAAATTTATGAAATGCCCAAAAATTTAAAAAGTTTTATGAAAAACCCACCCCAAAATAAACTTTCATCGCGTGCCCAGCATTAACTTAAAAATTAAAAAAAGGGCACGGCATGACCCTTTTGCCCTTCTAATTTATTAAGAATATCAACAAACCCAGCAAGTTTTATGAAAAACGGTTCGATTCCAGACTCTTCAAAAAAGTGTCTCTATCGCTCCCTCCTCTTCCATACTCTGTTCTGTTGCGATTTTAGGTCATCTCCTCCAAAAATCTTAGAAATTTCTTACAAGAAATCGCCAGCGAATCTCCATCACAATGTCGCAATCATCAGCAATGGATGTAGACCAAGTTAGAGAAGAAGGAGAAGAAGTAGTTGCTGGAAAGCAAACGAAAGGAGGGAAGAAAGTTAAGAGGGTTGCTCGTAGACAAACCGCTCAAAAAGAAAAAGAAGTGCAAGAACCAGTAGAAGAACAAGAACACGGAGAACAACAAGAACAAGATCAAGAACAACAAGAAGCAGTAGCAGGGGGAGAAGAAGAAGATGAAGAAGAAGGGAAGAAAAAAGGTAAAACTTTGAGTCTTGTTCATTCTCCGTTTATATTGACGCGGCAAATGAAAATGATCATTCTCCGTCTATAAAATACACGGAGGATGCCCTTTCTGTGTCATTTGAACTAGAAATGGCCATTCTCCGTCTATTTTGAGACGGAGAATGGCATTCTCCGTGTTTAAACACACGGAGAATGTTCATTTCTGTGTTTTTGACCTAAAGAACGAGCATTCTCCGTCTAATATGAGACGGAGAATGACATTCTCCGTCTGTAAAACGGAGAATGAACGTTCTTCTTGCATTAACCTAGAGAAATGAACATTCTCCGTCTCACTGACACGGAGAATGCCATTCTCCGTCTATTTTATAACGGAGAATGACGTTCTCTATCTATTTGACGCGGAGAATGACATTCTCCTTGTAATTTGACCTAGAAAATGAGCATTCTCCGTCTTACTGACGCGGAGAATGGCATTCTCCGGGTCAAAAGAGACGGAGAATGCCATTCCCCGTGTTAAAACAAACGGAGAATGACATTCTCCGCCTAATATGAGACGGAGAATGGCATTCTCCGCCTTACTTAGACGGAGAATGCTCATTCTCCGGGACAAAATAAAGGGAGAATGTCATTCTCCTTGTATTTTGACCTAGAGAATGAGCATTCTCCGTCTTACTGACGCGGAGAATGAGCATTCTCCGTCTTGCTAACGCGGAGAATGGCATTCTCCGTATTAAACACGCGAAGAATGGCATTCTCCTTGTAGTTTGACCTAGAGAATGAGCATTCTCCGCCTTATTGAGACGGAGAATGTCATTCTCTGGGTCAAAATAAAAGGAGAATGACATTCCCCGTGTTAAACAAAACGGAAATGACATTCTCCGTCTATTTTGAACGGAGAATGGCATTCTCCGTCTATTTTAAAACGGAGAATGGCATTCTCCCTTTATTTTGATCTAAAGAATGAACATTCTCCGTCTAATATGAGACAGAGAATGGAAATTCTCCGCCTTACTTAGACGGAGATGCTCATTCTCCCGGGACAAAATAAAGGGAGAATGTCATGCTCCTTGTATTTTGACCTAGAGAATGAGCATTCTCCGTCTTACTGACGCGGAGATGACATTCGCCTCCGTCTTGCTAACGCGGGAATGGCATCTTCGTATTAAAACACGCGGAGAATGGCATTCTCCTTGTAATTTGACCTAGAGAATGAGCATTCTCCGCCTTATTGAGACGGAGAATGTCATTCTCTGGTCAAAATAAAGGAGAATGCCATTCCCCGTTTAAAACAAAACGGAATGACATTCTCCGTCTATTTTGAGGCGGAGAATGGCATTCTCCGTCTATTTTAAAACGGAGAATGGCATTCTCTCCCTTATTTTGATCTAAAGAATGAGCATTCTTCGCCTAATTGAGACGGAGAATGGCATTCTCCCCGCCTTACTTAGACGGAGAATGCTCATTCTCCGGGACAAATAAGGGAGATGTCATTCTCCTTGTATTTTGACCTAGAGAATGAGCATTCTCCGTCTTTCTAAAGCGGAGAATGGCATTCTCCGTTTAAAACACGTGGAGAATGCCATTCCCCTGTTAATCAAACGGATGCCATTCTCCGTGTCAAAATAGACGGAGAATGATATTCTCCGTCTATTTTGACAGGAGAATGCATTCTCCGTTGAATACAAACGTAGAATGCTCATTCTCCGTCTATTTTGACACGGGAATGACATTCTCCGTCTAATATTAGAACGGAGAAGGCTTTCTCTTTATTATAATAAAGAATGTTGACGTAAACCTAATTGTTGTTGTTTTAGGGAAAAAAACTGTCAGGAACAAGACGAAGACTTTTCCGTGCAACATTCACCCCAGTACTCTCTCATGGATGAGGTGAAGGAAAAGTTTCGCCATTTGCCTGAAGCAGTTGTCGAAAGCTTGAAGATGTAGGATTCTACGACTTCGTAGATGTATTCTACAGAAATAGGTGAAAAAATCAGAACTATCTAAAGTCACCCAAGGCTGAAGAAGTTGATGGGGACTTATGTTGGAAGAAGATGGAATTGGATATTTCCAATTGAGCACAGTGCAAAGTAGCACCAACTGCTGATGAGATGGCAACCAGTTTTCCTCGGTCTGCCAATGAATGATGACACTGAAGTTGAGATAAGTATTTGAAGATCATCACTGAGAAGCAAGAAGACCCCCCCACCAGCAGACTCATTCAGCATGTTGTACCAAAACACTTCAGCAAGATTGCTGAAAATTTCAAGGGCAAGGTGCTGAAGTCTCAAACGCTGAAGTTAGGAAAGGATATTAGAGCTGCTGGGGGGCAAATGCAAGTCCCGATGAGGTGGCCAAGTTATATTTCAACTTGTGCCAAACAGCATTCTTCACCAGAATGGAGGGGTCGAACTTGCCATACATTCTTCGCTCTGGTGGAGAGCACAGATGTTATAAAAAGCATCTGTTGGCCTCGATTATACTGGGGGTACGTTATTGACAGCATAAAGAGGCTGTCACAAAATCTGAAGATGGTGATGTTGATATATCGACAAGAAGATTGAAGTTGTACGATATAACTTCTTGTATTGGTTTGCAGAGCACAGTCGACTGGTAAAGAAAGTGCAAACCAACAGTCGCATCTCCGAGATTCTGCACATGGGATGGGAATAAAATCTCATATCCTAAAAAATGAATATTAAGGTGCTAAATGGATTCAGATTTGATATTCAAGGATATTTTGCATTGAATGTTGATGACTTGAAGAAGTCCCAGCAGAGCAGCAATATGTAGAAGTGTGGACATTCTGTTGATGAAGAGAAGCTCAGCACCAGCACCCTCTACAGCTGACAATGTAGATATGTTGCGTGTCTTGCAGGAGAATCTCAGCTTATCGCTGAGAATGAGCAACTCCAGAGAGCCCAGCAACTAGCGGCAGATGTAGCCCAACACGTGCTGTGGGGCTCGTGCTGATGGCTTGGAGAAGGAGTTAGACTCTTTACGGAACGAGAAATCGCTCCTTATGATGATAACAGAAACTCCTTAAGCGAGTTGAGGACTGGAGGCACGGGGTCGGAACTAGACTCCCTGAGAAAGCAGAAGTCTGAGCTTACTGCTGATAATGAGAAGCTTCGTCAACATGTTTGAGGAGCTACTTCTAAAAGGTAAGATTTATATTTTTTGTCTATTTAATCTGTAATTACATGTATCTAACAAGGAGATGACCTTCTCCGTTATAAAATAGACGAGAATGTCATTCTCCGTATTAAAACACACTTAGAATGACATTCTCCGTCTATTTTGACATTCTCCCGCTAGTATTTTTGACACGAGAATGACATTTTCTGTATTTTGACATAGAAATGATCATTCTCCTATGTTTTGACACGGAGAATGACTTTTCCGTCTAATAATTAGACGAGAATGTCATTCTCCGTCTAAATTTACACGGAGAATGTCATTCTCTCCTCCGTCTATTTGGAAACGGAGATGACATTCTCTGTCTATTTTGACACGGAGATGTCATTCTCCGTCTATTTTGAAACGGGAATTCATTCTCCGCTCTAAATTGACACGGAGAATGACATTGTTTTTAAAAAGAAGATTATATAATATTGCATCATACCTCTTGTTCTTGTTTGTTTTTTATATCAGTAAAATGACAGAGGATCTGAAAAAAGAAAAAAAAGCTAACTAATGATAATAACCTTCTAGGAAGTTGCCTCGTTGAATGACGAAGTCAAGAATAAGAACGATACAATCGTTAACCTTGAAGCAATGGCTAGAGCATTGGAAAGAGGGGATACTCACAGTTCCCCAGAAGCATTACACAAGATCAAATGTACCTGCTGCAGATATGAGGATGATTTTGCTACATTGCAAAAGAAGAAAACATCCGATGCTACAACAAGTAAGAAGGCAGGTCCTGGTCGGAAAAGAAAAGCTGCTACTAGTCCCAGTAAGAATGTAGCTCCTGCTGGGAAAAAAAAGCTCCTTCCAGCCCCGAGAAGGTCGACAATAAGAGATGTCAGCTCCTGAAGAACTTGAGGAAGAATCTCCTCAAACAGCAAAGCTTGTTAGAGATGGGAAATGCTGATGCAATGTCCAAGCTCAGACTTTGGAACGTTGCAGACGATGAGCTGAAGCAAGTATACAGGAGCATCGTATACACAAAGGATGTCTCCAACGTAAGTATTCTAAACTTGAACCATTTCTGTTTAGAATACTTATGTATATATGTACTTTCCAAGTGCAATGATCATTCTCTATTGGAGTTATTTTTTATGCAATTTTTCATTAGCCTATATTATTATCATAATCGAAACTAATTTATGTACAGTGATTATGTATATATGTACTTTCCAATGCTCCAGAAGAGTGTAAAATAAGAAGAAGAAATAATGATGTCAGCATGTTGTTAAGTGCTAAAGATTTTCAAGACATTATAAATGAGGCGGATATAGAAGCCGGTGTTTTAACTACCTAATAAAGCTTATGAACGACGTTCAAGCCGAATTAAGGCAGAACATTCAGTCAAGCTCGCAGGGTGCACAATGTAAATGGTTTGCAATCATGATGCCCCATTCATTGGTAAGAATCGAAACTGAAAATAATATTAATGTGTACAGCTACTAATATGTTGTAAAAAACTAACTCATGTTATATTTTATTTTTTTTCTTCTGGAAACAGGGTACTGCCAAGATTATCGATAAAGAAAATCCAACAGAAGGAGCAGTGTACAATTTCAAAGTTGATATAGAAGATTTTATAATGGAGCTGGAAGATGACATTGAATGGCTATTCGTGCCACTCTTCTGCGAGGAGAATAAACACTATACGCTGCTGGCATTCAACTTCAGCTCCTATGTTTGGACGCACTACAACTCATTGCGGAAAAAATACGGGCGCTAAGGGAATCCAGGATGCAGTATACATGAAGAATAAAATTGAGCCAATTATAATAAAGAAGATTGCATTGATGAGTAATAAAAGCCCAGCAATCTCGGAATATGAAACAACAAGCTCAAGTTTGCAAAGAATGTCCACAGCAACTAACACCCAGCTGCCTTCTGTATGTTTCATATTATATTGAAAAGTTGTCGAGATATCCATTTGATTTACGGAAGAAAACAAACAAACAATTCACAATACTATTGTAAAGAGAAGGCTAGATTTGGCTAAGGCTTTGCTTATGAGTAAATGTGCAATTCCTTTTGTAAAATGACAATGTAAATTGGCTAACAAATTCAATGTATATTCTGTTTGTCAGGTTTCTTTTGTAATGTATTTTGTTTTCCTTTGTATTGAAATTCAATTTTACGACTAATTTACATTGTTCTATATATGTAAATCTGTTTTGTTAAAGTTCTGTTGTTTTCAAACCTATAATGTCATTATCTGTGTTAATACAACCTATAAGTGTGCATTTGGAACTTAGAAATGGTCATTCTCCGTGAATGGCATTCTCCGGGTCAATAGAGACGAGAATGCCATTCTCTTTGTATTTTGACCTAGAGAAGAGCATTCTCCGTCTTACTGACGCGAGAATGGCATTCTCCGTTTTAAAACACGCGAAGAATGGTTATTCTCCTTCTATTTTGACTTATAAATGGCCATTCTCCGTCTTAGGGAGCGAGAATGCCATTCTCCGTTTCGTATGAGACGGAGAATGTCATTCTCCGGGTCAAAAGAGACGGAGAATGCATTCTCCTTGTATTTTGACCTAGAAATGAGCATTCTCCGTCTTACTGACGCGGAGAATGGCATTCTCCGTTTTAAAACACGCGGAGAATGATTATTCTCCTTGTATTTTGACTTATAAATGGCCATTCTCTCTCTTAGGGACGCGAAGAATGCCATTCTCCGTTTTCGTATGAGACGGAGAATGTCATTCTCCGGGTCAATAAGACGGAGAATGCCATTCTCTAGGTATTTGACCTAGAGAATGAGCATTCTCCGTCTTACTGACGCGGAGAATGGAATTCTCCGTTTTAAAACACGCGGAGAATGGTTATTCTTTGTATTTTTGACCTAGAAAGGAACTTGTCCGTCTTAGGGACGCGGAGAATGCCATTCTCCGTGTCCAAATAGACGGAGAATGTCATTCTCCGGGTCAATAGAGACGGAGAATGCCATTCTCTTTGTATTTTGACCTAGAGAATGAGCATTCTCCGTCTTACTGACGCGGAGAATGGCATTCTCCGTTTTAAAACACGCGGAGAATGATTATTCTTTGTATTTTTACCTAGAAAGGAACATTGTCCGTCTTAGGGACGCGGAGAATGCAATTCTTCGTTTCGTATGAGACGGAGAATGTCATTCTCCGTGGTCAAAAAAGCGAGAATGCCATTCTCTTTGTATTTTGACCTAGAAATGAGCATTCTCCGTCTCACTGACGCGGAGAATGGCATTCTCCGTTTTAAAACACGCGGAGAATAACTTTCTTTGTATTTTTGACCTAGAAAGCAACATTGTCCGTCTTAGGGACCCGGAGAATACCATTCTCCTGTCCAAATAGACGGAGAATGTCATCTCCGGTCAAAAGAGACGGAGAATGCCATTCTGCTTGTATTTTGACCTAGAGAATGAGCATTCTCCGTCTTACTGACGTGGAGAATGACATCTCCGTTTTAAAAACACGCGGAGAATGATTATTCTCCTATTTTTGACTTTAAATGGCCATTCTCCGTGTATCTAAAACGGAGAATGATTATTCTCCGTGTTAAAACACACGGAGAATGGTCATTCAATACATTATAAAGTCAGAGAGTAAAAGGAGAATAAGTTCTTATGCTGATATGCAGAATTCAACTATTACCATTGATATCAAAAAATTAAGATATGTATTCAAAAACAATTTCCAGTTATATAAAGAAGGATATATTTGTATGTATTAACGAGGGGCGCTGCCCCTCGACCACCGTAGCAGCACTGGAGGCAGAGGACAAGTGCTGCGATTGTGATGCATATTCAAAACATTCTGGCACCTTATCTTTCTCTTCTCTTTTCCCTTGTTCTCATATTTGCTCTTGTAACGGTCCACTTTTGGTCGTCCAGGACCACGTTCGGAACAGGGGTAGAACAACATCAGTGGGATTATTTCAAACTGTTTTTCGTATCTGGAACAGACGAATAGCACATGAATATAACTTCCGTAATACTGATGTCCAATACTGCTCCAAAACAAGTCGTAACAGATTTATCTGAACCAACTCTGATGCATTGTATTGCATGGCTGCATGGGAATCCATATACCTTCCATCTACGACAACTACAATGACAATCAAGAAGATTCACCATGTGGGAGGAAGTATCTGCGATCACCTCAAATTCGAAATCACTGACCGATATACCCTATAACACATGCCATCATCTGTAAGCTGGCTTCAGCATATCCTCAGCGTAGGAGTCAATTTGCTATTCAAACCAATTGCATCCTTGTGGCGATCCGAAATCATCTTCATCATCTTCACACGATGACATTTACAATTGCTGAAATAGCAATTTCTTCTCAGCCTTTATCCATGCATTGAATACTCTGCACAACTAGAAGCAACCTCACCGTATCTACATCCCGGGAAAATGCGTTTGACCAGTGTTCAGGTTTTTGTTTATTCATCAATTCACAACATGACCACATTCAGATCATAATCTTCTTGATTGCTTGTCTATACCCACCTTTATACAGAAAACCAAATAAGTAATAAAGAATTAGGTCAATTCACAAAATTATGAAAAAAATAAGTGCATTCTCATAAGGATAATAGTCATTCTCCGTTCAAAGCTAACGGAGAATGATGTTCCCGTTCTATGCAGACGGAGAATACCATTCTCCGTTCAAATCTAACGGAGAATGCTATTCTCCGTTCTATGTTGGACGGAGAATGGTCCATCTCTCCGTGTGATTGAACGGAGAATGACTATTCTCCGTCTTACTGACACGAGAATGGTCATTCTCCTTGTTAAATTAATGGTAAATGCTAAAAAATGTGCATATATCTGTCTCATTAACACACCTGGAGTTAGAGCATTACTGCTTGCCTCCAAGCTTCAAGTACATGCGGATACAATCTTTCATTTCCTTTCTCTTTCATCGTATGTTATTCTTCATGTGATAATAGCAATAGCTATGGTATCATTAGGAAACACTTTAGGGACTTCAAAAAACTAGACCAGTGCCTTGATCCGAAAGAAAAACAATACGCCTACTACATCCACAACATTCTTTAGATTTTCTAAGGAACCATTCCCAATTATTGCCATCTTCGCCTAAGACTATACCGTATGCAATAGGGTAGAACTGTTTGGTTACCATTCTTCGCTGTAGCGACACAACCCTCTAAAACCTACTGTAAGGAATGTAGCATCCAAATAGCATTGGACCAATATTGAAGCCTTCTACGCAAGCCCCATATGAAGAAAAACCGCTCAAACCTCATTGATGAATCATCTTTCTGGAAGTCGATAACGGACCATTATTGGTTTCCCTTTACCTTGTTGACCTACCAACACAAGTCACTGTAAGATCTAACATCATCTCCGTACATTTTCCTGGTGCACCAGCCTAATGCCATGGTATGCCTGCCCGTAGGTAACAGATAAGCCGTAGTCGACCTTGAAATCATCGACACATTTTGCTGACTTTTTAGGATGCATCCGAACAATGTCACTAACCAAACTTTTCACAACTTTGCTGAACAACCTGATTACCTTATCCATATTAGCCAGCTCCACAATTATGTTCCCCACATACCTCTTCACCTCAAAAATTTGATTATCTTTCGAAATAGATATAGCATGAACTCCACAAACAAGCTGTGTCTTTAATTCTTGCAGCAAACAGTATACCTCCCCGGCTCAGATTTAAATGTGAAATGGATGAGATTCAAAACATACCTTTCTAACAGCATTCCTACTTCTTCAACACCATTTAGAAAATCTGACCAACACCAGTAATTGATCCGCCACATATCCGATTTCCTCTTCTTCACTGTCTCAGTTGAGCCCTCATAAAATTGTACACTCGTTGTCCTTTACAGTAGGAGAATCTACTCAAAGAACTAGGAGAAGACGAAGGTCCCATGTAAAGCTTTGACAAGGAAAGATGTTGATGAAGAACATTGAGAGTATATTTGCTCACAAATGATCAAACTCACATCATGAGTACCGTTAAAACCACCAACCAATGAGCGAAGCCAAAATCACTTTCAACATACAGTTCAGTCCCATCAGATGCAAAACCTGAAACGGAAGGAAAGTGGGTCCAAAGAAGTCCATCGATTGCACACTTTATTCTTTAAAAATCCTATACTTTCATGTGTGACACGGCAGGAACTATGTCTCCCTTGAAACAATGTTAACTAACAACTTGATTCCATATCTTCTCCCCTGATAACATAAAAACATAAGAGGCCACAAATAACAATAAAATTCTCAGCTAATAGATTATTCTCCGTCTAAAATAACGGAGAATAAATCTCATCCTTGGAACTAACTTATAATGACATTCTCCGTCTAAAGTAAACGGAGAATGTCATTCTCCGTCCTAATTAAGACGGAGAATGTCATTCTCCGTCCTAACTAAGACGGATATGTCATTCTCCGTTCAAATTAAAACGGAAATGTCATTCTCCGTCCTAATTAAGACGGAGAATGCATTCTCCGTCCTAAAACAAACGGTTAATGATCTTTATAAGAAGTAATTGTCATTCTCCTTTAAAATTAACGGAGAATGCTATTCGCATAAAATAACAAGATAAATATCTCACTAACATTTTCTAAGTTAATAATCTTCATAACAAAATCAAATTCAGCATAATTTCGAGATATACGAAGCTGATGGATGAATTTTACAGATCTGAACTCTCACCTTGTTTTTAAGATCTATAAAAAGACGGAGAGAAGATCTTCTCTCCACAATGACCTATCGCCGGAAACCACAAGATGATGTTGATGATGATGATGATCGATGATGATGAAGGATGATCGACGTTCGACTGACGAAAACCACATGAACTACGAACGATTCTGCGATCTCTAATAAAGATATATAGCAATGGATTTCAAATTTCTCGTGAAGAAAAAAGAATACGAATTTTCCAATCCAAATCTGATTTGCGAATTCATAATTATATATAGATGTCCAAATTTACGCGAAGGGAGTATTTTTGGAATTATGATAATGGCAAATTTTGTAAAACATAGCAACTAGAGAGAATCTTGAAATATTTAACGTGTAAAAACTTAATTCTGGCATTTCATAAAAAAATCCAGCGGGTGGGCATTCATAAAAGCCCACCCCGAAATTGGGCTTCTCAGCAATTTTCAGTTAAATATGTATAGATTATAGGGAATAGGGATGAGGGAGATATATATAATCTATATCAAGATAGAGAGAGATTTTTTCCATATTCCTTCATTCCATAGAAGAGTTGCACTAGTTCGTTATATAATCTAATATTTAGATAAAGGTCGCTGCTATAGCATAGAATGTTTATTTTAATTATAATATATGCACCTCAATATTGCCATAGAATGTTTATTCATATGCCCTCTATTATTAATAATGCACCTCAATATATATTATATATAATCCAATGAATTCTAAACTTCTTAAAATTTCTGTTAACAAAAAAAACAATTTCTAAACGTTTCCAATAACCATCTATATATGATTTACATATTTAATTTATAATAATAAAAAACACCCTATATAATAAATACAACACATGTATTTAACAAAAAAAATTACATACTAATTATATATTTAAAACAAATAAATTAAAAATATCTAATAAATTTAAGGGTTTACATATATAATTCATATAAAATAATATAAAATTCCAAAATCAGGGGGATTACAAGCTTAAATATGTTAAGCTTCTACATTGGGTTTGATAATTTTATTTCTCAATCCACTGAAGATAAATTTATCTTAACAACAACTGCACTATATTGATCAGGCATTAACACACCAAATCCGACAAACAACCAAGAATGGATAATGTATAATAAAGTGATCAGACTCTATTACAATCGTTCGAACAAGCTCATAGAGAATAATAAAGCTGCAAAGTAGGCTAACAACAACATGGTCAAGGTAACAATAAATATATAATATTGGACGAATAAAAAAGGTATGAACTACTATATATATCTGAATCCTTGAGAACAATCATCAATCCTCCAATGTAATCTACCTTGATAACTTCAGCTAATACCTCGAGAGATCACCAGCAAGCATTCTCAATCTATAGTATCTCAGTTTGTAGTCAAGCGGAAAGCACTCCCAATAGCCAATCCTAGTGTCAAGGTAAATAATCATATATACTGTAGTCAATATATACTGTAGTCAAGTCAAGCACTCATAATCTTAGAATGTCAGTCAAGTCATACTTAGTCAAGTCATGTTAAGTTAAGAGAACACGACGTAGGACTAGACAACTCTATCACGAGACACATGTCCATGAAAGCATATAATTAACCGATAATAAAATATAACAGAAATCAAGAAGTACATGTAAGCTAGAAACAAGATGTAATGAACTAGTGTTGACACAAAAGTCACAGTCCACCAAATATTGATAACATTGACTAAATATACTTGTGATAATTCAATACGACACACGACGACCTATATTTTGCTCAAGTCAGACGACAGCTCATTGTGCAAATACAGTCATTTTTGCGTCTGTACTTTTGTATTTTATTGAGTCTAGAATGATTGTAAGCTGAGTTATGCTTGGCTCTTGAGACTCAACCCACAACCTATCCAAAGTCCATAAAGCTCCCACATCCCAACTTGGCCCATGGACCCTTGGACCAATTCTGTGCTCTGGAGACAAGTTCGGGCCGAACTCTGCCTCCACAGAGTTTGGGCCGAACTCTGT
>JANAVB010009995.1:12153040-12164023 GCA_029216955.1 Iris pallida | reverse complement strand
CCACATACCTCTTCACCTCAAAATTTGATTATCTTTCGAAATAGATAGCATGGAAGCTCCACAAACATGTGTCTTGTAATTCTTGCAGCAAACAGTATACCTCCCCGGCTCAGATTTTAAAATGTGAAATGGATGACGAGATTCAAAACATACCTTTCTAACAGCATTCCTAACTTCTTCACACCATTTAGAAAAATCTGACCAACACCAGTAATTGATCCAGGCCACATATCCGATTTCCTCTTCTTCACTGTCTCAGTTGAGCCCTCATAAAATTGTACTACTCGTTTGTCCTTTACAGTAGGAGAAGATCTACTCAAAGAACTAGAGGAGGAAGACGAAGGTCCCATGTGAAAGCTTTGACAAGGAAAAGATGTTGATGAAGAACATTGAGAGTATATTTGCTCCACAAATAGATCAAAACTCACATCATGAGTACCGTTAAAACCACCAACCAATGAGCGAAGCCAAAAATCACTTTCAACATACAGTTCAGTCCCATCAGAGTGCAAAAACCTGAAACGGAAGGAAAGTGGGTCCAAAGAAGTCCATCGATTGCACACTTTATTCTTTAAAAAATCCATAGTACTTTCATGTGTGACACGGCAGGAAACTATGTCTCCCTTGAAACAAATGTTAACTAAACAACTTGATTCCATATCTTCTCCCCTGATAACATAAAAACATAAGAGGCCACAAATAGAACAATAAAATTCTCATCTAATAATGATTATTCTCCGTCTAAAAATAACGGAGAATAAATATCATCAGTTGGAACTAACTTATAATGACATTCTCCGTCTAAAGTAAAACGGAGAATGTCATTCTCCGTCCTAATTAAGACGGAGAATGTCATTCTCCGTCCTAACTAAGACGGATAATGTCATTCTCCGTTCAAATTAAAACGGAGAATGTCATTCTCCGTCCTAATTAAGACGGAGAATGGCATTCTCCGTCCTAAAAACAAAACGGTTAATGATCTTTATAAGAAGTAATTGTCATTCTCCTTTAAAATATAACGGAGAATGCTATTCGCATAAAATAACAAGATTAAATATCTCACTAACATTTTCTAAGTTAATAATCTTCATAACAAAATCAAATTCAGCATAAATTTCGAGATATACGAAGCTGATGGATGAATTTTTACAGATCTGAACTCTCACCTTGTTTTAAGATCTATAAAAAGACGGAGAAGAAGATCTTCTATCCACAATTGACCTAATCGCCGGAAACCACGAAGATGATGTTGATGATGATGATGATCGATGATGATGAAGGATGATCGACGTTCGACTGACGAAAACCACAGTGAACTACGAACGATTCTGCGATCTCTAATAAAGATTATATCAATGGATTTCAAATTTCTCGTGAAGAAGAAGAAGAATACGAATTTCTCAATCCAAATCTGAGTTTGCGAATTCATAATTATATATAGATGTCCAAATTTACGCGAAGGGGTATTTTTGGAATTATGATAATGGCAAATTTTGTAAATACATAGCAACTAGAGAGAATCTTGAAATATTTAACGTGTAAAAACTTAATTCTGGGCATTTCATAAAAATAATCCAGCGGGTGGGCATTTCATAAAAGCCCACCCCGAAATTGGGCTTCTCAGCAATTTTCAGTTAAATATGTATAGATTTATAGGGGATAGGGATGAGGGAGATATATATAAATCTATATCAAGATAGAGAGAGATTTTGTTCCATATTCCTTCATATCCATAGAAGAGAGTTGCACTATGTTCGTTATATAATCTAAATATTTATATAAAGGTCGGCTGCTATAGCCATAGAATGTTTATTTTAATTAATAATATATGCACCTCAATATTGCCATAGAATGTTTATTCATATATGCACCTCAATATATTAATAATATATGCACCTCAATATATATTATATATAATCCAATGAATTCTAAAACTTCTTAAAAATTTCTGTTAACAAAAAAAAACAATTTCTAAACGTTTCCAATAACAATCTATATATGATTTACATATATTAATTTATAATAATAAAAAAACCCTATATAATAAATACACACACATGTATTTATACAAAAAAAAAATTACATACTAATTATATATTTTAAAACAAATAAAATTAAAAAATATCTAGTAAAATTTAAGGGGTTTACATTATATAATTCATATAAAATAATAATAAAAATTCAAAAATCAGGGGGATTACAAGCTTAAATATGTATAAGCTGTCTACATTGGGTTGATAATTTTATTTCTCAATCCACTGAAGATAAATTTATCTTAACAACAACTGCACTAATATTGATCAGGCATTAACACACCAAATCCGACAAACAACCAAGAATGGATAATGTATAATAAAGTTGATCAGACTCTATTACAATCGTTCGAACAAGCTCATAGAGAATAATAAAGCTTGCAAAAGTAGGCTATACAACAACATGGTCAAGGTAAAATAAATATATAATATTGGACGAATATGAAAAGGTATGAACTAAATATATATATATCTGAAATCCTTGAGAAACAATCATCAATCCTCCAATGTAATCTACCTTGATAACTTCAGCTAATACCTCGAGAGATCACCAGGCAAGCATTCTCAATCTATAGTATCTCAGTTGTAGTCAAAGCGGAAAGCACTCCCAATAGCCAATCCTAGTGTCAAGGTAAAATAATCATATATACTGTAGTCAAGATATATACTGTAGTCAAGGTAAGCACTCATAATCTGTAGAATGTCAAGTCAAGTCATACTTAAGTCAAGTCATGTTAAGTTAAGAGAACAACGACGTAGGACTAGACAACTCTATCACGAGACACATGTCAACATGAAAGCAATATAATTAACCGATAATAAAAATATAACAGAAATCAAGAAAGTACATGTAAGCTAGAAACAAGATGTAATGAAACTAGTGTTGACACAAAAGTCACAGTCAACCAAATATTGATAACATTGACTAAATAATACTTGTGATAATTCAATACGACACACGACGACTATATTTTGCTCAAGTCAGACGACAGCTCAGTTGTGCAAATACAAGTCATTTTTGCGTCTGTACTTTTGTATTTTATTGAGTCTAGAATGATTGTAAGCTGAGTTATGCTGGGCTCTTGAGACTCAACCCACAACCTATCCAAAGTCCATAAAGCTCCACATCCCAACTTGGCCCATTGGACCCTTGGACCAATTCTGTGCTCTGGAGACAGAGTTCGGGCCGAACTCTGCCTCCACACAGAGTTTGGGCCGAACTCTGTCCCCTAAAAATTAGCACCCTAATTTTTAGGGTTTGCTGGTTGCTAGTTGTCCAACGGCCAAATTTTTGAAAATTCCTACGAGAATTCTGGCCGAATTCTGCCTGTTAAAAACCTATAAATAGGCCAAGAATTCTCTCATTTTCAATCATCCAATCTTCTCTTCTCTTCTCTCTTAAGCTCAATATAAGCCATACTCTTCTCATCTACTAGCAACAAGTTTCCTAAGTCTCGAGTGCTCAGCATCTCTCAGTTAGAAGTCTTGTGCAAGAGTTCAAGAAGTAGCTTGGAAAATTTCAAGCATCGCCACTGCGATCCATTGTAAGAAGTTGACGTGCTCTTCTGAAGTAAAGGCACGGGGTGTAACTACTATTTCACAAATAGTGGATAATCCTGAGCTAGAGTTCTCAGGCTTGGACTAGTCCTCCATGAGAAAAACCAGGTTAAAATCGGCTGTGTTTGCGTATGCTCTCTTATTTCTTATTTATTTTTTGCATTTACTCTGATTATTTTTAGATCGTGAAAGAGTTGATTTTTAATTGGCTATTATTGCTATAACTCTATTCACCCCCCTCTAGAGTTGCCATCTGTTCTTTAATTGGTATCAGAGCTCGGTTCTCTTTACAAGGACTTACATCCAAGAGCTGATCCATGGCAACCACACAATCCTTGATTTCCAATCACGGTGAAGGACAGTCCACTCATAGGCCTCCCCTATTTGATGGAACTAACTACACGTATTGGAAAACAAGGATGAGTTTTTATCTCAAGTCGCTAGACTTTGACCAGTGGACTATCATCACTGACGGTTACAAAAAGCCCGCCAGAATAGTTGTCAATGGCGATCTCGTTGAGAAATCACATGACAAATATTTTGACGAGGAAAAGAAACAGGCAAGTCTAGACGCGAGAGCTATTAATGCTTTATTCTGTGCTATAGACAGGAATGAGTTCAACAGGGTATCTACATGCACCACATCCCACGAAGTATGGAAGCTTCTAGAAGTGACGCATGAAGGAACCACCGAAGTTAAGGAATCAAAGATAAGCCGTCTCACTCAAGAATACGAGGCTTTCAAGATGAAGCCAACCGAGACGATCACGCAAATGTTCACAAGATTCCTCGACATCATCAATCCCCTGTCTTCACTTGGGAAGCAATATTCAAATCACGAGAAGATTCGCAAGCTACTTAGGGGGCTACCAAAAGTTTGGAACCCTAAGGTGACAGCCATCATAGAAGGAAATGATCTCACAACCATGACTATGGAGACCTTGATGGAAAAGCTAATGACTCATGAGCTTGACCTCAAGGACTTCGAAGAGCCTGCTCCTAAGGCTAAGGAGATCGCACTCAAAGCTCACCGACGGAGGGCTGAACCTGAAGAGACGGATGACGACAACTCAGAAGATGACGATCAAGCCCTCATGGTTCGCAACTTCAAGAGATTCCTTCGCTTCAATCGAAGAAAGAAGGAACCACAAGAAGATGAAGAAGAAGAGCCAACTTGCTACGGTTGCAAGAAGACGGGACACGTCCGAAAAGACTGTCCATTCTTAAAGAAGAGCAACCGCTATGAGAAGCCACATAAGAAGACCACCTCAAAGAAATATGCCAACACAAGCATTTGGCATGAAAGCGAAGCTAGTGACTCCGAGGAAGAAAAGAACTCTCCTAAGATACGGCTAATGTGTGCCTAATGGCGACGTCCGACAAGGTATCAAACAAAACTCTTGACGACTTCACTTTTGATGAACTTGGCGATGCTTTCACCGATTTACTTAGTAATCATAAAAAGGTCATTGGTAAATACAAACAAGCCAAGGACAAAATCAAAAGTCATGAAGTCGAAATACAAAAACTTTCTCTATTACTTGATAATATTAGAGACACTACACCCACGGATGTCACTAATGAGGTATCTAAGCTTAAAATAAGCTTACATGATGCCGAGACACGTATTGAGCAACAAACACAAGAAATCACAACACTCAACACGGAGCTTGTAGAAGAAAAGAGCAGACACAAGCTTACTATTACTAAGATGCATGGTTTGAATGCTAAGATTACTGAATTGCAAGCTGTCTCTAAGAAACTAGAGACTAAATTGGGAAAACAGGTTGCTCAACCTCAAACCCAATCACATGAGACACACACAAAGCATGACACAACTCATACTAGTCAACCACGTCATCCTCATGCTGCTCACAATCATGCTTACATGTACACACACTTTCACAAAGGACACAAACCACATACACGTAGAAATAATTATCATATGTCACAAAAACATCATGCTACACATAGATACAGTCATCACCATGTTGCACAAAGACACAATCAACATCACTCTACATATAGACAATCTCATCATGCCATGCCATATAGACAATATTATTATGCCATGCCATATAAACAATATCACCATGCCACTCCACATAGTCATCATCACCATGCTGAATTTACATATCATCACACTTTTCCTCATTATTCTGCTTATAGACATCATCAGCATGCTCCTAATGTAAATAGGAATGCTACATGTACTTATTGTGGATTATATGGACATATTTCACTACAATGTAGAATTAGAAGATTAGTAGATAGAAAGATATATACATGGTTTCCAAAAACTAACTCTTCAGGACCCTCAAGAACTTGGGTACCAAAGGTCACATCTACTCTTGATGTAGGTGTACCTTCCCTCCTCAACTAAGAGTAAGTGGATTCTCGATAGTGGATGCTCGCGGCATATGACGGAAGACGCACATCTTTTCGCATCATTATCGATGAAGAGAGAAGGATATGTATCCTTCGGTAATAACCTAAAAGGTTATATTACAGGTAATGGTATTATTGGTTATCCTCCCTCTCCCGTAATAAAGGATGTCTGCCTAGTGATCGAGTTAAAGCATAACTTGCTCAGCATCAGTCATCTTACTGACCATGGTTATGACATTAACTTTGGACAAAACAAATGTCTTATTTATGATAGGTCAACAGGAGACATTGCTTTTGAAGGGGTAAGAGAGGACAATATTTATATTTTCTATTTGTCTATAGATACTAACAATGCAGGTAGATGCCTATATGCTCATAAAAATGAACGGTTACTATGGCACCAGCGTCTTGGTCATGCCAATATGGATACTATATCCAGGCTATCAACCAAGAAGCTAGTTAGAGGCTTGCCCGACATCACATTCAAAAAGGATACCGTATGTGCCGAATGTGAGTTGAATAAGGCAACCAAGTCATCTTTTTATTCCATAAACTCTGTAAGCACTACTAGACCCCTGCAACTACTCCATATGGATTTATTTGGCCCTAGTAGAGTAGCCAGTCTTGGTGGAAAACTCTATGCCTTTGTTATTGTTGATGACTTTTTAAGATTTACTTGGGTTTTCTTTCTTACTTATAAAAGTGATGCTATTTCAGTTTTTAAGATTTTTGTCAAGAAAGTTCAAAACGAAAAAGGCTACATGATTACTCGAATTCGAAGTGATCATGGAGGCGAGTTCGAAAATTCTGATTTTGAAAAGTTTTGTGATTCTAATGGTTTTGATCATGAGTTTTCTTGTCCAAGAACTTCCCAACAAAATGGTGTTGTGGAGCGAAAGAATAGGACTCTTGGCGATATGGCTAGAGTCATGTTGAACAAGTTCTCACTTCCGAAATACTTTTGGGCTGAAGCTGTCAGTACAGCATGCCACATTTTAAATAGGGTACTTATTCGTCCTATTACGAAGAAAACACCCTATGAGCTTTGGTTCGGGAGAACCCCAAATGTTTCTTATTTTAGAGTTTTTGGCTGTAGATGTTTTATCCTTAACACCAAAGACAACTTAGGTAAATTTGATGCCAAAGCTGACGATGGTATTTTCCTTGGCTATGCTGCCAAGAGTAAGGGATATAGAGTTTTTAACAAACGCTCATTAATTGTGGAAGAGTCTACCAATGTAACTTTTGATGAAGATAACAGTGCAGCAGCTACTCTTGATGATGATGTTGAGCCATCAACGTCTACTCCAATGAACACCACAACCGAAACAAATTCTCTGGAAAGCTTGCCTAAGAAATTCTCTTTCAAGCCATCACATCCAAAAAATTTGATAATCGGCGAGATTTCACGTGGAGTAACTACTAGATCATCATTAAGAGACTCTATTGTTAGCACTGCCTTTATTTCACAAATTGAGCCTAAAAACATTTTAGAAGCCTTCAATGATGAATTTTGAATTTCTGCTATGCAAGAGGAACTCAACCAATTCGAGAGGAGCCAAGTATGGGAACTTGTTCCTAAACCGGCTAATCACTCGATTATTGGTACTAAATGGGTCTTTAGAAACAAAGTGAATGAAGATGGTTCAGTCACACGCAACAAAGCTCGTCTAGTAGCCCAAGGATACAACCAAGAGGAAGGTATCGACTACGATGAGGCATATGCTCCTGTTGCTAGATTAGAATCTATTCGGATGCTTTGTGCATTTGCAAATTTTCAAAATTTTAAATTATTTCAAATGGATGTTAAAAGTGCTTTCTTGAATGGTTTTATTAAGGAGGAAGTTTATGTAAAACAACCCCCTGGCTTTGAAAATCACAAATTTCTCGACCACGTGTTCAAGCTAAAGAAAGTGCTGTATGGCCTCAAACAAGCCCCTAGAGCTTGGTATGAACGGCTAAGCAATTTCTTGCTTGAGAAAGGTCTTTCAAAAGAGAAAATTGATACTACACTTTTCATAAAATCTTTCAAAGACACTATTCCTTTAGTACAAATATATGTAGATGATATTATTTTTGGGTCTACTGATGAAACTCTTTATCAAGATTTTGCCAAGTGTATGCAGACCGAGTTTGAGATGAGCATGATGGGAGAACTCAACTACTTTCTCGGGCTGCAAGTCAAACAAATGTCAAATGGAACCTTCATCTGTCAGTCGAAGTACACAAAGGACATGCTGAAGAAATTCGACCTTGATAATGTCAAACCAATCAGCACTCCTATGGCTACTTCAACCAAACTTAAACCAGATGATAGTGGCAAACCCGTAGATCGACGTAAGTATCGAGGTATGATAGGCAGTTTACTCTATCTTACTGCTAGTCGCCCTGATATAATGTTTAGCGTTTGCCTGTGTGCTAGATATCAAGCAAATCCTAAAGAATCACACATGACCGCGGTTAAGCGTATCTTTCGATACCTTAAGGGTACGGTTACAGTGGGCCTATGGTATCCCAAGTCAACATCATTTGACCTCATTGGTTATTCTGATGCTGACTTCGCAGGATGCAAGGTCAAACGTAAAAGTACGAGCGGTACGTGTCATTTATTAGGAAAAGCTTTAGTCTCTTGGTTTAGCAAGAAGCAGAATTCTGTCGCACTATCCACAACAGAAGCTGAATACATCGCAGCTGGACGTTGTTGTGCACAAATTCTGTGGATGAAGCAAACCCGTGAAGACTATAATTTATCTTTCATGCATATTTCAATCTTTTGTGACAACACTAGTGCTATAAACTTGACTAAGAACTCCATTTGTCACTCACGCACGAAGCACATTGAAATACGACACCACTTTTTGCGTGATCATCAGCAAAATGGCACGATTAACTTAGAATTTATTGACACTGATCATCAGTTAGCAGATTTCTTCACCAAACCACTATCCGAAGAGCGCTTCAATTTTCTTTGTCGTGAACTTGGAATTTTAGATGTAGCTGTTATAAATTAAAATAAACCTGCGTAAATATCGAATATATTGTGATTCTCTCATGATGAACGTGCTATGGGTGCAAGCCGAAAGGGCCCTTCTGACAACAAGGCGTAAAAGCCTAAGCGACACGGTGCACTAGTCCTCAGGACTACCGCTAGCTGGGATCCGGCCCCTGCAGCTAACCCATGGCAGCTTCAAAATATTGAATTACGATATAATTCCTTGTTTATTATACGGTTCATTTTCATCTACCACATGCTGAAATACTAATTTTTCATACTTCATATTACTGCCTTGAACTCACTATCTGCTATTCATCTATTTACTTTTTGGATCCTTTTCTTACTCAAACTTATGTAGTATATTGGTTTTTATCTTTACTTAACCAATTTTTGACTCAACTCAGCCTGATTCCTATTCTATCCCCAGGATCCGGAATTCGGGCCGAACTCTGCCCCTACCAGAGTTTGGGCCGAATTCGGCCTGCCTGTTCCAGAACCGGGAACAGGCTCAGCCGTTGATCCAATTGTTGATCCAATGGTCATTAATTTACCCGACCAAGAGAAACCCTCCTCTTAATTTCGATTTTTCTTCCCTCTCCTTCCTTCTTACCACCTTTTCTACTTCTCCAACTCAAAACTCTCAAAACCCTAACCCTAGTTTCTCCTTTCTAGTGCTCCATTCGTCCCCAAGCTCAAGGAGGAGGCTTAGTTTTCAATTCTCTTTCATAAACTTTCACTATTTTGAGGTATAATTCCTTACTTCTCTATATCTCAAATTTCTTTATTATCATCTATCTATTGTGTTATGGCTCCACGATTGCTCAACCGTGGGAAGAGACTTCGGACCGAGGGTGCATCCTCGTCGAATGCTCCTCCGCCCGTTGCACCGCCCGTTGCACCGGGTATTGAACAACAAACCCATCCGTTGTTCAATCCTCCACGTCCACGTAATCCAAACACTTTTGACGACCGGATTTTTATATCACTAGACGCATCAAATGAGTGGTTTAGTGATTTTCGGACACGTCCGGTGTTTACGGGACACCCCATAAACTTTACAATTTTCCCACAATATGTGCACTCTTTAATGACCTTTGCCTTGACGAACTTGTTACCTCAAATTCGGTCATTTATCGTAGTGCCATTCAAATGTTTTATTGTAACTTGACTAATGATGATACTCGCATCTATTCACGTGTTGCGGGTATTGATATCTCATTTGATGATTTTGAATTGGCCGAATATCTTGAACTTCAAGAGCCTAATTCTTGGGAGAAGCTTGTTGAAGCTAGATCCTTTATCTTTCCCGAAGGGATTTCACTAGAGAGCTTCAAGGACGACCTGTGTAGCCCTAACACACATCCTCGTAAGCTCTTGGCAAAATTCCTCAATCTTTATTTTTATGAGCTTCATCGGATCATTTTCAACACCATTCTATCCAAAGCGGGTTCTACCGATGAAGTCACTTATTTTGAGATTTCAGCTTTGTACCATCTCTACTTCCATGTTCCCTTTAACCTCCCACGCACAATGATGGATTGGATAATCAACTGTAGGAAGAAACCATGATCTTTGGTTTATGCCTTATACCTTCCTATGATCTTCCGTGCGTTCCATGTATCCCTTGATGAGTGTCCATTCTTACCTGCCCCTGTCTTTCTCTCTAAGGCAAGGAGGCTTCAGGCGGCCATCAGCTCCCCAGTAGTGTCTGAGCATTCTGATGATGAGCCAGAGGCCCCTCCTCTCGGACAGGATCCTCCTCCTCCTCCGGCCACTCTTGAGTCACTTCAGGCCATGCTTCGAGATCGTTTCACTTTGGAGGACGATCGATGGACTCAGCTGGACTATCGGACTACCTTACAGATGAGTGCTATCAGCAACTCGCTGCATGATATTCGGTATTTCATGTCTCGTCATCCTTCCATGCCCATTCCTATGGAGCGAGATCTCGACCGTGAGGGCTTTCGTATTGATGACCCTTGGGTTCGTCGCTACATGGATCCGGATGCG
>JANAVB010009995.1:11950540-12148040 GCA_029216955.1 Iris pallida | reverse complement strand
GTCGTAGCAATAATTAAGAGCAAGATAATCCAGAAGTAAGCATATTTCTAATCTTAGGTTAGTTATTAACTCAATCTTTTATTAATCCACGTATAATCTTTTTGTATATATACCTGAGGATGAAGAAGTTGATCTAAGTGTCCTAGTTCAGCTGAACGGAAGACCTTCGTTGACCATATATACAACAATCTTCACAGCTCCTTTGACCATATATACAACAAATAGCCAAGCCAGAATATTGGACAAAATTATATGTCAATATAATTTTAAAAATGGAGGTAGAAACTAAGTTTGCACATTTAATTCAATAAACGGGGGTAGAAAGGAAATGAGTATTTGTGCAAACACTTTCACACATGGTGTGTCCATGAGATTCTCCTCAGGTTCCATTAGTATTTTGCCGGGGAACCTTCTTCCCCACTCTGTGCATAAAGAAAGATCACTTTAGAAATTCGATGGACGAAAATAGAGTACAGACAACAGCAGATCTACGTGTCGGTGTCACTGCTTACCGTAGCTGGAAATATCTGTGGACAATTATGGGAACCTGATTCCGTCAAGAGCACTTCATTCTTTAATCATCACCTTGCTCTGTCCTTAGAAATAAAAAATCACCTGGACACGAAAGACAAAAAAAAATTTAGAAAGCAACTAAAAAGCTCTTTGGCAATCTTCACTCAATTCAGTTATGTATGGATTATCTGCTATGAAAACCATGAATTGTTTGATACCTTATCTTTCTTCATTTAGGACTTCGATCAGGTTTGGCCATCTTTTCTCCCAAAGTAACAATTGCCTAAGAGAACATGGATCCCTTGAGATCTAGAGTGATCATAGCCATCAATTAGCAAAGGAACTAACAAATTATACACCTGGTACAAGTACTTGTGAATCTGAAAATCTCATGCTACAGCATTTGCTGAAGGATTTCAAAATCTTAACTGAGATTTTGGAGATCTCAATCTAGATCCTTTAATTATCTTTAAGAGTCGATGGTTTCTACAAACTCGTATGTGACCTCGTGTTCAGGCTTCCTCTTTTACACATCCAGAAGGTTGTATAGGAAAGTGAGTATCAACATCACTGGAGGAAGTCACATTCACTTCTTTCTCACACAAGAACAATCAAAAAAGTAATTGGAGTTACCAGAAAGCAAAAAAAATCTCTAATCCCAGAAATCCTGCTCCTTACCTCAATTATTATTGAACTTTCTACTAACATAAACATACAACCAATTCATCTGTCATGAAAGATGCAAATTTCAGCTGGAATAAGTTAAAAAATGCACTTTTTCAGTAGCAACCATCAATGTGCGTGCCCATACAATGGAAACATTCTTTGTCACGTGTTCTATCAACTAAAAACTCGGAACTGTTTCATAATATCTGCATGCTAAGTTGCAAAGAATAATAACAAGTATAACTTGGTCTTGGAGACCCACAGCTATTGCAATTGTCACCCAGGAAGTGATTCAATGTAATGGCATCATATCCAGATGTGAAAAGTCGAATACCATGGAAATATAACAAAATAATGGATGTCTAAATTCAATTATGTGCTGTCAAAATGAACTATGATCTTTTTGCGTTTTGACAACGAATAAATTGTCAATTAACTCAAACATAAACCAGAAATTGAACAACTTTGCATCAGTAATGAAGAAATATGAACCAAGAGTTTTTGTTTCAGCAATGTCTCCATGCAACTCAAATACTTGGGAAGGAACATGCACAGGTTTTGCTGGATATCCACCCTTATACCAAATAGGCCTTTTTGCTGTACCAATTTCTTCCAGTAACGTAAGCTCATATATTTTTGTTGGACCTTGGTGAATATCCTGCTAAAATGTAGTTGCAAATAGTGAATGGTAACATGATTCTACAAAAGTGAATGGCCTATAAAGTGCAAAAACACCTGCTAAAATATAGTTGCAAATAGTAACATGATTCTACATGATCAAAAAGAAAACAATTTTCTATGTGCAACCAAAAGATCCAATTTTTCGAGGACCAAGATCGAATTTAGCATTAAAAGTTCATATGTAGTAGCAAATAACGAGATCCAATATGATCAAAAAGCAAACATTTTTCTCTCCACAGCCAAAAGATCCAATTTTCTGAGGACCCGGCTCGAATTTAAGCATCAAAAATACACATGCAGTTGCTAATAATGAGATCCTATATGATCAAAAAGCAATAGTTTCTCTCCACAGCCAAAAGATCCAATTTTTCGAGGACCCAGATCGAATTTCGCATCAAAAGTTCACATGTGGTTGCAAATAATGAGATCCCTATATGATCAAAAAGCAAGAATTTTTCTCTCCACAGCCAAAAGATCAAATTTTTCGAGGACCTAGCTCGAATTTGTCATGAAAATTCAACATGGGCAAGCGATGGATGACCTATAAATGTGCAAAAAGCACCTCAAAATTCGTTCTTTTACAACAGATAATAGCTAATCATGAAGAGAATGATACTTGGCAAGTAAAAAAATAAAATAAAATAAAATTCTGGTGCAACAAAAATGGAGGAAGAGGAGAGGAGAGAGTGAAGTACCATAGGTCCGTCCGACCAGAGGAATACCGGATCTCATTATTATTGGTGCAAAATAAAATTCAGGTGCAAAAAAAAAAGAATTTATGGAGGAATACCGTTGTTGCCATCATTTCCGCCGCCGCCACTTCCGTCGACGAGCGATCGGACGGTGATGAGAGGGGCGGCAGGCTTTGCGCGACGGAGGGAGGAGAATCCGACGGCGGAGGATCATTGGAGAGGGAGTGAGAGGCGGCAGGGGTGGGGTGAAAGAGAACAAAATTTTAGGGTTTAGGGAGAGGAGGGAAGAGGGGGAAGAAGCGGAGCAAGGAGAAGGAGAGTTCTTCTGAATAAGATCGTGGGAGGATGGAATATATTACAGAAAGTTTATTACAAGTTTGCCACCGCTTTTAACTATTAATAATGCTTTATTTAATAAACGTTATTAAAAGCCTATAAATAATCCTAACCGTTATATTAAAAGGTATTTCTCAACTTTGATAACGCCTATGTATCAGCCGTCATTAAAACTCCTTGTCGAGCGTCATTAATAGGGCTTTTTGTAGTAGTATCTATTTAATAGATAGAGATATACACTTGACATCTATCAATAATTTAAATAGGATATTATGGATTAGATTCGGTAGTTATAATTATGGGTGTAGATTTGGTGATAGGAATTGCCTATATATTTTATTTTATCCTATATTTCATAAATAAAAAAAATCAATTTATAAAAATACTAGAATATTATATATATATATACATATATATATATATTTTTTTTATACATATATATATATATATATATATATATATATATATATATATATATATATATATATATGATGAGGGAGGTGAGGAAGGTGAAAATATATATATATATATATATATATATATATATATATATATATATATATATATATATGATGAGGGAGGTGAGGAAGGTGAGGTGCCACTGTCATGCCCCAGAACCAGAATACTGGAGAGCTGGTGACAGACACAGCCAGCTACGTACATTGAGGTATAATCTACCTCGATATACGGTCACGGCTGTCTAGATACATGAGGGTTTATCTACAAGCCAACAGTCTCTTATAGTCATGAACAAGCCTAGTGTCTCAATCTCAAGCAAGTAAGTAATGTTACAAGATGTTAGATCATTAGACATACAAAGTAAGGCATCCCAAACATTACATATTCAGATGATTATGAAGCTAGTCATACAAAATATGAAGACTAGCAAGAGTTTCATTCATACAAGATCAACCCTAGGATTTGTCAATCATGTTACAGCCCGTAGGCAGACAGTAAGTAAAATTGTAAACGAGCTAACACTTGCTCGGCGGCTAAACGCCTCAAAAGAATAATTTTACAATAGGAGTGGGAGAGAAAACTAAAACCCACTCGTTGTCAGGGTTGCGCCTAGTAGTCACCATCTGGCTGGAAGGCTGGAGGATCCTCGAGTCCTACTCCAAAATTTGGCCATACAAAACCAGCTGGGTCAGACCCCAGAAAGAGCAAGTGCCACAAAGGAGGCTTCACTTAAGAACTAAAACCAGCATATTAGCACATAAGGACATAAATGAAATAACAAAAGACATGAGTTAGAGAAAACAGGGTGATAAACGATAAGACGACTAAGGGACCCTTCCGGTAGCCAAGTTACAACCCGTAAACCAAACAAGGACCGGGGTTGTAACCCTTTACCTGAACAGAGCTTAGTCTCCAACCAATTATCGACAAGAGTAAAGCATGAACCAGCATGTGCTGAAATAATCATAGACTGGCATTGCTTAGACAAGACTAGACTGGACTACATCCATCAATCACCGCCAAGCAAAGAGTACGGCTTGATACTTTAACTAGCTAGGGTTATCACAAGCCTAGTTACTAGCAAGATGCAATGAGATATTTCTGCAGTCACAAGCCCTACAGCTATCCAGGTTATTCAGGCGAGGTTCATTTAAGAGTTATCAAGAATTATTAGGTGGCTTAGAGTGCAACACATGACAATGTACATAGAACTTGTTTCATGAAGTACCCCATATGACAGTGGGCTGGAAATGCGCCCTATTCGACGGCAGGCTACAAGTACCTCAGGTGTGGCCGGGATAACAGGATCGCCTATAACTGGAAACATCTCTCTATATGAACGACTTGATCAATCTAGTCATTAACCTAATCAGATTCAGTATAAATCCCTGACCGTAGAAAATCAGGAATTCATGTCCTAGACATGATGCAAGACGATACATGTAGCTTATACAGGCACAATCAAGAAAATCAACCACGGTGTCAAGACAAGAGTTACTTAGCAAGTCAGGGTAGCTGTCGTAACAGCGTTCAAGATTATCATGTCATGTCAGGTTACTGGTTACTTGTCAAGATTACTTGTCAGAAGTGCACCTCGACGTGCCACTATTAAGATTATATATGTCTTATCAAGTTACTTATCATGTCGTGCCAGATTATCGTATCAGTACTGCTTGTCAAGGGTACGCCGCAACGGACCACCATCAAGAATTTATTATGTCAATTAGCATGTCAGGCTCACATCGTGTTCATATCGAGTTCATATTAAAAAGAGTAAGGATATAAAATGGGTACAAAATCATAAAAGAGGAAAAACTGGGGACATCATGCGCCCAAGGAGAAAGGGCAAGGGGTACCATGGCCAACAAGTGGCATTAGCCAAGTTGTGCCAGGGTAATAGGTTGCGCCAGGCACTAGGGGTACCAAGGTCACAGGTTGCGCCCAAACATCAGGTTGCGCCTAGGCACTAGGGAGCCAGGCACTAGAATGCACAAGGTCGGGTCAAGTTGCGTCAGAACGAGTCGGGCCAAGTCATGTTGCGCCAGACACTAGACTGCGCGAGGCTAGGTTGCGCTTGACTCAGGTTGCGCCGCACTAAGGAGCGCACGCAACATAGTGGCGCAAGCTAAAAAGCTTGCACACACTGTTCACTGTCTTCTCCAATCAGCATAAATTCCATAGTTTGAACCCATAGCTTCAAAAGTCTATAACTTGGTCAAAACAAGTCCAAATCCAACTTTTCAAAGGTCAAAATTGGATAGAATAAAATTTTCTACAACATGGAACAATTAGGTTTTGAAAATACCAAGTTTTCATAGATCAAAACCAAGAAAATTATAAGAAAGGGCAAAACCTAGATCTATAAAAATCTATCCATCAAAACCAAAAATGACAAGGTCTAAAGAGGCTTAGAACTAGGAGAGGAAGACATTGGAACAATAAAATCCAAGATCCATCATGAAATAAGTTGCACTTGCCTAGAGCTCTTGGGTGTAGGTGGGAGGAGTAAATAAAGAAGATAAAGAAGTAATGGGGGAGAGAGAGTGGGTTGGTGGGCTTTAAATAGGGGAGGTAGGGTTAACATGTTGAACCAAAGGGAAAAAATAAACAAGCCAACCCAAAATGAACCAAGTCAAACCATGATTTGCCATGATGAACCTAAGCAGGATTAAACCAAAATTAGCTAGCAAGGCAGGAGAAGAAAATACGTGTCAGGATTCCGTACACGTATACTGGAAATACGTATAACGAAAAATGGGGGTGACAACTCTACCCACCTTAAACGAATTCCGTCCTCAAAATTTAATCAAGAGACTAGAGATGTCGGGACAAGCTATACTAAAGCACAAGCAATCTACGACTAGCAGTCAATCAAGCAATCATTTATACAAGCAAAGAAATAAAAGCATAAGGCATAAGAAAGATATTATACCTTATGAGTCAAACAGGTGTGGATATCGCGATCAGATATCATCCTCACGCTCCCACGTTGACTCACCCAAAGAGCGATTACCCCAAGCAATGCGGACTAACTTAATAGTCTTGTTCTTGAGTGCCTTCTCTCTTCGGTCCAATATGGGTACGGGCCTTTCCTCATACGAAAGGTTGGTACTAACAACCAATTCCGAATGATCAAGGATATGGCTCGAATTCGAGATATACCATCACAATTGGGATATATGGAATACGTCATGTACCTCACGTAACGACGGTGGAAGAACGAGACGATAGGACACATCGTCTACTCGCTCGAGAATATCAAACGGCCCTATATACCTGGGATTAAGCTTTCTCCGTACGCCGAATCGAATGATGCCACGGGTAGGTGAGATCCTAAGAAATACGTGGTCGCCGATAGAGAACTCAAGAGGACGCCGATGAGAATCGGCCCAATGACGACGACGATCTTGTGCAACTCGAAGATGATCCTTAACTTGTCTGACCACCTCGATAGTCCGAGTAACCATTTCTGGACCAAGAATCTGTCTCTCGCCTACATTGTCCCAGGCTAACGGTAATCTGTACTTTCTGCCATATAGTGCCTCAAACGGTGCCTTCTGGATATTGGCCTAGAAACTGTTATTGTAGGAGAACTCCTCGAGATGAAGGTGATCTTTCCGCGAACCATCGAAGTCGAGTGTACATGATAGTAACATATCTTCGAGAGTCTGAATCGCGCGTTCTGACTGACCATCTGTTTGCGGATGATATGCTGAACTGAACTTGAGACGAGTCCCCAAACTCTCTTGAAGACTCTGCCAAAAGTACGATATGAGTCTTGAATTGCTGTCTAATATGATACTGACTGGCACTCCATGCAATCTGACTATCTGCCTGAGGTACATCTCTGTAAGCTGATCTGTTGACTGGCCAATTCTGAAAGAAATAAAATAAGCTACATTGGTAAGCCGGTCAACTATAACCCAGATAGCATCTCTCCCAGCTGGAGATTTAGGTAATCCAGTTACAAAATCCATGGTAATGTGCTCCCATTTCCATTCTGGGATCGGTAAAGATTGAAGAAGTCCAGCCGGTCTCTGATGTTCAGCTTTAACTTGTTGGCAAACTAAACAACGAGAGACAAACTGGGCTATATCCCTCTTCAGGCATGTAGAAGCATAGAATTTCAGGGCGCATCTATGTGCCAGAATTCCTATGCGCTCAAATACCACTCAGAACATGCGCCAGGGAGCTCAAACGAAGTACTTAGCACATCAAGACAGCAAAAGTATAGACAGCAAAAGAAGATTTTTATTTTCATATAAAAGTCTATTATATGTCTAAAGAAGGGCTTTATATAGGAGAATTTCTACAAAAAGAAAGATCCTAAGACTACAGCCATGCGTATCACTTCAGCGTCTCAGTCAGGCACATCCCTTCAGCGTCTCAGTCAGGCGCAGCCTTCAGCGTCTCAGTCAGGCGCAGCCTTCAGCATCTCAGTCAGGCGCAGCTCTTCAGCGTCTCAGTTATGCGCATCATGAAGTCTCAGCATATGCGCCTTACTTTGACCCGATCAAATGCTTCGACTAATAAAGCATTTATTGAGCAGAACAGGAGTGGGCGATCAACCCCACCCTAGCTGGAGGAAGAGCTCTCCTCCGAGGCTAAAGGAGCAGCTTTCAACATAACCAGAATGGGCAACACCCACTCTGGCAGAGGAAAGAGCCTCCAAAGCCGGGAGCACCACAATTTCGATCTACAGCTCTTCCAGCATAACGGGGACATGGCTCGAGCATCCCGATCTTTGGATGTAACAGGCACTTTCTGCCTGCCTCAGAAGCCTTCGACCCTAACTTTTGGATATAATAGTCACCTTCACGAGTGCATGAATGAAGACAATGCGTCGCATCTTCACCCTCGGGAGCATCTCGTCAACAGAATGTGCTCGAGCAAACAAGTTTATTCGGGATGACGTGGGAGAACGAGAGGCAAACTCTCTCCTTGCCACTATTTATAGGCCGGGCTAATCAAACTCATGCGCCAAGTGGCGGGCTCTCCGAATCCCATGTAATGAATTAACATTAATGGTGATGAACCTGACGCTTCGAATTCAGCCAAGTCAAAACGGCTATTTAAAGCACTTAAAGAACACAAAAGTCGGACCAATAAAGGCGTACCATGCAAATGAATACGCCGGTCAGACACCGCATATCGTACAGACACGCCCGTCAGTTCCAAAGCGCCCCGTAAGGATGCGTCCAGCAAAGCACAGATCCATGCATCCTAATCAACATGGATCCATGCGCCCATTTCAGCTCGTCACCCATCAAGCAATTAATGCTCAAGTGATAGAGTTGACAGCACGTCCCCCAAGGACTGGACAGTTAGCAGCTTTTTCAAAAGACAAAGCGTCGCTGACATCAGCATCATCATTACTTTCCTTCGACGGTTACGACCCACGTGGCCGACCAACCACTCGCAAGCGCCTCAGCAGCCATGCGCCTGAAGACTCGCATGCGCCTCAAAAGCCGTGCGCCTAGACTGGTTCATGACTCTTGAAGGTTGTGAGCCAAAGTCTTCTCATACGCCCAATGCCAGGCGCATCCTACCAGATCACTCTCTACCAAATCCGAGATCTTTGAGCCATGGACCTACGACACGTGTCCTTTGACTCAATTCAGCCTATGAAGGGGTACTAATCACCCAAGATCTCAGCAAGAGAAAGATTGTCTCCCCTGCTACGTGCCAGCCCACAAAAGCAACATGAAGGATTCAACCCACAAACGATGGTGTATCATCTATGCGCCTCCCGTAGCTTCAACCACGTGGCGTCCCCACGTACAGGCACATCCTACATATCCGCGCATGAGCAGCCAGCCTGCAAGCTATAAATAGAGGGATCATTTCCTTCTTCCACACACACAGAAAGATACCTATGGATGAAAACCTACATACACAGTGAGAGAGGCAGATACAGACACTCAACGTCTTCCTCCTCTCCGCAAGCTCCAGCACCCAGAGTAACTCAGACCATCAGAGAACCGAGAACCGTCGTCAGATCGTCAACGGAGTCAACGCATCCACTCGCTCCATCGACACAGGGACCCAGATAAACAAAAGTGTTCTCCTAGGACTTTATCTAAGTCCTACATTGTAACACTATTCTGTTTGTAATTGAAATTGCAATAAAAAAAATTTAATGGCAAACAAGCTGGCGACTCAGCTGGGGACCTCTTTCTCCTCCACTGAGAAAGCTGTATCGCAATCCGACGACGTGAAGGTGGGCTCCTCCCACAAGACGCTGGTCGTACGCCTCAATCAATAGGCGTATGAGGAGTTCATCTCTGAAGGTAGCACAAGTCCTTCAAAGCGGCTGCAAAAGCCGAAGAAGACTCGCCAAGTCTGGATGCGCAAGTTCGAGGCCCTTGGCACCACCACTGAAGGGGATGCGCCGATGCAGTCCACCCTTCTCGCTGACGTCCTCAGCGGCCAGGATGAGCCCACTGGTGCAGCGTATCTCTCGGAAAAGCGTGGTGCTGACCACATTCCCCAGCCATCTCCTTCTCAGATAAGAAAGATGTGCCGACGGAGCAGGGACGCATCTAACGCCCTGTACACTAACTCTGATGCGCCACAGAAGGCTTCTGTCTTTGACAGACTCACTCGCTGTCATTGCGAGGAGAATTTGGACTCTGAGTACTATACACCCCAGTGGGCTGGTACGAAGAAGTCCAAGACAGTACGGGCCATGCGCCTCAAACGTGCTATGTCGGCAGCAAACCAGAAGCATGCGCTCATAATCATGCGTACTACTGATGGTAAGCTGTATAAAGTCGACTCGGGTGCTTCTGCGCCAGAAATGAACCGACCTTCAAAGTCCCTGTCTCACTTGGGAGCATCTGTTGCGTTCGCAACCAAGTCGAACATGGCAAAATCTGTGGTCTTGAACCCCGGCACCGACATAGGATGTACGTCTGTGGCTGGTTCATGTCACTATAAATGTTGTACCCCCACTACTGATCCGAGCGCATCTTATGCGTTGGTTCAGGGTGCGCAGCATTCACCTGACCACCCCGGCGCTTGGCCTTGCAATGCGCGTGATGGGGGTGTGAAGGTGGCACTCTAACTTGACCACCCCGGCGCTTGGCCTTGCCATGCTTCTGATGGGGGTGCGAAGGTGGTACTCTTCCCCAATGATTTTCGTAATGTGATCAGTCACAAGCGCCGATCAGGAGAGTCGACTGACAAGCACAATGTGCCCCTCATAGGGTACACTTGTGTTGTAGTCACCATTAACTGTTGTTGTAAGACAGCAATCCTACTAAGGCAGCCTGTATTCCAGCGGCTGCAATCATCAACACCTCTCCAACATCGCCTCTGGAAGAAGGTGTCACCTGAAGTGGAGCCAGAACTACAGGGTGCTTCTTGCAACGTAGTCTCCAACTCCCTATCAATTCGAAAGGCGACTGGCAGCTCCTCGACTTTGTCTTCATCCAAGAGCCAGCCGAGGAAGACCAAGACGATTGTCCCATCCTCAGGAGTGTTTGAGGGCACTCGGGAAAGAAAAAAGATATCAGAAAAAGCTGGAGGTAGTCAAGCCCCTGTAGATCTTCATCCTGGAGACGAAGTCAACCTTCAGGACATAGCTGGGGTAGTCAAGCCCCTGTGGATCTGCGTCTCGATGACGAAGAAGTCCTCCAAGACAAAACTGGGGGTAGTCAGGCCCTTGCTGATACTTCTTCCGAAGACGAAGGTGTTCTCCAGAACATAGCTGGGGGTAGCCAAGACGAAGCTCCGGGGGAAGTTCCTCTTCTACAAGAGAGTGAAGCCGAAAACGAAGCCTCAACCGATCCATCCACTTCCAGTCGCGTCATGACGGTGTACATGACGGAAGCTGGTGATGCGGAGTCAGATGCGCCGCCAGCAGATATCGTCCAACGTATGGATACCTTGGAGGGAGGACTCAAAACCCTCTCTGCCTCCATGCAAACACTGACTAAAGCAGTATTTGAGATATAGTCAGCTTTAGCCAGGGCACCGTCTACCGGTCCTGACCCAGGGTCCAATGGAGAATCAAGTGTACCCCTTCAACGGGTATCCTTGGATACAGATCATAGTGAAGCACCTCGGACGTTGGAGCCATCAAATGTTCAACTCCAGGCTGTACCACCTTCCCCGAATCCCAGCTCCACGGAAGACGTGGTTGACATGATCAGAGACTTGTGCGAGCGGTTTGAGTCCAAGAACAGATAAGAGGAATGCCAGAAGATGGGGATCCCTCAACCATACCCCCTCGAATGAAACAAAGTGGTTTATTCTCCCAAGTATAAACCACAAACATTGACACCATACGATGGGAAGGACTCTCCATACTGCTATCTGACGTACTTCCAGTCTCAAACGGGATGTCTCCCGAAGGAAGACGCACTACTCACCAGCATATTTGTTGGGGAACTGAAAGGAGTGGCTTACGACTGGTACTACAGTCTCCCCGACAACTCCATATCTTCTTTCGATGACTTGACACGTCTTTTTTTCGATCGTTTCTACGACGGAGGGAAGGACATGACAATGGCGTCCCACATAGAGATACGTCAGAAGGAGAAGGAAACAGTTCAAGCATTCGTCGAACGGTTCCGACAAGCCTGCTTCAGACTGCCCCCGGGTATGCCAGAACATGCACTCCTCTCCTCCTGCAGCATGAACATGCTGCCTGCGATTAAACTCTGGCTCAACTCCACTCCTCCTCCCGACTGGAATTTATTGATCATCGAGGCCGATGCAGCAGAAAAGAAGGCGTCCAATGCCTGTCTTCTAAGAGTCAGTTTCCCTGCCTTTGAGGACAAGAGAAAGCGGCCTACAGCCAACAACCCTGGACGAGAGACGAAGGGGAAGCAGGCGTTGACTGTCAGTGCCTCCAAAGGTGCATCAGTACCTACTCAGAAGCCTCCACTTGTACTAAGGCCAAAGGAGGTTTATTCTTTCAACGATAAAGACACCTTGCAACTCTTCGAGATATTGAAGCAGGGTGATAAGATCAAGCTACCGGACCCAAAGCGTCCTAACGAGGTTGAGAGAGTGGATAATCCGAGGTACTGTCACTACCATCGGTTTGTCGGACATCCAACTAAGGACTGCTACGTCCTCAAAAACTACATCCAGCGCATGATCAATGCGGATGTTATCTCCGTCGACTACGAAAAGAAAATGGTCTCGGCCAACCTGGTGTAACTCTAATTTGGCACCTTGCCGCCAACCACAACACAAGATGGCGTCGTCCCCATCCCAAAGGCGACAATGGAGGTGGTTAACCTACCACTTACTCGCGATAATGTGAGTGGACTCATCCCACTTACCACATCCCAGGGAGAGGTCTTATGGGTTCACCCTGACCTCGTCTCCGAAGTTACTCAACCGGAGGTACGCTCTGCCTCCAAAACTAAGGGCAGGAAGATCAAGTCTTGCCGCATAGTCTCTTCCTCTGCGGAAGAGGCACTTCCTGTATAGATGCATTCACATCAGAACGCCCAACCTGACGAAGCTGCCGTCGAGGTGGTGCCTCCTTGCACCGTTCCTGCTGCCCAGGAAGAGGGCCCATCTAGGCCTCCAGCAGCCAATAAACAGAAGCATGTAGAGGCCCATTTCGATAAGCCTTTGCGAAAGGAGAATGCTTCGGGGCTAGCCAAGCCCCACAACTTCGACATACTGGCACAACTGGCCAGTACTCCTGCCCGCCTATCTCTGTTTGAGCTTCTTTGTCTTTCCAAGGACACTCGCAAAGCTCTCCATGAAGCCTTGAAGGATACTGAGTCCTTCATCAGTCAGGTCAAGCAGCCTGAGGATACCCCGACCATGTGTGCGCACTGCCATTGTGCGGATGAAGTTATCCCCAACATAACTTTCACTCAACAAGACATGCTACTCAAGCACAATCGACACAACATGCCACTGTATTATACAGGGTATGTCGGTTCCGTCAAGGTGAAGCAGATTCAGATCGATCCAGGGTCTTTTCTCAGCATCATCCCGAAGATGCTGTTCTCAACATTGGAGATCCCAATGTACCATATGGCGCCTTCCAACACCACAATCAGTGGTTTCAATGCTAGCAAAAGTAAACCACTGGATAAAATATGGCTGAAATGTCATATCGGTAACATCCGAACCGAGGTGACTTGCTATGTCGTGGACGCTGACGTCAACTACAACCTCCTACTGGGTCGTCCGTGGCTGCATGAGTACATGGTGGTACCATCTATACTCCACCAATGTATGAAGTACGTGTCCACCAACGACATCATCCGAACAGAGTTCGCAGACATTGACCCTTTCAAGGGGGTCGAAGCCTACTTCACTGATTCTACCCTGTACAAGTCGCCCGACGAAGGGGAAGCCAATGATGCTGACGATGAAGCAAAAACGGCAGCAGATCCGGACATAGAGCCAGAGATGATTCCCGACGCTCCTTTGAAAATTTGACTCAAAGGAAAACTGCCACAGATGCTGCCTCCCATGACCATCATGCTACCTGGAAAAGCCCCAACAGCTCTAGGTAGAACACCTACTGAAGCTCCCTTGAAGATACGGCTCAAGGGAAAGCCACCTCAAACATCGGCTCCCCTTGTGGCAAAATTACAGGGGAAGGCACCAATCACTGAAGGCGCAGTTGAGGCACCTCTGAAGGTGCGTCTTAAAGGCAGGCCTCCGTAATCATCCGTCTCATCTAAGCTGCCGGAGAAGGCCCACATAGCCCTCTCGGACCCCAAGGTCAAAGCTGCAGTGGACTCTCCCGAACCAACCCCGGTACTCACAGATGAAGAGCTAGGGGAGTACATATTTGCTGATGTAGATGCACCCTCTCTGGACAATGTAATCCCGCGAGACAAAATCTCGTGTTTCATCAATAATAGAGTGTCTTTTAATTATTCTAGTCTTCCATATTGGAATGCCATGTATACATTAGATAAAACTCTACGGTCGTTGCAAATACAAATAACGACCGTCAATCATGTAAATCGAGTAGTCCCGTCCCAAGGGATCTGTTTCGTAGTCCCACTGCAGAATCGAGACGAAGAATCCATCATCTTCGGCAAAGTCGAGCATCATCAAGACCTCCCGCCACTCGAGCAAGAACCAGATACCGACAGAATACAAGTCTATCGGCACACGGACAAGGCAAAGTACCTCATCCAAAAGATGGGTTACGATCTAAAAAGCAACAAAGGCCTGAACTATGGCAAGGGTCGACGTCTTCCCCTCCGGCTCCCAACACCTAAAGAAAAGCCGCAGGACTACTATCATCGAACTCGACG
The DNA here is from genome assembly GCA_029216955.1 of Iris pallida. Classification (NCBI taxonomy): domain Eukaryota; kingdom Viridiplantae; phylum Streptophyta; class Magnoliopsida; order Asparagales; family Iridaceae; genus Iris; species Iris pallida. The sequence continues at coordinate 12,133,441 of JANAVB010009995.1, read as the reverse complement.
GGGGGTGGACTATGTCACGCCACCGGCAACTCTAGAGAGTTCGGAGGCAGAAGAAGTAAAACATTCTCATTCGTCCGAAGCATCAACCTGAAATTCCGATACCAGTATCGGCTCAGTTTTCAAGAAGGTGCTATCAGTCAACATGGTATCTACACAATCTCAAGAAGATGAAGGTGAAGACCAAATGCCAGAATTCTTCGAGGAAGAACCTTGGGCTCAACGCCTAGGAGCGTAGTGGGAGTCTCGTTTTGAATTACGCGAACCCCCTACCGAAGACGAAGTCGAGCAGATCGACCTGGGGGATAGATTTTCTTCCAAAACCATCTTCATTAGCAAGAATCTAAAGGGACCAGATCGGGAATCTTTAATCCAACTGGCTAAAGAATATATTGGCGTCTTCGCCTGGAGCTACGAAGATATGCCCGGACTTGATCCTCCGATCGTGATGCATAGGCTTAACATCTTACCTGATGCTAAGCCTATAAAGCAACAACAACGACGTTTTCATCCTGACATCATGAACGCTATCGATCAAGAGGTAGATAAACTCCTGACCAGCAGATTTATCCGTGAAGAACAACATCCGGATTGGGTGGCCAACGTCGTCCCTGTCACCAAAAAGAATGGGAAGATACGGGTCTGTATCGACTTCAGAGATCTCAATGCTGCTTGCCCGAAAGACGAATTCCCACTTTCGATTACCGAAGTAATGATCGATAATACATGTGGCTTCGAACGCATGTCTTTCATAGACGGGTATTCGGGCTACAACCAAATCAAAATGTTCCCCGATGACGTAAAGCACACGTCATTCAGGACGCCGAAAGGGGTTTTCTGCTACACGGTGATGTCCTTCGGCTTGAATAACACTGGTACTAAATACCAACGAGCTATGAGTACCATCTTACGTCAACATCTTCGCAAGACAGTTGAATGCTATGTTGATGACATCGCAGTCAAGAGCCGTCTCAAAGGGGATCACCTACAAGACCTAAAAACAATCTTCGATCTCATGCGAGCGCATCAACTCAAGATGAACCCCGCTAAATCCTTCCTTGGAGTTTCTAACGAAAAGTTCTTGGGCTTCATTATCACGGCGAAAGGCATTCATGTCGATCCCGAGAAGACCAAGGCCATCCTTGACATGGACCCTCCGAAGAATCTCCGAGAACTTCGAGGCCTGCAAGGGCGTCTTGCATACATCCGAAGGTTTATAGCAAACCTTTCCGGAAAATGTCAACCCTTCACCCAGCTCATGAAGAAGGGAGTCTCCTACGTCTGGACAGAGGAATGCCAGAAAGCTTTCGATGATATCAAGGCTTACTTGACGAGCCCGCTAGTCCTGGTGGCACCCGTCGCAGGCAAACCATTTCTCTTCTACGTTTGTGCCATGGATTATTCCCTCGGCACTCTGCTGGCTCAGATCAGCGATGCAGGCTACGAACAAGCTATCTACTACCTTAGTAGGACACTGATCGGGGCCGAACATCGGTACAACCCCGTTGAAAAGGAGTATTTGGCTTTGGTATTCGCCATCCAGAAGACTCGCCATTATGTCTCGGGCCAGATAATTCATGTCATCTCTCGAGTCAATCCGCTCAGGGTCTCATGACAAAGTCAGGATCGTTGAACTCCCGGCTAGCTACATGGACGATCTTGTTGACACCATATAACATGGTTTCGTTCCACAAAAAGCCGTCAAGGGTCAAGCTCTGGCCGACTTTTTAGCTGTACACCCCATCCCAGAGTCCTCCAGACTCTATGAAAATATCCCGAATGAGATCCAAGAATCCAACGTCACCGAATAAAGCTCCGTCTGGCGGATATTTTTAATGGTGCTTCAAGAACAGGCCCCAAAGGCCAAATCATCGCCGGAGTGGGGGTAGTCTTAGTCTCCCCCGATCTGCTGGTCATCCAGCGTGCTTACTCCCTTTCGAAGCCGTGCTCCAATAATGTTGCCGAGTACAACGCTCTCATCATGGGACTCCAGCTGGCGCAACAGCTGGGGGTGGATCATCTGAAAGCCTACGGCGACTCAAAACTCATTGTTAACCAGATCAGAGGGCAATATGAAGTTCGCCATGAAGATCTGGTTCCTTACCATGAAGTTGTATTGAGCATTATTTCAACCTTCACCAAGTTCTTCATAGAACACGTACCTCGATTATAAAACCTGGAGGCTGACACTCTGGCTGGCCTCGCAGCCTCATTGGCAGCACCCCTCGGGACTCAACACTATGTCACGGTAGTTGGTCGAGACTTGGTCTGTCCTAAAAATAACCTATGCTCACAAATGGCCCATGCCATGTCAATAAGTGCTGGTGTTAACGTCCGAGATTGGAGGTTCCCGTTCATCGACTTCGCTGTCTACAAAATTCTTCCAGAAGACCCGAAGGAAGCCGTCTCAGTCAGGAGGTGTTCCCTTCGATTCTATTATGATACAGCTACTAAACTGCTGTACCGACGTTCCTACGACAGACTTCTCCTTCGATGCTTGTCTAACGAAGAAGCAGCCGAAGCCCTTCGAGAAGCTCATGATGGAACTTGCGGGGCTCATCAACCTGGGCCTACGTTGCAGGATCGACTGCGACGCATGGGTTACTACTGGCCAACCATGGCACCCGACGCTGTCTACTATGTCAAAAAGTGCCATGTTTGCCAGCTTCATGCTGACTTCATCCATACACCGTCGGAACCACTACATCCTACGGTCGCCTCCTGGCCCTTTGAAGCTTGGGGCATGGACATTGTAGGATCAATCACCCCTCTTTCATCGAGGGGACACCGTTTCATCCTAGCTATCACTGACTACTTCTCAAAATGGGCAGAAGCAGTTCCACTGGCGGAAGTGAAAAGCTCTAGGGTGATCAGTTTCATCAAGCATCATGTTATCTACCGTTTCGGGGTACCCGTAGGATTATCCATGACAACGGTCCACAGTTCATCAGCCATATTTTCAGCAGATTTTGTGACAAGAATCGCATTCAGAACGTAGCATCAACTGCCTACAATCCGGCAGGAAACGGATTGGCCGAGGCTTTTAACAAGACTATCGTCAGGCTACTCAAAAAGTTCGTGTCATCTAACAAACGCGACTGGGACGAAAAGCTCGGCGAATGTCTTTGGGCCTACCGTACAATGGTACGGACCCCGACGGGCAATACCCCGTTCTCCTTAGTCTATAGGAACGAAGCGGTACTGCCTCTCAAGATCCAGATACCCTCACTCCATATAGCGATCACAAATTAACTCACAGAAGAAGACAATCAATGTCGCCGTCTGCGAGAATTGGAGGCACTTGACGAAAAACGTCTCCTAGCTCAATAGCGCATCGAACTCTATCAAGCCCGTATATCACAGGCTTTCAACAAGAAGGTCAAGCAGAGGACTTTCCAAGTAGGCAACCTGGTTCTGACAGTCAGGAGGCCGATGGTGTTGACTCATAAAATACCAGGAAAGTTCGAGCCCAAATGGAAGGGACCTTTCATCATAGAGACGGTATACTCAAACGGTGCTTACCGCCTCGCTCGAGCGAACGGGGACTTGTTCATGATGCCCATCAATGGCAAGTTCCTAAAGAAGTACTACTCTTGATATCTTTCAGATATGTACTTCCACCTCTACCTAGCAAGGGAGTCAGTGGACCTGATCATCAGAGCTCACATAACACCTCCCTTTCACAAAAATCCTATGCTTTCGAAACCCAGTTGTTCCATTGCATTCTATCTCCAGTAGAAGGACAACCACGTCCACATTACCTCTGAGTTGCTCCTCTACGCCCTACAAAGTGGAATCTTACGCTCCGTAAGACTACGCTACCCATCATGTTTGCCACGTCCATATTACCTCTGAGTAAACATCCCGTACGGACAACCCCTGTGTTGCCGTACATCGATCGCAGAACTTCCATGTCCAAATTACCTCTGAGTAGTTCCGCGTATCTCCCCAGGGTCATTCCTACCACGTCCATAACACCTCTGAGTAGGAAGATTCCATCATTCGAACCCCATATTTGCCACGTCCACATTACCTCTGAGCAAACATGTCGGTTCTCTCAAACTTATTATCTGTACCTAACAACCAAGGTGCGCAAAAAATAATAGGTCCACACAAATCACAAGTTCATGACAACAAAAGATGACACTACAAGAAATTTCATTTATAGTGACAGAAGTTAGTGACCGAATGAATATTCAGTCACTAGTAAAAGACTAGTTGTGTCGGATTGAGTGAAAAGTTAGTAATACTATTTGTGACGGAACAAATACTTAATGGTGACGGACTATGCAGTCACAAAATTTTTTTTGGGTAAAATAGATGTGTAAATATTCTGGTTATTTTTTAAAAAATATTAGGGACCCTTAAATCAGTCACTAATAAAAAGTACACCTATACTTAATAAATAAAAATAATAAACATTTAATAACATAGTAAACATTTAATAAGAAAGAGGTATCTAAAAAAGGGGGCTGACTTATTCGGAGAGATAAAATAGGCGCCCCTCCAAATTTCTCTCCCGCGCCCTATTTTCGGATTTCAGGCCTCCTCAACCCGCGCCCTATTTTCGGATTGCAGGCCTCCTCGTCTAAATATTCTTTTCTAATTTCCTTGTTTCTCCTCCTTCTCAAGGTCATCGGATTTTCAGCGGAAGCGTACGGTATTCTACTCGTCCTTCTCTCCTCCCCCGGTTTTCCTCTCATACTTCTCTATTTTTTACAGCTACCCCCATCGAAGTCCTCCTCGTCCAGAGAGGAGATCCCACCGTCCGGCACAGGTATATTTCAAAACCCTAACCCAATTTATTTTTCTATTTTTCCAGTGGGATTTGCTCCTCTGCTTCATCATGATTATTTTGCCCTTTCAAATCTGTTTTAGAATTATTAAATTTTAGGACTTATTGATTTCTTAGTTTGTGCATACAAATGATGGATTATAAATTATTTGGAGGAGTTTTTACATGTTTATAAAATAATAGCATACAGTCCTTAGAAGATAGAATTTTGTTAGAAAAAAAATCAGTTACTAATTTTGTCGAAATAATATTACAAACCATAATGTTGTCCAAATAATATTGCAAACATCAAATAATTAAAGAAATTTTCGCACATATGACATATTACAAATTATTAAGTTGTTTGGTAAATTCGAAGAAATAGGTGTTAACCTGCATCTTTAGAGTACCATCGTCAAGTGGAGGAGAATTTCCTATACATTTCGGTTACGGAGAGTAATGATTGATGTACACATCTAGTTGCATAAGTAGGATTGTTTGAGAAGATACGCAGTCCACACGTGTCGAAACCAAGTCATGTTTGGGCTGTATGTACCCATGTGAATGTTGTAAATTATCCTGCAATTTCTTTGATGTACCTATTGTCTATATAATGTTTATTCACCTTGGACAGCAAAAGTTCTTCAATGTTAGCAGACTTTTGTTCACATGGGTACAAAAGCCTGTATGTACCCATTATCCTGCAATTTTAGCAAGCTGTATGTACCCATTATCCTATAAAAGTTTACAATTTTAGAAGACTGAATGTTCACATGGGTACAAAGATCTTTTCCCTAGACGGACACTCTAAATTTTTAATAAATAGCAGACATATCATGAAATTATCACGACAAGAGATGATTTATGGATATCCTTCCATAACTGAATGGCATGACCTGCACGTAATGTTATTGATTGGGCCATGATGTTAGTGAATTACTTAATGCTTAGTATGCCTAGAAGGACACTTTAAATTCTCATGGTATATAGGTGTGTAGGTCGCAGGTCATCCAATAGATGGGTGTGTGTTTAGAGGGTGTCATGAGCCAACATTTGCATAGAGTATCAGTATCTAGCCTAGGGACTGCAGGTAGCAGCATGTTCAAGCTGGACTGTAGTGTTGTATGTAGCCCATACAAACATGTGAACATGTCATCAACTAATCTGTGTGTGTATACTTTACATCAGTGCACAGATTGGGTGAATACATCAATATTACAGTACTGTAGACAAGGCCCAAATATAGAAAATGACTATGTATAGGAATGCATATCCTCTTATCTATATATAGATCTCTAGTAAGAATGATGTGTAAATTGCTTTGAATTGTTCTCAACTTATTAGGTGAAAAAGGAATTAATCAGATTGTTGGTACTCTTCTTCCATAAATATTTTCAGTGGGTACGAAGCCAGGTCCATAGGCCTCAAAACATATAGTTAAAAGTCGTTCGGTATGGTAATGGACTCGTGATCATTCCAAAGAAAATTGAGATCCATTCTAAACTTTTCATAACCTAGTTAATATTGAAATGTGCATAAATATAGATAATATTACAGTCTAATGTAAAAAAAAGGGGAAAAAAGGAAATGCATACATAACTTGAGAATTGAGGCTCTTAATAATGTAAAAAAGGAAATTCATACATAACTTGATAATATTACAATCTAATGTAAAAAAGGAAATTTGTATGTACTGGTTATTTTTTTACCATTCAAATAATTGGGATTCTTAATAAGCAGGACAATGTTCATTTTTTATGTTGTTGTTCTTGTCAAACACGCTCAGTTAGTTATATACCAAGTTTAACTAAAATATGGTCTCTGCCTACGACTGAATTCCATATTTAATTATTTCCTAATCTAATATACCTCATTTTCTATATCTTTCTTTAGGTTTCCTTTTTTTCGATTATCTACTCATGGATAAAGGTTTGATACATTTGAATCGCAATTCTAGAGAATACATAGAAAGGATGAAAATGTGGTTAGATGATGTGTTTGACAAAGCACCTAGTGAAAAGAAATTTCCGTGTCCTTGTAAAAAATGTTGCAATCGAAAACGATATGAGAAAATTTTGATTGGGGAACACTTGGTCGAAAAGGGAATGGATCCCAGATACATGAAAGGTATTTGGAGTTATCATGGTGAATCAATTAGAGGTTCAGGTAGAGAGGACGTAGAAGTGGTTGACACATCAAGTGAAATAAATAAAATGCATGATTTTCTCAATGAGGCATTTGTGCAACCATCAATTAGAGAAATTGTTGGCTCTCAGAATATGCCTGTAACTGATGCAGCTAGTCCAGATGCTAAGAAATTTCAAAAGCTGCTTGAAGACTGCAATAAAGAATTATACCCGGGGTGTACGAAGTTCAAGAAATTGGATGCCGTTGTGAAATTGTATCAAATCAAGATTCTAGGTGGTATAAGTGATAATATATTTTCCATGTTATTGAAGACTATTAAACAAATGTTGCTAGATGGTGAGTGTCTTCCAGATAGCTTTTATGAAACCAAAAAGCTTGTAAATGAGTTGGGCCTTACCTATGAGAAAATTGACTGTTGTTCGAATGATTGCATGTTATTTTGGAAAGAAACTTCAAACTTGGAGGAGTGTATGCATTGTGGTGCCTCTAGATATAAAGGTGTCGCTAATGGAGTTAGAACGGGAAGAAAAATATCAGCTAAAGTGCTTAGATATTTTTCTATTACACCGAGGTTGCAGAGGTTATATATGTCAAAGTATACAGCTGAAGATATGAGATGGCATGCACTCAAATGTCCTAAGGATGGGTTCATGAGGCACCCATCAGATTCTCCAGCTTGGAAGCATTTGGATACTTTGTATCCTGATTTTGGATCTGAAATTCGTAATGTGCGATTGGGACTCGCGAGTGATGGTTTTAATCCATTTGAAAGTATGGCAACCCTCATAGCACGTGGCCTGTTGTACTTTCTGTATACAATCTGCCTTCGTGGATGTGTATGAAAAAGCCAAATTTGTTGCTTTCCTTATTGATTCCGGGCCCTCGTGCTCCGAGAAATGATATTGACATTTTTTTGAGGCCTTTGGTGGATGAGTTGAATGAGTTATGGCAAGTTGGCAAAGAGACATTTGATGTGTTTACCAATCAAATGTTTACGATGAAGGCTACAGTTTTATGGACCATCAATGATTTTCCTGCGTATGCCAACCTATCTGGTTGGAGTACAAAGGGGTTTAAGGCTTGCCCACATTGTATGGATGATACAGCCTCGTTATATTTGCCTAAGAGCAACAAGGAATGTTATATGGGTCATAGAAGATTTTTACCCATTGATCATAGGTTTCGTAGAGAAAAAACAGCTTTTGATGGTAATCAAAAATATCGTCTTGCACCTGTACGTTGACTGGATCACAATGTTTAGCAAAATTGTCCACACTGACTTTTAGTTTTGGAAAACCACCTAAACATGCTAATGTTGGTGGACAAGTACGAAAAAGAAGACGTGTTGTTCCAAAAAGCCCTAACGTTCAGTGGAAAAAGAAAAGTATCTTTTTTGAATTACCATATTGGCAGCATCTTTTGATACGTCATAATCTTGATTTAATGCATATCGAGAAAAACGTATGCGATAGTATTGTTGAAACTTTGTTGGGGATTCCTGGAAAGACGAAGGATGGATTGGCAGCTCGTGAAGACCTTGAATTCTTGAACATAAGGTCGGAGTAGCACCCACAACAACATGAAAATGGTAAAATATATGTAAGTGCAGCACCATTTAATCTGAGCAGAGAAGAGAAGACATTATTCTGCAAAGTATTATCAAGTGTGCGTGTACTGGATGGGTACTCTGCAAATTTGTTACGATCTGTGAATATAGAGGAAAGAAAATTGCAAGGATTAAAAAGCCATGATTGTCATGTTCTAATGCAGCAGTTGCTACCATTAGCGATTCGTAGGATTCTACCAAAACCCGTCACTGTCGTACTACTTGAGCTGAGTGCAATTTTCAGACAATTATGCAGTAAGAAGGAAACAGAGACATCATTTAATATGTTGAAGTCTAGGATTGCCTTGACTTTGTGTCAGCTGGAGAAAATATTTCCCCCTGCCTTTTTTGATGTTATGGTGCATTTAACAGTGCATTTGCCATATGAAGCTGCAATTGCTGGGCCAATTCCATACAGATGGATGTATCCCATTGAGAGGTGATTATATTTTTTCTAATTTTTTTTTACTTATACATTCATAATCCTTTAGATTCTAACTTCTTGATATCTTATTTTAAATAAAGGTTTTTACAAACCCTTAAGAATTATGTTCGTAATAAAGCTCGTCCAGAAGGAAGTATTGCAGAGGGGTATATTGTCGATGAGGGGTTGTCATTTTGCTCAATGTATCTTGGAGATGTTGAGACTTGGAGGACTCGGCGTGGTCGGAATTATGATGCATTTGATCGTGGTATATCTAGGGGTTGTCATTTTGCTCAATGTAGTCAAGCATCAGGTCACTGAAGGCATCTCCTAATTGCTCAAAGGTGAAGTCATCATATGTTTCTACAGGTTCAGTAGGTACCTGATCGATTGCCATGAAGCAGATGTTTGCAGCGTCCTCTGAATGTTCATCTTCTTAGTCACTAGCTTCACTCTCATGCCATATGCTGGTGTTGGCATATTTCCGAGACGTTGATCTTTTCAGGTTGCCTTTTTCATACCTGTTGTTCTTCTTGCTCGATGATGAGTTGATGGGACAGTTCTTCTTCATATGTCCCTTCTTCTTACAGCCATAGCAGACAGCATCTTCTTGATACCAGTTGTTGTTGTCGTTCTCTTTGACTCTCTTCTCATATCTCATGAATCTTTTGAACTTCCTTGCTATGAGAGCTTGATCTTCAGCGTCAGATCCACTGCTGGCAGCTTTTCTGTGCTGAGCCTTGAGGGCGATAGTCTTCTCCTTTGGAGCAGGCTCTTCAAAATCTTGTAGCTCCAGTTCATGAGTGAGTAGTTTACCCTTGAGTACTTCAAGTGACATTGTGGTGAGGTCGTTTCCTTCAATGATAGATGTAGCCTTTGGAATCCAGTTCTTGGTGAGAGCTCGCAGGAGTTTGCGAATCTTTTCGTGGTTACTGTAATCTTTGCCTAAGGAGGACAAAGGGTTTACAATATCCAAGAACCTCTCGAACATTTGTGTGACTGTTTCATTTGGCTTCATTTTGAACGCCTCGTACTCTTGAGTAAGTCTGCTGACTTTTGACTCCTTGACTTGAGTCGTGCCTTCATGTGTAACTTCGAGAAGCTTCCACACACCATTTGCCGTTGTGCATGTAGATACCCTGTTAAATTATGTTCTGTCTAAGGCACAAAAAAGAGCATTAATGGCACGTGCGTCAAGACTGGCCTTTTTCTTTTCTTCCTCTGTATAACTGCTTTGGGGTTTTTCAACCAAAACTCCCTCGACATTTATACGAGGTGGCTTCTGATAGCCATCAAGAACAATAGCCCATAAGTCAAAATCAAAAGATTTCAAGAAGAAACTCATCCGTGTTTTCCAATAAGTGTAGTTAGTACCATCAAACAGTGGGGGTCTGTTTGTGGCCTGACCTTCACTTGTGAATTTCATAGTAGCCATGTGATGTGCTGTGATCTAATAAATAATGAATAAATAATAGCACTGTTACCTCGCTTTACCTGTAACACCCGCTCTGATACCAATTATAGGAACGATATAGTAAAGCGTAATACTCTAGAGGGGGGGTGAATAGAGTTGGCAGCGGAATAATGCTAATTAAAAAATGTTAGCAACACAATCACAGTATATAATCACAGTTGAAATAATGTAAAGGTAGAGTTCAGAAAGCAAACGCAAAGATAGCGATGTATACTGGTATCCCTCTGTTGAGGACTAATCCAGTCGGTAGAACTCTTGCTACCAGTTGAATCCACTATAGGAAAAATCGCAAGTTTTCTTACGAAGTCCTTGCAACTTCTACAACGCGAGCTTTGATACGAAGAACTCGTCCAACTTCAAATGTGAAGAGGTATTCTTCAATTAAGCCTTCTGATTATAATCTCTCAGAAACTTCTATACCGTACCGCACTGGCAAATCGACTAGAGGATTGTAACTGGCTTGGGATCTGAAAATGAAAGCTCTAGAAAACTCTTTGGAAGGCAGAAAGCTTTTTAGATAGAGAGAAGATTGAAAGTGAATGAGTGAATTGAAATGATCGAAATCTATCTCTATTTATAGGAATTCCAAAGGGAGAACTCTGTCAGAATTCGGGCAGAATTTGGGCAGAACTCGATGAGCAAATCTCGGTCAAATCCGCAACTGCAGGAGGACCAAGTTCCAGAGAATTCAAAAATCAAACAGCCACCAACCGAACTCTGGCCGAGTTCTGTCAGGGTTAGGTTAGGGTTTTAAAATAGATTTTTGGTGATTTTTGAAAACCTTTTTGAAAACCTTTTTGTAAACATTTTGATAGGTCATTTTAAAACATTTTAAACTATTTTGGGGATAGCCTATTTGCCAGTACGACTCGGTGTACAACGTATTCCTAGACTCAAATAAAGTGAAAAATTACATTGCATAGGAAGTACAGACTCAAGTAGGCAAACAGATCTTCAGTCTTGAACGGAGTGAATATCCAATCTTGCTTATGTCCAAAAAACTGAGATGTCCCAACAAGCTTCGTATATCCAGACAGAGTTTTGATCAATTATTAAAATCAGGTTGACCATATGACCAATGGGCCAACAATCTTCCCTATTTTGATAATTGACAAACTATGAATGATATAACATTAAGCTTGTTCAAGCTTGTTCAAAAAAATCAAAAAGTAGAAATTGTTCATAACCTGTATTTAACTCAAAAAAAATATTAGATCATTTTTAATTTTCTCCCCCTTTGTCACTTAGCAAAATAATTGCACAAGAGAAGGCTCCCCCGCACTAAATGCAGAATACTCCCCCGCAATCAATGCATAAGTAACAAATAGCGAGAAAACAAATAAAAGAAATATAGTATAAGAATTAGAGATATAGCATCACAGGCATGTAATGTTTCTACAAATTATCATCACAGGCATGTATTGCTTCAAAAACATAAAAAAATCTCAGGCATGCTATTTCACAGGCAGTTTAAAATGGAGAAGCAGTATAAAGAGATAGTGCTTAAACAAAATGCTGAAATAAACTGAGATGTCATAAATGAAACATCAAAAACATGTCCATGAAGATAAAAAGTACTGATAGCAAACTACAAAGTACTGATAAAAAGTAAATGATAAAAACTTGGAATGTCGGAGCATTTCCAAGTATACAATAGAATATCACTAATAATCAAATCAGATCTCATCATCACTATCCTCATCAATATCATCAGCAGCGTGGCCAGCATGACCGGAAGTACCAGCACCATAAGTACCAGCGCCAGTAGGATGATTAGAGGCGCCAGCATAGAACTCACCAACGTAATCTGGAGGTGCATGATACCAGTCATAGGCGTTACCTGGCTGGAAGTAGGCATGAACAGCCTCATCCTCACAGCGGTAACCCAAAAAAGCTGGATCTCGAGGGATGGAACCGGCTGAATAACCAGTCTGAGCGAATCGAAGATCAGCCAAGGAGTTTGCCATCGCCTGATAACGGGTGACATCGCAGAACTCACGCTCGCGAGCCATGTCCGTCATCGAGATGTGCAAAGATGATAAATGCTGATGTATGCCCTCAAAAGTCATGGCATACGGCTGATGTGGTGAAGATGGTGCAGTAGGAGGAGCAGGAGGTGGAGCTGAAGCAGTCCGGCTGCGACGAAAAAGCTAGAGTAACTTGGGCTCAGAGTCCTGAGTACAAGTCGATAGATCGATCTCGAATCGCTGAAAGATACGAGGAAGAATCATCGCGTAAGAGAGATTTCGATCTCTAGCACGACAATGTCCCATCATCTGAATAATAGTCTTAGGGGCGGAAAAAGGAATCCCCTTGATAAGATGGTACAAGGCGGACAGCTCAAGCGAAGTCACATCATCCTTGGAAGTGGATTTTGGAAGAAGAGTAGAGTAGATGATGCGATGCAATTCGTAGTTAAACAAGTTCAGGTTGTTAGCCTTGAACTTTCCAGAACGTACTCTGACAGGTGCACAGAGTTCCGCTTTGAAACTCGTGAGTGTAGTGCCTTCGGGGAAATCGAATTCCGTGATATCAACTAGCGGTTCACCTTCATTGGGAATACCAAGAATCTCCGCTATGAGGACATCATTGAACTCAATGTCTATGCCTCCAACACGTGTGCTCACGTCAAAAGTGTTAACTACGAGATTGCAATAGAACAATCTAATGGCATTAGTAGCTATTGGGAAGCACAGTTTAACAAGTAAGTGTAACCCTAATGCCTCAAATAAGTGACGATGATCAGGGAATACCGTCCATTTAACCGGAGCGCCGCTACATATGGATCGGGTGGAAAAGTCACCGTACCATAATAAAGCTTGATCGAGGGTTTGAAAGAAGAACCCATCGAAAGCGCCGTCGCTCTTTTGGACCGACGAAAACAAAGAATCCGTAAGAGGATTCGAAGAGGACCCTTCCTCACTAGGAGTGGTCTTCTTCCTCTTAGACGGATTAAATCTAGGTACCATTGAAATAAAAAGCACTAATTTGAAAGGTGGAGAGAGAGGGAGTTATACCTCACGAAAATTGGATATGTTGTAGAGAAGAACGATCTCCGCACGATTCCAAAATTTGGAAGGATTTCACCAAGTAGATAGGAAGCAATGGGTTGGTGAATACCTAGGGTTTGGAGGAGTTTCGGGCGGCTGGAGCTGCTGTTTGAAAGTTTGGAAGCAATGGAAGAGAAGAAGCTCTCGGGTTCTGTATATATATATACACAGACATCCTTAATCGAACTCGGGCCGAATTTGGTCAGAGCTCTGGCCGAATTCGCCTAGGGTTCTTTCAGGTTGATTTTTGCTACTTCTTTTTCATTGACTCGTTGCAAATATTTAATTCAAAGATTAGTTATTTTAGTCTTCAAATAACATAATTAATAATATTTTATGAATTAAATGTCATTATACAGTGACTGTCTCAGATTAGCTGTAGGAGTACTGTTCCAGCTGACGGAGGTTCACCGGGGAACTCTTAAGTACCGCTTCGCTTCAACCGTAGTTGTGGTGACAGACAGACTCTTTATTAGCTTGTCTCTAACACAGTTTTTGCATAATGATATATAATCATAAAATAAAATCAATTAATATTATTGACGTCCAAAATTCCTAATTCTCGACGTAAATAATTGAAACGATCTTCCGCTAGAGGTTTAGTGAAGATGTTAGCTAATTGATTTTCAGTATCTATGTACACAAGGTTTATATCTCCATTTTGATGATGATCTCTAAGAAAATGATGTCTAATCTCGATATGTTTAGTACGAGAATGACATACAGGATTCTTAGTCAAATTAATGGTGCTCGTGTTATCACAGAAAATGGGAATATGTGTGAAAAATAAATCAAAGTCTTCTAGGATTTGTTTCATCCACAAAATCTGAGCACAACAACGTCCTGCGGCGATATACTCAGCCTCTGTTGTTGATAAGGCTACAGAATTTTGCTTTTTACTAAACCAAGAGACTAGAGCCTTGCCTAAGAAATGACATGTACCGCTAGTACTTTTTCTATCAACCTTGCATCCAGCAAAATCTGCATCCGAATAACCAATAAGGTCAAAGGATTTAGTTTTGGGATACCACAAGCCGACAGAAGAAGTGCCCTTAAGGTATCGGAAGATACGCTTAACTGCGGTCAGATGTGATTCCTTTGGGTTAGCTTGAAAACGTGCACACAGGCAAACACTAAACATTATATCTGGACGACTAGCAGTTAAGTAAAGTAAACTACCAATCATACCTCGATACTTACGTGTGTCGACTGGCTTGCCTTGTTTGTCAGAATCAAGCTTTGTTGAAGTTGCCATCGGAGTGCCAATAGGTTTGACATTGTCCAGATCGAACTTCTTTAGCAAATCTTTTGTGTACTTGGCTTGATTAATGAACGTCCCATTGTCGGTTTGTTTGATTTGCAATCCAAGAAAGAACTTCAGCTCTCCCATCATGCTCATCTCAAACTCATTCTGCATACACTTAGAAAATTCTTGACAAAGAGATTCATCAGTGGATCCAAATATGATATCATCAACATAGATTTGAATTAAAAGCAGCTTGCCATTAAAAGATTTAATAAATAGTGTAGTGTCAACCTTTCCTTTTGAAAAACCATTGTCAAGTAGAAAAGAGCTTAGACGGTCATACCAAGCACGAGGGGCTTGTTTCAAACCATATAAGGCTTTCTTCAACTCGAAAACATGGTCAGGATTTTTGAAATCCGTGAAACCCGGAGGTTGTGCTACAAAAACTTCTTCTTTTATAAAGCCATTTAGAAAAGCACTTTTTACATCCATTTGAAAAAGTTTGAAATCATGAAAACATGCAAATGCACATAACATTCGAATGGATTCTAATCTCGCAACTGGGGCATAAGTCTCATCGTAGTCGATACCCTCTTCCTGATTGTATCCTTGAGCTACGAGTCGAGCCTTGTTACGAGTTACTAAACCATCCTCATTTAGTTTGTTTCGGAATACCCAACGGGTGCCAATGATCGGATGATCAATAGGCTTGGGAACAAGTTCCCAAACTTGATTCCGTTCGAATTAGTTCAATTCCTCTTGCATGGCATCTATCCAGAAACTATCACTACATGCTTCATCAATAGATTTAGGTTCTAGCTGTGAAATAAATGCAACACTAGAAATAATATCTCTACTGGATGATCGAGTACTTACTCCTTTGGTAATGTCACCAATTACCAAATCTTGTGGATGATCAGTTGTGAATTTTAACCTCTTCGGTAGACTCTGTAGGTAGCTGGTTCCTGGATCTCCTCTAGGGGGTTCAGCTAGTGCAGAGCTTGGTTCAGGTTCAGCTGATGTTGAACTTGATGTAGGCAGATCTTCATCACTATCATCGTGAGTCATTTGGTTCATTTCATCAAAAGTGACGTTGATTGATTCTTCGATGATCATGGTACGTTTGTTGAAGACTCTGTACCCTTTGCTCTTGGCCGCATAACCTAGAAATATACCTTCATCGGCCTTTTCGTCAAACTTTCCCAAGTTGTCTTTAGTATTAAGAATAAAGCACTTACAGCCAAAAATCTTAAAGTATGAAACTGAAGGAATTCTATCAAACCATAACTCAAATGGAGTCTTCTTCGATTTGGGTCGAATTAGAACTCTATTGAGCACAAAGCAAGCTGTATTGACAGCTTCAGCCCAGAAGTATTTGGGTAGGCTAAATTGATTTAACATCACTCTGGCCATTTCGGTTAGAGTTCTGTTCTTACGTTCCACAACTCCATTTTGTTGTGGAGTTCTAGGGCAGGAGAACTCATGTATGAAACCGTGTATGTCACAACATTGCTCGAAATCAGCATTCTCGAATTCGCCTCCATGATCGCTTCTAATTCGAGTGATCATGTAACCTTTTTCATTTTGTACTTTCTTGCAAAAGGCGACAAATTCGGATAATGCGTCATTCTTGCGTGTCAAGAAATATACCCACGTGTATCTAGAAAAATCATCTACAATAACAAATGCATATAATTTACCTCCGAGGCTAGCAATTCTGCTAGGACCGAATAAATCCATGTGTAGCAATTGTAGAGGTCTAGTAGTACATACTGCGTTTATAGACTTGAATGTGGATCTGGTAGCCTTGTTCTTTTCACATTGGCTGCATACCGAATCCTTCTTGAATGTTATGTCTGGTAAACCACGTACTAACTTCTTTGTGGATAATCTTGAAATTGTATCCATGTTTGCATGACCGAGTCTCATGTGCCATAGATGACTCTTATCACTTTTGGCCATTAAGCATCTACCTGAAATGTTAGCTTCTTCCAGCAGATAGAAAATATATATATTGTCTTCCCTGATTCCTTCAAAGATAGTACTACCAGTTGAGCTATCAACTATAGTACATTTGTCTTTGCCAAAGTTGATACCATAACCATGATCAGCTAGATGACTTATGCTGAGCAGATTATGTTTCAACTCGGTAACCAGACAGACATCTTTAATCACGGGATAGGGAGACTTACCAACATCACCGATACCAATAATATACCCTTTCAAATTATTACCGAAGGAAACATAACCTTCCTTCTTCTTCTTCGACAGTGTTACAAATAGGGTAGCGTCACCGGTCATATGCCGTGAGCAACCGCTGTCGAGGATCCATTTGCTTCTAGCATGTGAAGGGTGTTCCACCTACAAAACAGTTTGCAGATGAAACCTTTGGTACCCATTTCTTGTAGGGTCCTGAATTGTTAGCTTTAGGTATCCAAGCATAAATATTTAAATCTACAAGCTTTCTCATTCTACATGCAGATGATATATGACCAATGAGGCCACAATAATGACATTGTGCATGTCGAGTGTTGAAAGCTGAGTGGTGTACATGGTTGGTAGGTTTGGGTTTTCTAGTATAGAAGAATGCATACCTATGATCATGTTTGGGCTTAACCTTTTGGGGTAAAGGTTTTATATGGTTTGGTCTGACAGTGTTTGGCTTGGGAATGTTCCGAATTCTCGGTAAGTGACACGTGTTAGGATAGGAAGCAGCAGGCTCAGGCTGTTTTCCTAACCTAATTTCCAACCTTTTGGAAGTGTCATATAACTTAGTATAATCAGAAGTGAGTGATTCCATTCTGATTTGTGCAGATTGAAGACTTTTCTTTTCTCTAGAAAGATCTTCTCTCAATTGGTCTATAATCTTGTCTTTCTCTTCGGATGACTGTTTAGTCTCGTGTAATAAGAGCTTTATAGAGAAAAGCTCACCAGACTCACTAACATTAGCTCTAACCTCAGCTAGTAGGTCGGTAAGTCTTCCTATTTCTCCTTTGTACTCTTTGAGTACCTTCTTAGCGGTCTGATATTTACTACGCAGTTTTCTGTAGTCAAACATCAGGTCACTGAAGGCATCTCCTAATTGGTCAAAGGTGAAGTCATCATATGTTTCTACAGGTTCAGTAGGTACCTGATCGATGGCCATGAAGCAGATGTTTGCAGCATCCTCTGAATGTTCATCTTCTGAGTCGCTAGCTTCACTCTCATGCCATATGCTGGTGTTGGCATATTTCCGAGACGTTGATCTTTTCAGGTTGCCTTTTTCATACATGTTGTTCTTCTTGCTCGATGATGAGTTGATGGGACAGTCCTTCTTTATATGTCCCTTCTTCTTACAGCCATAGCAGACAGCATCTTCTTGATACCAGTTGTTGTTGTTGTTCTCTTTGACTCTCTTCTCATGTCTCATGAATCTTTTGAACTTCCTTGCTAGGAGAGCTTGATCTTCAGCGTCAGATCCACTACTGTCTGAGTCATCTTCAGCAGCTTTTCTGTGCTGAGCCTTGAGGGCGATAGTCTTCTCCTTTGGAGCAGGCTTTCAAAATCTTGTAGCTCCAGTTCATGAGTGAGTAGTTTACCCATGAGTACTTCAAGTGACATTGTGGTGAGGTTGTTTCCTTCAATGATAGCTGTAGCCTTTGGAATCCAGTTCTTGGTGAGAGCTCGCAGGAGTTTGCGAATCTTTTCGTGGTCACTGTAATCTTTGCCTAAGGAGGACAAAGGGTTTACAATATCCAAGAACCTCTCGAACATTTGTGTGACTGTTTCATTTGGCTTCATTTTGAACGCCTCGTACTCTTGAGTAAGTCTGCTGACTTTTGACTCCTTGACTTGAGTCGTGCCTTCATGTGTAACTTCAAGAAGCTTCCACACACCATTTGCCGTTGTGCATGTAGATACCCTGTTAAATTCTGTTCTGTCTAAGGCACAAAAAAGAGCATTAATGGCACGTGCGTCAAGACTGGCCTTTTTCTTTTCTTTCTCTGTATAACTGCTTTGGGGTTTTTCAACCAAAACTCCCTCGACATTTATACGAGGTGGCTTCTGATAGCCATCAAGAACAATAGCCCATAAGTCAAAATCAAGAGATTTCAAGAAGAAACTCATCCGTGTTTTCCAATAAGTGTAGTTAGTACCATCAAACAGTGGGGGTCTGTTTGTGGCCTGACCTTCACTTGTGAATTTCATAGTAGCCATGTGATGTGCTGTGATCTAATAAATATTGAATAAATAATAGCACTGTTACCTCGCTTTACCTGTAACACCCGCTCTGATACCAATTGTAGGAACGATATAGTAAAGCGTAATACTCTAGAGGGGGGGTGAATAGAGTTGGCAGCGGAATAATGCTAATTAAAAAATGTTAGCAACACAATCACAGTATATAATCACAGTTGAAATAATGTAAAGGCAAAGTTCAGAAAGCAAACGCAAAGACAGCGATGTATACTGGTATCCCTCTGTTGAGGACTAATCCAGTCGGTAGAACTCTTGCTACCAGTTGAATCCACTATAGGAAAAACCGCAAGTTTTCTTACGAAGTCCTTGCAACTTCTACAACACGAGCTTTGATACGAAGAACTCGTCCAACTTCAAATGTGAAGAGGTATTCTTCAATCAAGCATTCTGATTACAATCTCTCAGAAACTTCTATACCGTACCGCACTGGCAAATCGACTAGAGGATTGTAACTGGCTTGGGATCTGAAAATGAAAGCTCTAGAAAACTCTTTGGAAGGCAGAAAGCTTTTTAGATAGAGAGAAGATTGAAAGTGAATGAGTGAATTGAAATGATCGAAATCCATCTCTATTTATAGGAATTCCAAAGGGAGAACTCTGTCAGAATTCGGACAAACTCGATGAGCAAATCTCGGTCAAATCCGCAACTGCAGGAGGACCAAGTTCCAGAGAATTCAAAAATCAAACGGCCACCAACCAAACTCTGGCCGAACTCTAGCCGAGTTCTGTCAGGGTTAGGTTAGGGTTTTAAAATAGATTTTTGGTAATTTTTGAAAACCTTTTTGAAAACCTTTTTGTAAACATTTTGATAGGTCATTTTAAAACATTTTGAACTATTTTGGGGATAGCCTATTTGCCAGTACGACTCGGTGTACAACGTATTCCTAGACTCAAATAAAGTAAAAAATTACATTGCATAGGAAGTACAGACTCAAGTAAGCAAACAGATCTTCAGTCTTGAACGGAGTGAATATGCTTATGTCCAAGAAGCTGAGATGTCCCAACAAGCTTCGTATATCCAGACAGATTTTGATCAATTATTAAAATCAGGTTGACCATATGACCAATGGGCCAACACTTTGCATGCAAAGAATTATTACGATATACCAAACCTCGATGAGTTTGACTATGATCAATATATTAGGGATGATGTGGAGGGGATACATTTTGATATCCAAGTAGAACAAGCACATCCAACTACTGCCAATCATCCATCTTCTGAAGACGAGGAAACTTAATGTAAGTTTTCTCTTCATTAGAAGATGACGAACTTATGCTTTTGTTAATAATAGGAACTTATGGTTTTGTTTCTCTTACTGCAATTTGGAATATAAATCATTATTTTGTAATATAAGACAATGCTTGGATGAGATTATTATCCTATGATGTGCACAAATAAAAAACTTATGGGTTTCATGTATGTAGATGAGTAGCTCAGCAACAGGTTCACATCAATGTGCTGCCAATTCTGATGATACAACCCAATCAATGACTAATATTAATACTGGTATGTTTGTAAAATTGGTGGCATTAAATATTTTAATTGATTGTTTTACTAAATTTCTTCGTAATGTCTGCTAGTGATAAACATTGTACTGTCGTCCTTGTACAGGTAAGAAGGGACGGGGAAAAGGAAAACTAAATTGGCCACAAGATGGACTCACCAAAGAATCTCTTGAATTTGATCAAAATGGAGTTGGAGTGGGTGAAGGTTATGCTAGATTTTCCAGATATTTGGGCATTTTGGCTCGAGATTCCAACCAAATTCCGCTCAGCTATTTACGATGGGATAAAGTACCAAAAGAGAAGAAAAATTTACTATGGGAAATGATACGTGTAAGTTCCTATATTATGTTCATGAGAATTTTAGGTTGTCTATATAATTTTCTGTCACAACTCTGACCTATATGTCTACAAAATTAAAGATGCCCAGTCCACACGTGTCGAAACCAAGTTATGTTTGGACTGTATGTACCCATGTGAATGTTGTAAATTATCCAGTAATGGGTAGTTAAGATTGATGAGTTGAGTGTGAGTATCAATGAATGGGGGAGTATCAGTTTAGGAAATCCGTGTGTGGAAGTAAGCAAGGGAAGTGTATCAGACATCGTGGTATATAGTTTGTCGGAAGCAAACTATTAAAACTAGGTGTTTGTTATTCAACACAGTTTGTTAATTTGGTACTCCTGGTTGTGCACGGCTTTCCTACATGGAGTACCATTGCGTCATAGCTGACACCCTACCCCTCACTGAACCATCTCTGTATGAGTGTTCCAGTTTGGGTCCTTTGGGATACATTTTTTTAGATAAATTTGGGATACCTTCATGATCTGTACCACTGACGCTCATTCCTTATTGCTAAATTTGGTGATCCCAATCATTTTTTGAGATCTTGTTATAGACTTGCTTTAACAGAAGATACTTCCAATAACAGTTTTTTGGGAGAAAAATGAGTTTATTGTCAGTTTAGGTCTCCACGTTTTGCATGAACTTATGACTTTGTAGTTTGTACCACAATTGGTCTGAACCTTGAATTTGTAGGTCACGACTCACCACAATTGTCTCTCTGTTACTTCATGACTTGTGACTAATACATCGACCCAAGTTCTAATTTGAAACTTACCGCAAACCGAATTGGTGAAGTAACTGAGCTACCCATGTAACAATAACATAGACAAGTAGCGTACATATTTCGTGTACCCTTATCATGACCCAGGATATAATGTGTTCCAGGTTACTATCGTCCAGAGTGTTATTTCTTGGGCACCTCTTAATGTGCTGGTGTATGCATTATAATAGATATATAAACAACTTTATTAATGTTTCTGAAGAACCTTTGTTCGCCTTTGGTAGCTTGAATTGATACAGTAATAAAAGCCTTTTTGAGTTTTATCATGCCTTAATGTTTTGATCTAGGTATAATGTTAATTCAAATATATATGGTATTGAATCTGGAATGGTTTGTCCAATTACTCTTACATATTTTAGGTTTAACATATCATGTGCCCTGCTTATGGGTTGTGTATCAGTCCTCTGTTTGTATAGGGTCAGTCGAGTAGGAAGCAATTCAACCTCTAACTTCCTTTCTCCAGTTTGACTTATATGTATATCAAATTTTCAACCCACTATTGTATATCTTGGCACTAAATTTTGATGTTCAGTCATTCCTTAACTTACTGTTCCTTCCACTCTTTGTGTACTCAAGGATACATTGGCCTCCTTATCAACCAATTCAATTGTTCATTTGACTGAACACCTATATATTCTTTCTTTGGTTGCAGCCACTTGTCTTGTTCAAATTTTGGACATCTAGTGTCCTTCCTTAAACATTTGTGATGTTCAATTCATATAGGATATCGCCCTGTCCATTTTGGTTTTGTGTGCAGACTTGAACACCTATGACGTTCAGTTGGAATATTTGGTTTCAGTCCCCTTTCTGTATCAGGACCTGGACCAGTCTTGGTCGAACCTGGGCATCAAATTTTGGAAGAAAAATCTGACACAACTCGATTTTTGAGACCATACCAGATTGGCGAGGTAAAATCAGTCCAACTAGCTTTCTTCCTAGTTTCAGCTTTGACTCGGCATAGACCGACATAGTCTGGATTTGACTGGTGCATTACCTGGTACAATGCATACATAACTTGTTCTGAGTTGACCAACCTGACACCAGTTGAAACCTTCCATGACTAGTTGATGGGCTCTGGCTACTAGTGTAAGATCATTTGTGTGATTAAACTGCTGAGCAATGTCTTGACCAAATGTGTATCCTGCTCCCCTTGGTGATATGCCCCATCCGCATCTATCATCTAGATCAGACCAAAAAAGATCGCACATAGGCCCTTCATGAGGAACCTATAACCCCACAGAGATAATATCAACGAAAGAAAGCAAAAATATAGCAGATATATGAATAATACCCCCAATAAAGATTACCAAAGAAAGGAAACTGATACTAGCTACAGATATGTCATCAGAACCAATGAACTATTACTATCTTTGTTTGGGAGCTTGATGCTAATTTTACTACATCAAATCAAGCAACACTTTCTTCTCATAGAATGAAACACTGTTAACTAGCAGCTATTTTTATCTACCAGAATAAATACATAAAATATTTAATTTACAGATCTTCCTGCCCTTTGTTCAATAATGTGTTGTGTGTAGATGTTTGGCCCATATTTTGTACCAGAATATTGCAGTTTACTTAGCAAACCCGATTATCCAACACGACCTTAGAGTTGATTGTCAAAGTTCTCTGTAATTTCATAGCTTTTAATAAGTTCCTGCTTTTCTGTTGTGAGTCTTAAACCAAAAGGACATATTTCCTTCGTCCAAAAAGAACGGCCAAGAGCCATTAAGTTTGTTTCAGAACTAAATTTACATATCTTAAATCTCTCTTTGTTCATATCTGCAGTTCGTTTCTAACTGTTCATTTCTGAAGTTCTTTTCAGCAGGTCGTCTGTTAAACTCTTCTACGTGCTCAATCATGTAGTTCTTCTCCAGAAAATTCTAACCATTATAAACCACAATGGTCAGAGGTGAAATCGCACCTAGGAGCCATGGTTCTTTGAGACCTAGGGTTTCATCATGACCATTAAATTCCCCTATAAATTATGAGATAGTCAATAAAAATACCTTGTATTAAAAGTACTAGCTGAGACCAACATGTATTTGGTCATTTCCCGCACATGGAAAAGATTTGTCCAATAATAGGGCACGCACACACATACACACACATTAGCAGGGTTTCATCATGACCATTTAAATTCCCCTATAAATTATGAGATAGTCAATAAAAATACCTTGTATTAAAAGTACTAGCTGAGACCAACATGTATTTGGTCATTTCCCACACATGGCAAAGATTTGTCCAAAAATTGGTCAGAACAAGTTATGTATGCATTGTACCAGGTAATGCACTCAGTCCAACTCTTTTCGTGAACATTTGTGATGTTCAATTCATATAGGATATCGCCCTGTCCATTTTTTGTGTGTGCAGACTTGAACACCTATGATGTTCAGTTGGAACATTTGGTTTCGGTCCATAAATTTACCTTTCTGTATCAGAATGTATCATCTATACATTTGTTCTGCCCATGCCTTATCTCATAGTGTCTGTCCTCCTCACTTAAGGATATTAGATCCTTGTAATGACCTGTCCTTAATTGGGATTATCCCTCAATATCCAAATTTTTCATCCTTAGCTCTGTATAAATATTGAAGTATTTGTCCTGCATCACTTAGGAGCCCAGTCCTTCCTCTGAGCAGCCCTTACGTCATAACTTTGTCCTACTCCTCTAAAGTCCAGTAATAGGTTCAGTCCACCTTGATGTTGTTGTCCACCATATTATGTTCAGGCCATTTAGTCACCTACTACTCTGGGCAGTATGCAGATTCTTAAATGTGGAGTCCATGTTAGTTAGACTAAGGTGATGTTTCAGACCCTCTCTTCCCATAATCAATCCCAATACACATTTGATTATTGTTGCTTATTAGTTGAGCGATATTTTCCTATATATGCTCATACATCATTACCTATTGTTGTATTTCTATTTCATGACTAAAGGATGGGTAAAGTACACCAGTTTATTTTTTAAATATATTTTCTTTTTTTCCTATGTTGTCTGGAGTTTATAAGAATATCATCCGATGTATGAGAGAAAAATATATTTTTATACCTATAGCAAGTTATGAATTTGTCTTTGAGCTAAAAGTAACACCTTTATGCAGGGAACCATTGATTGGAAACCTGAGCAGCTGCCTTATATGCATATCATCAAAGAAGTACAATTATTACATTTTGCTGTTTTGTGGAAGAATTTTAGAGCAGAAATTAAGAAGAACTATTATACGCCTTATATAGGAATGGAAGAACGTTGGGAGTCTGGGACTGACGACGTTAGTGCAGAAGTTTGGCGTCTTTTAGTTGAAAATTGGGACAAAAGCGATGTTCAAGTATGTGTTAAAACTTATTAAAAAAATACAATTGTTATGTTGTTTTTTCATTACATTGGTGTCTTTGCTCATTACAGGAAAATGCTCAAAAAAATAAAGAGAATCGGTCACAACATGTCTATCATCATACCAGTGGCACAAAGGGTTATGCTCGCAGTAAAATAGAATATGTAAGTCATTTTTGTATGTATTTATATTGTTGTTTTTATATTCTTTAATTTGTTTGTTCTTCAATTTTATAGATTTATTTGCATAGGATTGTTGCCGTCATTTAGTGTTTAAAATGTACTCGTGATTTATATATGGCTTTATGCTTATGTTTTTATGGCAAGGCTAAGAAGCATGGAGATGTACCTGACCCGATAATTTTTTTCCAAGACAAACATACTTGAAAGGATAAAGAATGGGTATCTGAAACTGCTAAGATGAAATTTGTAAGAACTATTCTTTTACATTTAATAACTTTGTTTAGTAAATATTGTGAAAAATAATCACTTTGGTTTTACATATAATTAAATTTAAAATTTTCAGGTTGAGATGGAGCAGAACTTGGAGAATTTGGTTACAGTTGAGGGCCATGACACGTTGGAATTGCGACAAAGAGCATATGTCCAAGCAATGGGTCCGGAGACGCGAAATCGAGTACGTGGTGAGGGGCTTGGTTTGACGCCTAATCAGCTACCTTGGGTCCAAATTGCTTCCACAACATCATCACGAAGGTCTCGTAGCCAATCGTATATACAGTTGCAGTCAGAGTATGTAGATGTGCAAAAGGCTTATCAAAATCGTATCACTAAATTGGAGGAGGAAAATCAACACATACGAAAACAAATGGAGGAGCAACAACAAAGAACACAACAACAATTAGATGCTTTATCAGAAAAGATGAATATTATGCATTCTCGACACTTCCAACAACCATCACAAGAAGCACCCTCAAGGTCATTATCTTCCCAGCAGCAACATATTCAATCATCTCAAATGCCATATTATCCATCTCCTATTTACCCAACTCCGGGATACCTCCAATGTTTTATCAACCTCCTGTAATGTATCCTCAAGCTGTTACTAATGGATTCACTGCTTTGCTTACGGGGGAGGGTAGACAAAGTGACCATGAAGAAGAAGAACTTTTGCACTCTACTCGTAATAGTGAGGGACATAATTAGATCAACTTATTTTGATTGTTTTTGGAACTTAAACATATAATTTATTTATTTTTTCATTACAATTTAGAACATCACTTTGTATTGAGGATATGCTCTCTTTTTTGTAAATAGCAGACGAGTATCTTTTATTTTTGAGTTGTTTGTCTAGTCTGATGAATACATTATTGTTGGCTTCAATCTTTTTAATAAGAGTTAGCTTCTAGTATTTTGTATGCTAAAATTGTGATTTGGTTAAAAGAAATTAGTTTCTATTTGGATCATGTAGTCATGGCTGATTTCTTATATTATTAATGACGGATTGAACAATCAGTAATGATGTTCAAAAATTCATTAATTTTATTAATGACCTAACATTAGCGACTGACGTATTAGTTAGTAATAATTTTATTAGTGACCAAACAATAGTGACTGACTTATTAGTTAGTAATATTTATTAATGACCCAACAATAGTGACGGACTAATTAGTTCGTAATAAATATTAAATAATTTTTGATATTGAAAGATTAATACTTATCTACGTGGCATGTCCAATTATAGTGACGGATTTAGGGATTCGTCCGTCACTAGTAGTATTAGTGTCGCTCGTAGTAGTGACTGACACTAACTCCGTTACTCATGTGATTAATCCGTCACAAACATCATTTCTGACGGAATTCAGTCACTATTAGTATATATTAGTGACTGATCTTTGTCGTAACTATAAGCAAAAATTGTTGTAGTGTGAACACACTACAAAATTCTTTATTTTTCATTAAAAAAGTAAAGGATTACATCCCCAGCATATAACAAAAAAAAGGGAAGAGAAGACTACAAATCCCTAGGGATCATTGGGATTGGCGGACAGCTCTTCGATCCGACGCCTCAAGTCTGCAGCCCGAGTCTCTGCAGTCGCCAGGACCCGACGTTCAGCTTCCTGCCGCATCATTTCCACAGCCTCGAGAGCAGTATCGTTCTCATGCTTGGCATCCAACTCCTGCCGTTGGTGAGTCAAAAAAAGAATATGGTGAGTAACAACTGCCTCTTCCTCCTTGGACGAGATGTGCTCGGCCTGGGCCCGCTCAAGATCAAACATAAGTTGGGCCCTCTGTTCTTCTAGGAGGCGAATCCTGGCAGTAACCTCCGCTATACTAGCCTCCAATGAGGCCCGCAGCTCCACCTACTCTTGTGTGGATTGAGACAGTCTCTCTACTGTAGCCTCAGCAGCGGCCACCTCGCCGTTCCAGATGGCCACCGTGGCCTAATAAGACGACTCAACTTTAGCTATCAATTTCTTCTGTTCTGCTTCTATCAGAGCGGAAAAGTCATTCCACTGGATACTCTGCAGTTCAGAAAGACGCTGGTCGAGCTCAACCACCGACTCCTCCAGAATTACAGCCATGTGATCGTGGCCACGGTACAAACATATCAAACCAATGGAAAAGAGCGCCATAGCTTTCGCCGTTGCAAAACTCCCATTTGCATTCAGTACCGTTGATACGCCCTTCTACAACATCTTGTACACGGATTCAACAACAAACTGAACATACTCATCTGCATCAGCTAGCACTTGAGGCGTAATGGCAGGAGTTGTAGAAGGTACTGTGATAGACGGCGGGCCTGAAGAAGACCCACCGACTTCAATCTGCGAGGCTGAAACCTAGACATCAACGGACTCTCCCTCAAAAGGGGCTTGAACTTCGCCACTGGCCCGAGGAGCCAAGACAGCGGAAGGAGCCAAAAGGGGCATCAATATCGTACCCCAAGTAGAAGGAGCAACAGGGGGTTCCAGCAAACCCTTATCCTTCTCAAGCTCGGAGGGACCACCAACGTCAAGGGCTACCTCCTTCGTCTCCAACACACTATCAGCAGGCCGTACGGGACCTTCCCCCTCTGGCAAAGCAGCGAGATCAGCACTTGTTTCCTGACTCGGCTTCCTTAGAGTCAGGCTCGGCGGACGAGTCTCATCTTCCTCACCGAATTCCTCCGCGGGGATAGAATCTGTCGCTACCTCCTAGTCGGCAGCCACTTCAGCCTCCGCTGCTGAGTCTGGGGTAGGGCTCAGCAACGCTGCAGCCGACCTCCCTTCATTATGACAAGGAGAGGAATCAGCCCTCTCTTCTATTTCGACCATGTCTGTTGCCCCAGCAACGTGCTCACTCATCTCTGGAGGAACGTCATCTAAAGAAGACGAACTCCACTCCACTTCCTAAGCTGGAAGCCCCGTATCTGCTGGATCCTCAATGTCAGAGGCCCCCACGGCGGCTTGCACCCTCCCGGGAACTGCTGTATCCTCAGCTTCCCTTCTAACATAATCGGGAGATACTAAAATCTCTGCAGGAACGACATTGACAGGATTCTCCTCCACGGGAGACGTTACAATCGGAGGAATGCGCTCGTCAGAAGATCTTGCCACTTCCTTCGGTTTACGGACGCCAGGTTACAAAACCCGGGTTTTCTTTTTCAGCGGTTCCTACAAAAGGAAAGCATATGTCACAAAAATGACAGAAGGACCAGACTATGGGGGACTTTTTACCTCAGCAGGAACTGATTCCATTCGTATTACAGGCGAAACTCCCGTAGCCTCCACCTTTGGAGTCGTCGCTTTTTTTGGCCTTCTTGGTGAAGACGAACCGGCTTCTGCGTCAGCCTGTCTCTTTCCAGCTGGGAGATCTTCCCGAGTGCCTCCCATTGACGCCGCAGTAGCAGCCCGATATCCCGCTTACTCTTGTGGACGATATGACCGGACCGCCGCCAACATGTTCTTCGTAGCCTCTAGCTGAGTTCCAACGATGAAAATAGTCTCCCTGTCATATTCAGGAGGCACAATATTCATGGCGCAATACAGCTTAACAGCCGAATACAGGATCTGTGGCCAAGGGTTGTGAACTGGTGTATCGAAACGAACCCTAGTGCACCCGGCATTGTAATATTGCCAACCCCGGGTTCCATCCAGTAAACTTCCAGCAAAACTCTGACTGTTACTGGGGTTCCGTAACATTAGCTGGGTGTAACCAAACTGGCGAGCAAACCGGCTTGGCAAATACGGCTCCAGATAACACTTATTCTGGTTGCGGTAACCAAGTGGGAAGGCCGAATACTCTGCAACCAACAAAACCCCCATTTCGGCAGAGTAATCGCATCCTCACCGGAGTCCTCCAAATCTTGGTCAGCCTCGAAATCTTTGAAGATGGGACTGACCTTGACAATCTCCCACCCCTGAAGATAAGACAAGACTCTTCTACAAACGGGGACGCCGGTATGCGACCACTTCTTCTTATAGAAGCGACGGATGAAGACGTCACCTTCAACGTGATCGTCTTCAGGATCCGGACTCATCACGTTCGGGTGATACAGAATCAACCATCCCATCAGATAATAGAATGGTAGCTCAACTCAGGGAAAGTTGTCCTTCCTGCCCCTCCTATGGACCACGTCGTCAGCAAAATTCCTCAAACCCCGCAGCAGGTTACACACCATCACGGGGAGGAGAGCCAGAGGGCGACCAAAAACCAATTTCACCGCTGGCAAAATGAGGTTCCGGGTCACCCTCTCCACAGAGCCAGATCCGCCCGAGAATACATAGTCCCGGAGCCATATCATCAAGTATGCAGTCAACACTGCCTTAGATGACATCCGGTGCACGTAATGCCAGAAACAGCTGTATACATCTTCGTCACTCTCATTTGAACGGGGGGCCTTCTCGCCTAGTCGGCTCATTTTGAAGGTTACTTCTGCGGGTTTCAGCCCCTGCGGAGTCGTAAACTGAATCTTCGAAGAGTCCGCCAGGTCCTGCTTGAAGACGTAATCCCTCCAAGTAGTCACATGAGGCTGTGACTTGCCTTTGTCCTTCCGTTGCATTAAATAATGATGGCTCGCCACCTCCTTGAAGACAGCCATCATCTCCGGGTCCTTCTTTTCCAGAACAAGGATCTCTTCATTTGTCAAAAAATATTCTTCGTATGGTTCCGAGCCCCAGGGAAGCTTGGACACCTCGTACATCTCATGGAGAGCCAATTCCAACTCCCCTACTGGATTAAAGAAAGTGCCAATCTGGGTATTGAACATTTCCAAGAGTGCAAGGAACATAGGCTTGTTGAGATCCACGCTGGCCTGTGTGGCCCGGATAGCGGCAGTCAGCCCAATCTCTTTAAGCTCAGCCCTTAACTTCGACAACATCCAAAGGGTCAACTCGTCCCACTTTGACACGTGGTGACACCAGCCCTCAACCCTAAAGCCTCCTTTCGGATACATGACCTTCGACGCTAACATCCGATTTGCAAAGGTCGAAGCACCAAAGGCAAAGGTGTCATTAGGAACATCACTATAAAGGCTCCCAGGGCGCAAAGTTCGGCAACTGAAGGAGGTCCCAGCTCGCAAAGCGGCCAAAGTATCCCTTTGATTCGAAGTAACATCAATCGAAAGGGAACCCCCCACTGCCCCTCCTTGAGAAGGAGTAAGTTCCCATGGCATCCTTCTCTTAGAAGCCAAACGGTAAAAGGCTGTCAGCAGCAATTAACGTTCAAGTTACAGCATGTACAGAACCATACCCTTCACAGAGAAGAACCAGTCTTCCTTGATCTTCAGTACCTTCGCCTCGGTAGAGGTCAAGCGGTTACCAAACAGAAAGACATGTTTCAAGAAAGTCGCATCCTCGGACTCAGCGGATTTCAGTTTGCCGCTCTCCATCATACTCTGGAGAAAACAGGCGACTGATTTCGGATTTACAATATTCTCTCAGAAGGTTGATTCAGTAGGATAGCAGCCTTCGCAGGGTTAATAACCTCCTCGTCGAAATTAACCCCCATTTGGCAAAGAGAAGCATCCAGAAGGACTTCATTCAGTAAAGGGATAGTTATCGACACTGACACAGCAAAGACAAAAGTCAGGCAACATGAAGACAAAATATTGGGTGTGTCAAGCAGCCTGACGCATCATCAGGGTCTAGACCCATGCACGTCAGCGGTAAAGCCTCGGCGCATCATCAGGGTCTAAATCCATACGCGTCAGCAGTAAGGCTTCGACACATCATCAGGGTCTAAACCCATGCGTGTCAGCAAACTTCGACGCATCATCAGGGTGTAAACCCATGTGCGTCAGCAGTAAAACCTCGGCGCATAATCAGGGCCTAAACCCATGCACGTCGACAAAATAGCCTCAGTGCATCATCAGAACAGAAGTCCATGCACGTCAGCGACAAAGAGTTAAGGCACAACAACATGATGTAACTCATCCATGTGCCCCAGACTCATCTAAAAAGTTGGGAGATCACACCCACCCGTCACCGCAGGCCGAAGGTCGGCCGGAGTCACAATGGTGACAGGAGCGTCCTCCTCAACGAACTCCGCAGGCTCCTTCCCCTTGCCAGCACCACCGCAAGGAGTCTTGGGAGCCATTTCGTGAAAGAAAAAGTTAGGGTTTTTCGAAAGAAGAACTCTAGAGAAGAAGAAAGCAAAGAGGAGAAGAACCTTCTTTCTCCATCAGACGCCTATTTATAGGCTTGGGAATACGCAAAAACCGATGAGAAGTGACGTCAGCCGCCGCTTGGGTTTCTGCGAAATAATAACTGCAAATAATCCAAAAAGATCATCATTAATCTTTTTTGATTACTTCGAAGCGTTATCATTTACATTTACTGAAAGGAGCATGTGCCCCATCACTGATGCGCGGAGTAATCATGCTCCCGAACAGTCATTCGCCCCGTTGAAGATGCCACCATGCTTCTTATTCAAAGTATTCCAAAACTTGACAAAAAGTTTTGAAAACTTTGAAGGGGGTCTTGTAGAAGCATGGAATTTCAGGGCGCATCTATGTGCCAGAATTCCTATACGCTCAAATACCACTCAGAACATGCGCCAGGGAGCTCAAACGAAGTACTTGGCACATCAAGACAGCAAAAGTATAGACAACAAAAGAAGATTTTTATTTTCATATAAAAGTCTATTACATGTCTAAAGAAGGGCTTTACATAGAAGAATTTCAACAAAAAGAAAGATCCTAAGACTACAGCCAGGCGCATCACTTCAGCGTCTCAGTCAGGTGTATCCCTTCAGCGTCTCAGTCAGGCGCAGCCTTCAGCGTCTCAGTCAGGCGCAGCTCTTCAGCGTCTCAGTTATGCATATCATGAAGTCTCAGCATATGCGTCTTACTTTAACCCGATCAAATGCTTCGACTAATAAAGCATTTATTGAGCAGAACAGGAGTGGGCGATCAACCCCACCCTAGTTGGAGGAAGAGCTCTCCTCCGAGGCTAAAGGAGCAGATTTAACACAACCAGAATAGGCAACACCCACTCTGGCAGAAGAAAGAGCCTCCAAAGCCGGGAGCACCACAATTTCGATCTGTGGCTCTTCCAGCATAACGGGGACAGGGCTCGAGCATTCTGATCTTTAGATGCAACAGGCACCTTCTGTCTGCCTCAGAAGCCCTCGACCTTGACTTTTGGATGTAACAGTCACCTTCACGAGTGCATGAATGAAGACAATACGTCGTATCTTCACCCTCGGGAGCATCTCGTCAACAGAATGTGCTCGAGCAAACAAGTTTATTCGGAAAGACATGAGAGAACGAGAGGCAAACTCTCTCCTTGCCACTATTTATAGGTCGGGCAAATCAAACCCATGCGCCAAGTGGCGGGCTCTCCGAATCCCGTGCAATGAATTTGCATTAATGGTGATGAACCTGACGCTTCAAATTCAGCCAAGTTAAAACGGCTATTTAAAGCACTTAAAGAACACAAAAGTCGGACCAATAAAGGCGCACCATGCAAACGGATGCGCCGGTCAGACACCGCACATCGTACAGACGCGCCCGTCAGTTCTAAAGCGCCCCGTAAGGATCCAACAAAGTACAGATCCATGCGTCCTAATCAATATAGATCCATGCATCCATTTTGGCTCGTCACCTATCAAGCAATTAATGCTCAAGTGACAGGGTTGGCAGCATGTCCCCCAAGGACTAGACAGTTAGCAGCTTTTTCAGAAGATGAAGCATCGCTGACATCACCATTATCATTACATTCCTTCGACGGTTATGACCCACGTGGCCGAGAAACCACTCTTATGTGCCTCAACAGCCATGCGCCTGAAGACTCCCATGCGCCTCAAAAGCCGTACGCCCAGACTGGTTCGTGACTCCTGAAGGTTGTGAGCCAAAGTCTTCTCATACGCCCAATCCCAGGCGCATCCTTCCAGATCACTCTCCACCAAATCCGAGATCTTTAAGCCATGGACCTAGACACGTGTCCTTTGACTCAATTCAGCCTATGAAGGGGTGCTAATCACCCAAGATCTCAGCAACAGAAAGATCCTGTCCCCTGCTACGTGCCAGCCCACAAAAGCAGCATGAAGGATTCAACCCACAAATGATAGCACATCATCCATGCGCCTCCCGCAGCTTCAACCACGTAGCGTCCCCACGTACAAGCGCATCCTACATATGCGTGCATGAGAAGCCAGCCTGCAAGCTATAAATAGAGGGATCATTTCCTTCTTCCACACACACACAGAGATACCTACGGACAGAAACCTACATACACAGTAAGAGAGGCAGATACAGACACTCAACATCTTCCTCCTCTCTGCAAGGTCCAGCACCCAGAGCAACTCAGACCTTCAGAGAATCGAGAACCGTCATCAGATCGTCAACGGAGTCAACGTATTACCACTCGCTCCATCGACACAGGGACCCAGATAAACAAAGTGTTCTCCTAGGACTACATCTAAGTCCTATATTGTAACACTGTTCTGTTTGTAATTGAAATTACAATAAAAAGATTTTAATGGCAAACAATGCCATTCCACCAAAAATATCGACGGATATCACGATACATCTTCGTGCCACCGGGATGAATTGAAACTGAAAACTGTGAGCTTCTGCCATGATCTCTTGCCCGATATCACCACTAGGTACACAAAGACGCCTTCCATGTTGAAGTATACCATCTGCATGAATACATAACTCTGTTCTCCTTCCTGCTTTATATTCCGCCCTAAGCCGCTGAAGCTTAGAGTCTGTTGATTGAGCTATCTTGATCCTCTCAACTATACTGGACTGAACTTGCATACTGGACATCAACGCCACATTGGTAGTAAGAACTACTTCTATTCCCATCTTCTGAAGATCTGCTAATAACTATGGCTGTGCTGTTAGAAAATAAGCTCCTGCTCTTCTACTCAACGCATCTACAACTACGTTGGACTTCCCAGAATGATACTGTAAGTCGATGTCATAATCTACAAGTAGCTCTAGCCATCTCCTCTGACGCGTGTTAAGATCCTTCTGAGTAAACACATACTTAAGACTCTTGTGGTCGGTGAAAATCTCCACCCGATCTCCATATAAATAATGCCTCCAAAGCTTAAGTACGAAAACCATCGCTGCTAACTCTAAGTCATGGGTTAAGTAATTCTTCTCATGATCATGAAGCTGACGTGATGCATAGGCTACTACCTTACCATGCTGCATTAAGACAGATCCCAATCCTCTTCCAGAAGCATCACAATAAACTGAAAATCCTCCAGTCCCATCTGGAAGTGTGAGAATGGGTGCCGTCATCAATCCTTGCTTCAACTTCTCGAATGAACTCTGATACTCTACTGTCCAAGCAAACTGCACATCCTTGCAGGTCAACTGCGTCAACGGTGCTGAAATCCGAGCAAAGTCTGATACGAACCGCCGGTAATAGCCGGCCAATCCAAGGAAACTGCAAACCACGGCGACGGTGCTGGGAACTGGCCATGACTCTATAGCCACTATCTTTTGGGGGTCCACTTCCACTCCACCTCTGGTTATGATGTGACCAAAGTACGAGATACGATCCAACCAAAACTCGCACTTACTAAATTTTGCGTATAACTGGTGCTCTCTGAGAATCTGAAGGATTATACGGAGATGCTGCTTATGCTCTACTTCATTCCTGCTATAGACTAAGATATCGTCTATGAACACTATCACGAATTGGTCCAAATAGGGCATGAATATGCGATTCATGAGATCCATGAATACTGCTGGCGCATTGGTCGCTCCGAATGGCATAATAAGAAACTCCCAATGTCCATATCTAGATCTGAATGTTGTCTTCGGAATATCTTACTCTCTGACTCTGATCTGATGGTACCTCGACCGCAAGTCAATCTTCGAGAATACTACTGTCCCACTGAGTTGATCAAATAAATCATCTATCCTTGGTAGGGGATATATATTCTTTATTGTTACAGAGTTCAAGGCACGATAATCAATACATAATCTTGATGTACCATCCTTCTTTTTCACAAGAAGCATCGGGGCTCTCCAAGGTGATCCACTAGTACGAATGAATCCCTTGGTTCTGAGTTCTTCAATCATCTTGTACAGGATCTCCAACTCTGATGGTGCCATTCTATAGACTCTCTCTGACACTGGTGCAGTCCCTAGAATCAAGTCGATAGTGAACTCTATCTCTCTCTCTGAGGGCATACCTGGAAGCTCTTCGAAAAACACATCAGAAAACTCTTCAATGACTCTGGAAAACTGAACTGCCTCTTCTACTGCCATCTGTAAGACTGGGGGAGAAGGTTCTACCTCGCCCCTGGAAAATAAAAACTCTGGTTCGCTCAAAATACCAAAAATAATCCTGCCAATATGGCAGTCTATTATTGTGTATTGATCCTTCAACCAATCTATTCCTTGGACCACATCATAGTCGGCCATCGGAAATTCTATCAACCTAGCAGAAAATTCTCTACCGCTAACTACGATTCGACACGAAGAATAGACTCTATCTACCCTTACAAGACCATTACCAGTAAGTATATTGAGCCTTACTGACAATGACTCGGGTTCCAGTCCCATCCGCGTAGTAAATCGTGCAGACATAAATGAATGCGATACACCCGAATCAAATAATATTGATGCTGGAAAAGAGTTGACGAGAATGGTACCTGCCACCACCTCATCTGATGCCAATTCTTCTGCCACGGTCAGAGCCATAACTTAACCTTGTCCTCTCGGTACTGGTCCCCTCTGCTGGTGACCTCTCTGCCTGTTCTGAATCTGAGCTTGAGCCTGAGCATATTGTTGCGGCCTCTGCTGCTGGAAAGCTTGAGCTCGAGGCGGCAATAGCTTCGGAGGCTGGTACTGCTGCTGCACTGGTGCTAGTCCCCTAACCGATGGACTGGTTAGGTTTGATGGCGATGAAGTGGCTCTATTCGGATAGGACCCTATCTTGTGATCCGGTACCCCACAAGCCAAGCACAACCCCTGTGCTCTGCGACACTCTGAGATTACGTATCCTAGATTCCTACAATGAGTGCAGCCCATCGCGAAAAACTGCTTCTACTTCTGATGAGGATATGCCGACGTCGAGTGCTGAACCGACGAAACTGTGGTCCCCTTCTTGGAGCTCCAATGGTCAAAGCCCTAGCTGCCGGGGCTGGTGTTGATGATTGGGACATCTGCCCATAAGACCTCTTCCGTCCTCCAGTTCGATCTATAATCCTCTGTAAAGTATACTCATGCCTCTTCGCTGCTTGCAAGACGGCATCAAACGTCTGGTACTCAAACTGCTCCACTGCTAGAATGATCTCTAGGTGGAGTCCCTACTGGAATCGCTGCGCTCGGTCCAATTCGATCGCCACCAAGGTAGGAGCAAATCGACTAAGCCTAGAAAACTCGATCGCATATCCATCGACAGTCCTTTCTATCTGCTTGAGATTGCTGAATCTGGTCTGCAGATCATACCGAGCTACTGCATCAAAGTACTTCGTCTGGAACTTGTCGCTGAATACCGTCCATTAGACAGGCGTTGCCAATCCAACTGCTTACTCCTCCCACCAGCTGCGGGCTAAGTCCAACAACTGTAGGCGCACGACGGCCACCTTCTCACCCTCAGGAATCCTAGCTGCCTCCAGGATAAGCTCTGTGTCCTGAAGCTATGCATCAGCAGCGATAGCATCTTTACTGCAGTTAAAGAAAGGAGGGTTCAGACGCTTGAAGCTGTTAGCCGTGTAGTTCTCTTGGAAACCAACTCTGCCCATGGCATCTTGTACTGTCTGGTACAGGGCATCGCTCCGACGATCTTGAGATGCAAGCAATTCCCTGATGAGATCCACCAGGGTTCCATTATCGGGCTCTACAGGCTGGACTGGTTGAACTGGAGGCTCTGGATCCCCGAAATGCATGACTCGGGAGGCCACTCCAGAGTGTTGGGCTTGGTCTCCATATTGTTGCTGGTCCACTGGAGGTGCTCAGCCTGGCTGATCGGTAGGACCAGAAATAATACCGCTGAAGAAATGACATGGGGAACAATAAGGAATGACTATGATAGATCGAGGATATAAACATGTGATCAGATCAAGATTTCGGAAAGACTAGAAGACACGAGTAGAGATCAAGGGTGAGTGCTGATTGAGACATCTATTCAGTGAAACCCTCACATATCTTGATTTACAAGACCTGTATGGGCCACCACTGAAACCGTGTCACGCCCCAGAACCAAAATACTGGAGAGCTGGGGACAGACACAGCCAGCTACGTACATTGAGGTATAATCTACCTCGATATACGATCATGGCTGTCTAGATACATGAGGGTTTATCTACAAGCCAACAGTCTCTTATGGTCATGAACAAGCCTAGTGTCTCAATCTCAAGCAAGTAAGTAAATGTTACAAGATATTACATATTCAGATGATCATGAATCTAGTCATACAAAATGTGAAGACTAGCAAGAGTTTCAGTCATACATGATCAATCCTAGGATTTGTCAATCATGTTACAGCCCGTAGGCAGACAGTAAGTAAAGTTGCAAACGAGCTAACACTTGCTCGGCGACTAAACGTCTCAAAAGAATAATTTTATAATAGGAGTGGAAGAGCAAAATAAAACCTACTCGTTGCCAGGTTTGCGCCTAGTGGTCACCATCTGGCTGGAAGGCTGGAGGATCCTCGAGTCCTACTCCAAAATCTGGCCATACAAAACCAGCTGGGTCAGACCCCAGAAAGAGAAAGTGCCACAAAGGAGGCTTCACTTAAGAAATAAAATCAGCATATTAGCACATAAGGACATAAATAAGATAACAAAAGACATGAGTTAGAGAAAACAGGGTGATAAACGATAAGATGACTAAGGGACCCTTCCGGTAGCCAAGTTACAACCCGTAAACCAAACAAGGATCGGGATTGTAATCCTACACCTGAACAGATATTAGTCTCCAACCAATTATTGACAAGAGTAAAGCATGAACTAGCATGTGCTGAAATAATCATAGACTGGCATTGCTTAGACAAGACTAGACTGGACTACATCCATCAATCACGGCTAAGCAAAGAGTACGGCTTGATACTTTAACTAGCTAGGGTTATCACAAGCCTAGTTACTAGCAAGATGCAATGAGATGTTTCCGCAGTCACAAGCCCTACAGCTATCCAGGTTATCCAAGCGAGGTTCATTTAAGAGTTATCAAGAATTATTAGGTGGCTTGGAGTGCAACACATGACAATGTGCATGGAACTTGTTTCATGAAGTGCCCCACATGACAGTGGGCTAGAAATGTGCCCTACTCGACGGCAGACTACAAGTCCCTCAGGTGTGGCCAGGATAATGGGATCGCCTGTAACTGGAAACATCTTTCTATATAAACTACTTGATCAATCTAGTCATTAACCTAATCAGATTCAGTATAAATCCCTGACCGTAGAAAATTAGGAATTCATGTCCTAGACATGATGCAAGACGAGACATATAGCTTACACAGGCACAATCAAAAAAATCAACCACGATGTCAAGACAAGAGTTACTTAGCAAGTCAGGGTAGCTGTCGCAACAGCGTTCAAGATTATCATGTCATGTTAGGTTACTGGTTACTTGTCAAGATTACTTGTCAGGAGTATGCCTCGACGTGCCACTATCAAGATTATACATGTCTTATCAAGTTACTTATCATGACGTGCGAGATTATCATATTAGTACTGCTTGTCAAGGGTGAGCAACAACGGACCACCATCAAGAATTTATCATGTCAATTAGCATGTCAGGCTCACATCGTGTTCATATCGAGTTCATATCAAAAAGGTATAAGGATATAAAATGGGTGCAAAATCATAAAAGGGAAAAACTGGGGACATCATGCGCCCAAAGGGAAGGGGCAAGGGGTACCATGGCCAACAAGTGGCATTAGCCAAGTTACGCCAGGGTAATAGGTTGCGCCAGGCACTAGGGTGCCAAGGTCACAGGTTGCGCCCAAACATCAGGTTGCGCCTAGGCACTAGGGAGCCAGGCACTATAATACACAAGGTCGAGTCATGTTGTGCCAGAACGAGTCGGGCCAAGTCATGTTGCGCCAGATACTAGACTGCGCAAGGCTAGGTTGCGCCTAACTCAGGTTGCACCTGACTCAGGTTATGCCTAACTCAGGTTGTGCCTGACTCAGGTTGCATCGTGCTAAGGAGCGCGTGCAACACAGTGGCGCAAGCTAAAAAGCTTGTGCACACTGTTCACTGTCTTCTCCAATCATCAGGAATTCCATGGTTTGAACCCATAGCTTCAAAAGTCTATAACCTGGTCAAAACAAGTCCAAATCAAACTTTTCAAAGGTCAAAATTAGGTAGAATAAAATTTTCTACAACATGGAACAATTAGTTTTCGAAAATACCAAGTTTTCATAGATAAAAACCAAGAAAATCATAAGAAAGGGCAAAACCTAGATCTATAAAAATCTATCCATCAAAACCAAAAATGACAAGTCCTAAAGAGGCTTAGAACAAGAAGAGAAAGACATTGGAACAATAAAATCCAAGATCCATCATGAAGCAAGTTGTACTTGCCTAGAGCTCTTGGGTGTAGGTGGGAGGAGTAAATGAAGAAGATGAAGAAGTAATGGGGGAGAGAGTGGGTTGGTGGGCTTTAAAAGGGGAGGTTTAACATGTTGAACCAAAAAGGAAAAAAATAAACCAAGCCAACCCAAAATGAACCAAGTCAAACCATGATTTGCCATGATGAACCTAAGCAGGATTAAACCAAAATTAGCTAGCAAGGCAGGAGAAAAAAATACGTGTCAGGATTTCGTACACGTATACTGGAAATACGTATAACGGAAAACGGGGGTGACAGCCATCCTATGGAGGTGATGTGAGGAGCCACCCTATGGAGGGTGGCTAAAAATATATATAGGATGAGGAAGGTGAGGTGCCACCCTATGGAGGGTGGCTACACATGGTGCCACCTCACAGTGAGGTGACACCTCACCTCTCTTTCTCTCTCTCTCTCTCTCTCTCTCGCTCTATATATATATATATATATATATATATATATATATATATATATATTGAAAAGGTAAGTAATTTATTGAATCAATAACTAACTTTATAAATTCTCCATGCCCCATAAAACCTTCAAAAACCTAAGCCGGCATCAGGATCCTAATATCCCCATAGATGTTGTGCAATAAACCACCCTCAACAGTGTATCTCCCTTCAAAGATTCTTCGATTTCTCTCCTTCCAAACGTGCTCCTTGATCTCCTCCAACACCTCCACTAGCCCACAACTATTTCTCGCCAAGTACCCCATACTACCTCTCTGAGACTGCCAAATTCTCCAAGAAATATTACACTCAAGAACAAGTGGCTCCTACTTTCTGCCACTTCTTTACATAGAACACAGATTTGGTCCTGGATCTGGATCTGGATCCCAAACTCACCCAACTTATCCCTAGTAAGGAGACGTTTTCGAATGGCTTTATATAAGCAAAGCTTCATCTTGTTCGGAGCCCCTTTCACCCACACGAATTTTGCCCATTCGACCTCCTAAAATCGAGGCCTGAACTAATTATAAGCCACTCGAAACGAGTTCCCTGTAGCCGAATCCACCCATTTCCAGCTATCTTCCCTGACTTCTCCTAGAATGATAATAGAGCTCACTTCCTCCTCGACCAACTGAACAATTTTACGTACTGTCAAGTTTAACTGGCCATTTAAAAAGATACAGTTGACCCGCTCCCTACTTCCCAACATCTCATAAAAAGGCCACCCCATTCGGTCAATCAAACTCCTATGATTAATCCATGGGTCGAACCAAAGGCTAGTACTATCACCATCCCCAAAAGAAAGGATTATCACCGTATTAATATTGTTCCTCTGTTTATGGATCGATTTGAAGGTAACAGAGTAGTTATTATCAGTTTGGTGGGTCCAAAAATTACCCGAGCCGAGGTACCTACTGCTCAGCCACGTAGCCCACAGAGACTTGTCTGCCAAGAATCTCCATGCCAGCTTCAAGGAAGTGATGTCCCGGAGAGCATAACAAAGGGACCTTAGCCCCACCCACCCTCTCTCTTTACTTTACAAAGGTCACCCTAGCCGATAGCATGGATCCCTCCCCTCCAAACAAAGTATGCACATTTTTTCTCAATGGGATCAATGACATTAGTAGGCAGCAGGACTGCTTGGAGCCAATACATTGCTACTGCCGTGATCAATGCTCACACCAGTTCGATCCTCCCTCCAAACGAAAGCATTTGGTCTTGCCATCCCTCTAACATCTTTTGAACATATTCTAGGTTGCTCTGGTAGCCCACCTCGCTAGCGTAGCTGACAAAAAGCGAAATACCCAGGTATTTAACCGATAAGGTCCCCACATTAATATTAACGAGCCTCTGCCACTCTTCTTGCCTCGTACACGTACGGCTGAAATATACCGTACTCTTATCATGATTTAGTTGTAGCCCAGTCCATCTTCCAAATTTATTTGTCAAATCCTTCAGAGCCCGAAGACTCCTATCATTAGGCTCCATAAAGACAAGAAGGTCGTCTGCATAGATCAAGTGGAAATGATCGTCAAAGAATGCTTAAAGAGGGGAGCTATACTACCCCTATTAATAGCACGATCCAGGAGATAAGAAAAAACTCCATAGTGATAGAAAAGAGATATGGGGATAGAAGATCTCATTAACATAGCCCCCTGCTTGGAGTGGAAATACATTGAAAGACTTTCTCAACCTACTGTTTAGAGAACCCCATACTTCTCATGACATGG
The DNA here is from genome assembly GCA_029216955.1 of Iris pallida. Classification (NCBI taxonomy): domain Eukaryota; kingdom Viridiplantae; phylum Streptophyta; class Magnoliopsida; order Asparagales; family Iridaceae; genus Iris; species Iris pallida. The sequence goes on along the minus strand of JANAVB010009995.1, from coordinate 12,091,372 downwards.
CAGACGAACTTTCTGTTTACTGTGTCATAGGCTTTCCTCAAGTCAAGCTTGATACAAGCTTTTTGCCTCCCTTTTTGTTAAAATCTCTCACCAACTCGTGCGCCAACAAAAAATTCTCGACAATCGATCTTCCTTTGATGAACATCGTTTGGTTAGAAAAAATGAGGCTCCGCATAATCTTCTGCATCCTATTAGTCATCAGTTGGGTTATGATCTTATAGATGAAATTGCAGCACGAAATGGGCCTAAAATTGCCTAGGTCAGTCGCTTCTTCAATCTTAGGAATGAGCACCAAGGAGTGATTGATCTCCTACAAAAAATTTTGTTGGTGAAGAAGTCTTGGACAGCAGCTACTACAATACCTTTGATATTTTGCCAGCGATACTTAAAGAATTTGGAGCTGACCCATCCTGGCCAGGGGATCTTTCAGATCCTGTAACTGCATGTTTTCAAAAATGAGGATAATTTTGTCATTTTTTATATTCTAATATTTTTTGAATATTTATTTATTTATATTGTATTTTGGAGATTAGTTTAGTCGGATTTGAGTTTCGTCTAGTTTTGACTTGTGTTAGTGGCCCGAGTAGCTTAGACTCTAGTCGGGACCCAAAGATTAGCTAGGTATGGCCCACAAACTCATCTCATTAGGTTAGGGCATTTAGACTAAACCCACATGACTAGTTGATTCATTTAGAGATTAGAAACTTGACCATTTTGACCCCAAACCTTTGCATACTCCTAGTTAACCAAAGGGAGACTTGATGAGGGTAACTTGGACATTTCTCAAACCCAGTTAGGGCTCCCGTATGGCCGGCCACCTATAGGAGAGTCTCTCCATCCTTTTATTTCAACAGTAGCCTCTTTTTCTCCCAAATATTGTTCTTCTCCAAACTTGAGAGCTTTTCTCTTGATTTTATCTCCCAAATCCACTCATTTTTTCTCCATTCCTCTCAATCCATCAAGGAGAGGGAGCCTACTTGGAGTGGGGAGCAAGGAGTAAGGATCTAGGAGAGGAGTCCAATTTTAAGGAGTTCTCGTGTCAGAACCGTGTCCTTTGGTTGAATCATTGGGATACAACTCCCAATAGGTATAACCCTCTCTCTATTTTATCTTTGCATTGTATTTTGATAGTTTTGAACCCATAGGAATCACCCTCATGCATGAACCACCATTAGGAATATTTTAGAGGCTCATTTGAGTCCTCATTTGGAAGTTAGGAGTGGTTTGGTGTCACCCATGGAGAAATTCTGACGGTGGCCCACCAAGTGTTTGTGTTTGTGCCCCATAGGCTTTATTGTGTTTATGTCCCATGGAGAAATTCCGAGGGTGGCCTACCCAATCTCTTCGGAAGATGGATATTTATCTCTTCTGGAGCTACCAATCTCTTCCGGAGATACCAATCTCTTTTGGAGATTCTCTCTTCAGGAGATACGACCGTTTTGACAACTCTGTTTTCATATTTTCTATGTCTTCAAGAGATACGGCCGTTTTAACAAATCCGTTCAGGATTTTTTTCATAAATATGATTGTATATATATTTTCCTAGATATATAGTCAATGAGCCTATCATGCATATTCTTCTGGATGGTTTTTAGTCCATATATGGCTCGTTATGCAAATCCTTCGGGGATAGTATGATAATTTGTTGCACAAATCATTCGGGGATAGCATGATAATTATAAATTCTTCAAGAATATACCAAAAAATTTAAATCCTTCTGGAATTTCATATCTATCTTATCGTCTAGGTTATCATGATCGAAGAATATATTTATTTATATTCTATTCATGATCATTTCAAGAATAATTGGGCTAACATTGTTGTAGAAGCTCAAAAAGTATGAGAATCATCATGCGCTACTCATAATTGTTAGACCAATAATTACATCATATTTTTGAATATGGCTAATCAATTAAGTTTAACATAATGATGTCACTAATATTTATATACTCACTATCATGTTGCTACTTAAACTTAGCATTGTCCTAAATGTCCTATATTATATTGCTATGCTTGTATCGTAGTGCAACATATTTTGCTGGCCTAACATGTATTTGTAGACATGCAGTAAGCATGATCAAACATGATTAAACCAGGACATAGGCAATGAAGAATTAATGATGGACCAAATACGGCATCATACAAAGAGATTTCTCCGAACCGCCTAGCGACCTATCTGGGGCCTCGCATCGGGGGTTTCGCTGCCCGGTCAGCGGACAGGGGTCGAGGGGGCAGCGTCCCCCGTCGGGGGTTCGGGAGCTTCGCCCCCGAAAGGTATTCAGATTTCCAGATCTACTTATCTTTGGACGACTGCTGTCAAGGAAAAAGACGTCTTCAGGACTCCTCAAATATCAGAAGAAAGGCGTCATCAAAGGGCTCTTGGTTTTTCTACTTGTTCCAAGTCTGTAATCTTCAATTTATTGAGTCTAGGAGAATGTGTACGTTGAGTCGCACTGAGTCATCTCAACCCCTAGACATATCTCTCCAAGCTCTACCATACAAACAGACCAATTCCTGAACCAAGCCCAAGCTCCACCAAGCCAAACAAAGCCCAAAAGCCCAAAGGCCATTCTGCCACCTAGGAGGCAGAGTTCGGGCCGAACTCTGCCCCCACACAGAGTTCGGGCCGAACTCTGTCCCCTGATTTCCAGGAACTGATTTTTAGGATTACCAATTGCTAGCTGGTACAACGGCCATATTTTTGAATTTTGAGGACAGAATTTTGGCCGAATTCTGCCTTCCAGACTAGTATATATAGGGCATGATTTCAACCATTTTCATTCATCTCTTCATCATCTTTCTATCTCTCACTCTCAATCATCTAAGCCTCATACTACCTAAGCTTTACTCTTCCAATCTACTAGCCACAAAACTTCCTAAGCCCCAAGGTGCTCAAGTACGATTCAGCTAGAAGTTTTTGTGCATGAGTTGAAAAAAAAAGTCACTTGGACAATTCCAAGTTTCGCCACCTGTGAATCTGTAAGAAGTTGGCGTGCTCTTCTGAGTAAAGGCACGTGGTTGTACACTATTTCACAAATAGTGGATTTCAATCCTGAGCTAGAGTTCTCAGGCCTGGACTAGTCCTCCACGAGGGAAACCAGGTTAAAAATGCTGTGTTTGCGTATGCTCTACTGAACTTTATTTACTTTCGTATTTTTCTCTGATTTATTTACTATCTTAATAGTTGTTTTGTGGAGGCGATATAGAGTTAATTTTTATTTGGTGATTATCGACACAAACTCTATTCACCCCCCTCTAGAGTTGCCTACACGTTATTTCAATAATTGGCACCAGCAATCAAATAGTCAAATGACGCCAGACAGCAGATGGCACATGACATCAATTGGCGCTGGACTCCAAATGTCGTTGGCTGACACGTGGCAAGCTTCCTCGAGAAGCTGAAACAGTTTTCATCATAACTGACAGCACGTCAATCGAAAAAAATCTGTTCGAATCCCGAGCGTACGGCGGTCGAGGAGGTTAAGTCAGATATGTCAAATTTGTCATAATGATCAAACAGCTGCCTCGCGCCATTTGCAGTTGGTGCTAGATAATCATTCAGAAAGACACTAAAACAGTAATTAGCGCCTGACGCCACCCAACAGTTGGTTCTATTTGATCAAATCATCTAGAAGCAGTTAGATGACATGGCGCGCATGCCACTAATCTCGAAGAACGTGTATGTGACACTGCCCACGACCAAGCACATCTTCATCACAAAATGCCATGCATCTAAGCAGTTAAACCAACTGTTCGCACGACTAAGTGAATGGCGCGCCAATTATAGTATACGCCAATCAGGATAACTACTTAACAGTTATCTCTAAACTCTATAAATAGAGTTTCAAATCACTTCACAAGAATGACTAATGATCATAATCTCCTGAGCACTTGCTGCAGCACTCTCTAAACGCTTTCTTCTTCGATATTGCATCATCCAAGGGATAAAGTGATCGTCTTCTGATCAGATTCCTACAGTTATACTTTTCCAGAAACCAACTTGTACTCTTGTACACACTCTTCTCAGTTTGTAATCAAACAACTTTTGTTTTTACAAACAATTGTTCAAGGCAATTGGATCTATCCTTTTATTTCTTACAAAACATCCATTTAAATCTTCCTTATTTATTTCTTTTAGATTTTGTACTAAAAGTCCGAATACTCCATGTTGTGCGAGAGGTATCGCATATTTTCATTATCCTTTCTCCATTCAAGGATTATTCATGGTTTAGTGTTATCCTTCTAATTTTTTTCCCCTTTTATTCTCATTCGACAATGTCATTTATGACAAAATTTTCTTTATTCCAAATTTCTCTTGAACATAGATTTTTTGGGTACCGGTACCTCTTTCTCAGTCTCTTCTAGGATCTGAGGTATATCCTCGACTGGAGCGATATACTTTGAGAAATTGGATCTTTGGTTCATGACATCTTCCGGATCGTCAAGAATTCTCTTCAGGAGATGCTTCTTCAGGAGCTGCTTCTTCAAGAGCATTAGGGTATGTTATGTTAATCGATCTCTTCTTCTGGAGAGCTGAATCTTTAGAACTTTTAGGTCTTACGCATTCTTACTATAGAACTTATTCATTTGCTGCTTTTATTTGATTCTTTTGGTACTTACTTTTATTAGAATATACATTCATAGCTGGTATAAGAATATTATTAAGACATCAAGTAAGCATCTAATAATTCATTTGCAATAGAATACAAGGGATACTTTCTCCTAATTTAATCAAGATTAGATAAAGTGGAAGTATGCCATGATACGTTCTTCTGGAATGATGCTTTATGGCGTTCTTCTAGAACGACAATTCACGACGTTCTTCTGGAACAAGACATTTATCTTCTTCCTATCTCCCCCTAACGATGGAAATTTTGTCTTATTGATGTGACAGATAAAAAAATCTTATGTCTAGAAGATATAATAATCTAGGGAGATAAACATAAAAATTATATTTCACAAAACATAGATGCCAATAATATAGATTCAAACAATACCAACATAAGCCATCTAAAAGAGATGCAATTCAAGACTATGCTACTAGTTATTCATATACAATCATCATGATTGATGGTTTAAAAACAAACTTATCCTTGAGATCAATGGTGTATGCTGCAATTTGGTAAGTAATGATCATACGAATTAGTTATAATAATTCTTATCATCATTGTCCGAAAATTTCTTAGTCAGAATATCTTAGTCGACCATGTCACAGTTTAAAAGTTATATAATCATTCAGCTTCTGGCTAACAATGGATCCATAGGATTGAGCTTTTGGCTCAACTAGTATGTGACTTGACATCCCTAATATGAGTAACGCATATCCCTAGTGTATAGTTGGATAATCTCTTTAGGACGAACTTCTGGTTCCCTGAGATGAACTTCTGGTTTTTTCAAATGTATTATTTATTTTCCTCACTCATGGTTTCAATATGATACATGTTTACCCTTATGTCCTTAAAACTCAATAATTTTCTTCTAAAATTATGAGAGTATAAGACGTTTTGTATAAGTGGGTACGTTCCATTGGGTAAAATTAAGTATGCTCTGTCGGAACCTTCAATAATATGAGCATGACCAGCTATCATGGATACTACTTCACACTAATATTTATATTAGAGAAAAAATCCTAACCATAAGGATGGTGTTGGTAGTAGAACTATAAGTCATGGATAAGATATCTCTATCTAGTTTTTTCATGTATTCCAGTATCTAGATATGTCAATATCTTATCAATAGTTGCAAGTAAAAATATTATTAATCAATAATATAGAACTTCGGGTCTATGACAGTTGGTAGAACAATAATAAATCCATAATATCCCTACAGATAGATTTGGAACTTTAAAAAATATGCACCTATGAAATACCAACATTCAGTTTGGTGTTTGTAAGTTATTAGACATAAAACCTCAGGTTCATGATAATTTGTATGACAACTAGACATCAGCTTATTTTTTTTCTTTAGAAATTCTAAAGTATTATCAACCATATTGTGTGATTGTCAATTCTGTTTTGGCCTTTCGGGACCAGCAACCCGCTGTGACCAGCAAAATTAGTTTGCGGGCAACTAGTTTCTCCCGGACATGCTGCGGAACACATGTCATGCACATGTACCCATTTGAATGGTAAACACTTAAGCAAGCAAACATCTTATGCAAAATAATAAAATTATAAATTCTCCAACATAATTCAGCCTTCTAGCAGATGAAAGACAGAAATAATAACATAACGTAGAATAGTTATAGTTTCCAGTTTGACCACAAATAATCCAACAAAGATGATAAATATGTCAGACATATCAATAAGAAATCCTTACATAATCTGGCATTAAATAGTAGACACAAACTTAAGGGTGCAACTTACTATTTGCCAAAACATAGATAATATCAAGTGATGCCTCCTTATAATTCATTTACATATAGTATTAGATACTACATATGAAATTCACATGACAACTATAATTTCCAATGGAGGATTATTCGGAAGCAAGCACACCATAACTGATAAGAGTTTTAACAAAACAGTTAAATATATTGGTCTATATATTCACAATAAATATGAAAATTGAAATGCTTGTATTTGGACATCAGATGACACCATCTCTCTATGGCCATAATGGGAGGAAGGTTAACATAATGGTTATTAAAGCATGGAATTTGGATTTATCTCTTTAGCTAAGGTCAAATAGATGGACAAATTCTGGTTTGAATTCAAACATATCTAGATTAACTTGTAGATAAGTAACATCAATGGAACACTCCTCCACATGAAACAACAAAAAAAGGAAGGGTGCATTACAATCATCTATATATTCTTTTTTCTTTTTTCTTTTGAAAAAGGGATTTGTTGCATATATTATTGAAATCTATCTTCAGAAGATACAATAGAAGCTGTATCTAAAGCAAGCTGATGGAGAATACTGCTAGGAGGAGAAAACATTTGTTGGGGAGGGGGTTGTTGAGAGCAGCGGTAGCAAGGATATGAGCAACATTGTTCCCCTCTCGCCGAGTAAACGAGTAGGTTAGATGTTTGCCTCCTTCCTTCGCCTCGTCTTTAATGGTGCGAACAAGGTCATACATTCTCCACGGAGGTGGGTCCTTGTCTCCCTCGAAGATTCGGTTGGCCGAAGATTCGGTTGGCCGAAAGGAAGATACAATAGAAGCTGCATCTATATATTCTACGCAAACAATTCGGCCATAATATAATATATCAGTACTCAAACAGAATGGCAATAAGTAAAAGCTCAAGGACATACATGGTATGCTGCCATAGTTTCATATACATGATGACTCATTGTGGGCCTAACACAATATAGACTTAAACTTCAAATTCATATTGATAGAGAAAATGTATTCACTCTATCAATATAGGTAATAGATAAAGACATGATCATATAAAATATATAGAAGGACAAACAAATAACAGTATAGTAATTGATATTTACATCTTAATGAATTTAATTATATATGAGTATGGGATTTAATATATATTTAAATTTGAATCATAATACATCCGACGAAAATTTGTTATTCATTATCATGTTGACTAAAAAAATCCATATATACAGTAGATCAACATGAAGAAAGTGGATTTGCTATTGAACTTACATATGAATAAGAATAGAAGTTAAATCAGTATAGTAAATTATATGTTAGTCAATAGACATAGATGTCTTAGTTCAATTGGACGGATTAGTCTTGGTTGGATGCGAAAGGTTTATATTTGATTAAACTGCTTGAAAAATGTCTATGAACCTTCGATACTCAAATAAATGAGCATGTCTATGAACCTTCGATTTTACAAAATATTACTTAAATAAATGTGTAATCTATGAACCTGGTTGGATTGTTCAATCCAATTTTCTGATATTTGATCTTTGTCGGTGATGACCTGAAATTTCTCGAATGGTTGTGTGGTCGGTGGCCTGGAATTCCTCGAGTAGCTGGAAACTTGGAACTCCTCGAAACTTAACTCCTCTAGCAGTCGTGTTGATAACATGTTGTGAGAATAGAAGAGAAAGTGAAGGAATTGGTAGCCAAAAAGAATGTACGTAGCTTTTCTCATTGAAAACATATATATTAAGGGGAAAGAGCGAGAGGGTATTGTGGGTATGGATAAGGGCATCCATATTTGGGATTATCCAAATCACAACAAGAGAAACTTATGAGTTTCTATTTTTTTTCAAACTCACCAATGAAAAATCGTTGAATTATACGCATCTCATTTCTTGATTGTAAGTTCCTAAAAAATCAATGATCTAAATAGAAAAATTCGTACACGTGTCATAATAATATTGCAAATTCCTATTTTGAGTTCCTATTCTAGTTTTTTGAGTTGAACTGTGTGAGACTCGTCTCACAGTATCGGTATTTATATACGGATACGTATTTGTAGTGTATTTCGTATTTTTTTGGTTTTCGTAATGCTTTAAAAAAATTTCTAACTTATAGATTTTCTTCTTGGCCGGCATACCGCCAGTATACCGGAGTATACCGACGGCATACCGTCCAGACAGATTTTCCACATTTTAGATATTTTCGATTTTAGATATTTTCATAAATAGTGTTTTCGATATTTTCGTGAATAGTGTTTTGGATATTTTGATGAATAGTGTTTAGATATTTTCATGAATAGTGTAGATGCACCCTTTTACCCATTGGATATTTGGTTTTGTTTGGATGGCTAGGATTGACTTAGATCTTCACATGGATCGCCATCCAACGGCTAAGATTAATTCTCCCTTCTATATATACCATTTCACTTTCTCTCTCCTCTCTTTTCATTCTCTTCACTCTCTCTTCATTTCTTCTTCCCTTCACTCCCCCTTGGAGCTTGCCAAGAGCTTGGCCTTGGGTGTGGTGTCTAACCCCCCTAGGAGGAGGAGTAGAAGATTAGGCTTGGAGCTTAACCTAGGCAAGTACATCTTGCCAAATCCATGAACCATATTGTTTTGTTGTCATTTTTATTTTCCTTGGTATTAAATGCTTAGAATTTTCCTAAACTCATTTTTTTAAATATGTTTTCCTTATGATTCTCGTATATATGCATGTTTCCAAAATTTGTTTAAGCAAGGTTTTGATTTTCTGTTAAAACCTAATATGGACTTAGTAGAAAACTTGGTATCAAGAGTGATACTAGTGTTACCATCATGTATGTTGGTCACATATACATATATGAGGCCCTCACCTAGTTTGTATATCATGAATTTTGAGTTTGGTGGCAATCGGAATCCGTTTCGGTGCCCCAAAAACCTATTTTTGGGAGTATTTTGAGATATTGATCTATCAAATCCTTCAATTTGTAAAAACTAATATTCCCATGTTGTAGGGAATTAAATTTCATGCGATTTTGACTTTTAAAAATCCGAATTTCGATTTAAAACGAAATTTTTATGGCCGAAACAAGTTTTGAGTTTTCAAAAATCAACTTTCTGTGACGGTTCGAAAAATCCGTCGGAAAATCCGAACTTCACCACAAAACTTACTGTGACACTTCGAAAAATCCGTCGATAATCCGCAGTAATCCATCGGATAATCCGGTTAGGCTGTTTTTATCTGTTTTTGCCCGTTTCTGCCCATTTTTGTCCGTTTTTGATATTTTCTTCGATTGTAATGAATTCTTAACATGATAAGATGATCTTGCATAGTTAAAGAATGATTGTACACCCTATATACACTTGACACTAGCACATGTTCAATTATTTTTCTATAAAATGTACTTAGCTTTAATTATTGTTTCCCACATGCCATGATATGTCTTTTTGATAGATTCTTTCTTACAAGCTATGATAATTGTTACATGTCTTCTTCGCTTACATGATAGTGGCCCGAAGTGGCGCACTCTTCTTACATGTCTTCTTTGCTTACAAGATAGTGATCCGTCGTGGTGCACTCTTGTACATGTCTTTCTTTGCTTACATGATAGTGGCATGTCATGGCGCACTCCCTATAGTGGCTCGTCGTAGCGCACTCCTGGCTTCTTGTTTATTATATTTTCTTGTTGTGGCTTGTTATGGTGTACATTCTCGCTTTTGTCCAGTCTTGCATGTCTCATGTCTAGGATGGATTCTGCAGAATGCCACACCCAGAATCCAATAAAAAAATGTTAAGGACTAAACAACTAGCTTGATTACTTAGATCATTAAGGATTTCCCAGTTACCTGTTGCCCCTTTGGTCTTGGCATTATATATATATCCTTGGGATCTGGAGCTATCTGTCATGATGAGCACAGTTTCAGCGCACCGTCGAGTGTTGCACCGGGTACATTTGTCTACTGGGCGATGTACCCATTATTATATGACTTAGTGGTATATTTGTCTCCTGGGCGATGTATCCACTATTACCATCGGGTATATTTGTCTCCTGGGCGATGTACCACTACTATAGGATACATTTGTCTCCTGGGCGATGTATCCACTATTATCATTGCTCCTTTGGCTTGGACCATTCAGGTAGTAGTAGGCAGGTGCTGGACTTGGAATTCTCAAACTTGCATTTGTTAGTAATTAGGATTGTGACAACCCTAGTTAGCTAGTTAGCTAATGTATAAAGCCGTACTCATTGCTTGGCCGTGACTATTGTATGGAGTCCAGTCTAGTCTAGTTTGTCTAGGCAGTGTCCGGATTTGTTTATTTTCAGTACACCTTTGTTTATGCTTTACTTTTGCCGGTAAATGATTAGATACTAAAGTTCTGTTCAGGAGAAGGGTTACAACCCCGGTCCTTGTTTGGTTTACGGGTTGTAACTTGGGTTCCAGAATAGTTCTTAAGTCATCTAATCATTTGTTGTTCTATATAGTATCTCACATGCTCACATGTCTTAGTTATCTTACATGCTCACATGTGTCAGTTACCCTACATGCTCACATGCTCCAGTTACATAACATGCTCACATGTTCCAGTTATCTTACATGTTCCAGTTATCTAACATGCTCACATGTTTCGGCTACTTAACATGCTCACATGTCTAGTTTATCTTTCATGTTCACATGCTTCCTTTTCCTTACATGTACACAGTTTATATTACGTCACATGTCCTTTACTTTATGCTACATGTTGCTTCACTTATTGTCTTTCCTATTCTCGGGATAAGTGCATTGGTAGCGCATGAGTCTCGATTTGCTTTTACTTATTTCTGTCTCTATCCGTTGCTATGATTTGCATGCTGATTTTAGTTCATAGTTTGGCTTCCTTTGTGGTACTTGCTATTGGGGGTCTGACCCCTCTGGTTTTGTTTGGCCAGATCTGATAGAGGAGTCCGGAGGATCTTCTATACCTTTTACTCGTTGGTGATTACCCAGAGCACCAGAGTACTTTAGTGGGTTTTCTATTTCATTCTCCCACTAGTTATGTACATTATTCTTTTGTGGCGTTTAGCCTCCGAGCACGTGTTTAGCTCGTGTTTTGGACTTGACATTTAGCCTACGGGCCAGAACATGATTTGTGTATTCTAGACTATATAGCTAGAGCTTATCATGTATGACTATTACTCTTGCTAGTCTTCACTCTGTATTACTAGCATCATGATCATTGATATACGATAGTTTGGGACGCTTTACTATTTTATATTCTAGTTGATCTTACTTCTTGTACATTGTTTACTACCTGTGATTGAGATACCTAGGATTGCTTGACCTAGGATCGACTATTGGCTTGTAGTAGTAACCCCCATCTATATAGCTTATACGTTATTTCGGAGTACTGGAGTACTTTGGTATACGTAGCTGGCCTGGTCTGTCCCTACTTGCCAGTATTCTGGTTCTGGAACGTGACATAGATTTTAGTGGTGGCCCATGCAGGTCTGATTTATCAGATATGTGGGGGTTACTGATGTTTAGATATCTCAGTCACAATTCTTCTTTATTGATATCCTTCGTGTTATTCTATATCTCTGATCCTTTGACCTGATATCTGCCTTGATCGTTGATCTTTCCTGTTCTCTCGATTTGATCCTTGTGTCCTTTAACTTTCAAGGGCACTGTTCTTAATCTTTCGGACCATCTTGTTTGGGTTCTACCGATGGCGGGTCAGCAATCTTCTGTCGGGCCAGTTATGGATGATCAGTCTCAGCATTTAGGACCAGAATTCAGAGTTGACCCGAGGACAGATGTGTCAGTTCAGCCTGATCAGCTAGCAGGATTAGTCCTACCAGAGTCCAACTTCACCGGCTACCCCGGCAGTCCAGCAGTATATGGCTCATGTACCGGTTCAGCAGCAGCAGGTTAGAGCAACAGTTCTGAGACGTGGACAGGCAGAGTTTGGTATGTTAGAGCAGGTTTTGGCTGAGGGCTGTCATGTTGTAGATATTGTCCTATTCTGCTTCCACTCTAATTTATCTCTTGGGTTACGCATATTTGGTGAGTTTCTCATCCCACTCTTCTGTCTTCGTATCTTGAGATACATGATATTTATCATATGTCTCGACTACGAAGAAACGTCCTGGGTAGAGTCATGTCTTGGATTAAGTCATTGGTACCGACTTATTTTGAGAATTGACTTTTATCTAAGTTATGGAGTCAGCGTAGGCCTGCTCCTGCTCAACTGACTCAGGAGACATATTTATTCATATGCCTCCATCCCTTCTTGATTGTGGTTATGTTACTGCTTACGTATTTACTTATATTACTGTTGTCTTTATCTTACCAACATGCCATGCTTTGTTTTGATTGATATGATTTTTCCAGCTCTTTGGTTTGGTTTTCATGCTTGACTAGATTTAGGAAATTCCGATGACGAAATTTATTTTTAAGTTGTGGAGAGTTGTGAGACTCGTCTCACAGTATCGATATTTATATACGGATACGTATTTTGTAGTGTATTTCGTATTTTCTTGGTTTTCGTAATGCTTTAAAAATTTTCCTAACTTATAGATTTTTTCATGGCCGGCATACCGCCAGTATACCGGAGTATACCGACGGCATACCGTCCAGACAGATTTTCCACATTTTAGATATTTTCATAAATAGTATTTTCGATATTTTCGTGAATAATGTTTTGGATATTTTGATGAATAGTGTTTAGATATTTTTGTGAATAGTATAGATGCACCCTTTTACCCATTGGATATTTGGTTTTGTCTGGATGGCTAGGATTGACTTAGATCTTCACATGGATCACCATCCAACGGCTAAGATTAATTCTCCCTTCTATATATACCATTTCACTTTCTCTCTCCTCTCTTTTTTTATTCTCTTCACTCTCTCTTCATTTCTTCTTCCCTTCTCTCCCCCTTGGAGCTTGCCAAGAGCTTGGCCTTGAGGCCTTGGGTGTGGTGTCTAACCCCCCTAGGAGGAGGAGTAGAAGATTAGGCTTGGAGCTTAACCTAGGCAAGTACATCTTGCCAAATCCATGAACCATATTGTTTTGTTGTCATTTTTGTTTCTCTTGGTATTAAATGCTTAGAATTTTCCTAAACTCATTTTGTTAAATATGTTTTCCTTATGATTCTCCTATATATGCATGTTTCTAAAATTTGTTTAAGCAAGATTTTGATTTTCTGTTAAAACCCAATATGGACTTAGTAGAAAACTTGGTATCAAGAGTGATACTAGTGTTACCATCATGTATGTTGGTCACATATACATATATGAGGCCCTCACCTAGTTTGTATATCATGGATTTTGAGTTTGGTGGCAATCGGAACCAGTTTCGGTGCCCCAAAAACCTATTTTTGGGAGTATTTTGAGATATTGATCTATCAAGTCCTTGAATTTGTAAAAACTAATACTCCCATGTTATATGGAATTAAATTTCATGCGATTTTAACTTTTAAAAATCCGAATTTCGATTTAAAACGAAGTTTTTATGGCCGAAACAAATTTTGAGTTTTCAAAAATCAACTTTCTGTGACGGTTCGAAAAATCCGTCGGAAATCTGCGGAAATCCGTCGGAAAATCCGAACTTGCACCACAAAACTTGCTGTGACACTTCAGAAAATTCGTCGGTAATCCGCAGTAATCCGCCGAATAATCCGGTTAGGCTGTTTTGTCTGTTTTTGCCCCTTTTTGCCCGTTTTTGTCCTTTTTGATATTTTCTTCGATTGTAATGAATTCTTAACATGATAAGATGATCTTGCATAGTTAGAGAATGATTGTATACCCTATATACACTTGACACTAGCACATGTTCAATTATTTTTCTATGAAATATACTTAGCTTTAATTATTGTTTCCCACATGCCATGATATATCTTTTTGATAGATTCTTTCTTACAAGCTATGATAATTGTTACATGTCTTCTTTGCTTACATGATAGTGGCCCGTCGTGGCGCACTCTTCTTACATGTCTTCTTTGCTTACTAGATAGTGATCCGTCGTGGTGCACTCTTGTACATGTCTTTCTTTGCTTACATGATAGTGGCCTGTCATGGCGTACTCCCTATAGTGGCTCGTCGTAGCGCACTCCTGGCTTCTTGTTTATTATATTTTCTTGTTGTGGCTTGTTATGGTGTACATTTTCGCTTTTGTCCAGTCTTGCATGTCTCATGTCTAGGATGGATTCTGCGGAATACCACACCCAGAATCCAATAAGAAAAATGTTAAGGACTAAACAACTAGCTTGATTACTTAGATCATTGAGGATTTCCCAGTTACCTGTTGCCCCTTTGGTCTTGGCATTATATATATATCCTTGGGATTTGGAGCTATCTGTCATGATGAGCACACTTCCAGCGCACCGTCGAGTGTTGCACCGGGTACATTTGTCTCCTGGACGATGTACCCATTATTATATGTCTTAGTGGTACATTTGTCTTCTGGGCGATGTACCACTACTATAGGATACATTTGTCTCCTGGGCGATGTATCCACTATTACCATCGGATACATTTGTTTCCTGGGCGATGTACCACTACTATAGGATACATTTGTCTCCTAGACGATGTATCCACTATTACTATTGCTCCTTTGGCTTGGACCATTCAGGTAGTAGCAGGCAGGTGCTGGACTTGGAATTCTCAAACTTGCATTTGTTAGTAATTAGGATCGTGACATCCCTAGTTAGCTAATGTATAAAGCCGTACTCATTGCTTGGCCGTGACTATTGTATGGAGTCCAGTCTAGTCTAGTTTGTCTAGGCAGTGTCCGAATTTGTTTATTTTTGGTACACCTTTGTTTATGCTTTATTTTTGTCGATAAATGATTAGATACTAAAGTTCTGTTCAGGAGAAGGGTTACAACCTCGGTCCTTGTTTAGTTTACGTGTTGTAACTTGGGTTCCAGAATAGTTCTTAAGTCATCTAATCATTTGTCGTTCTATATAGTATCTCACATGCTCACATATCTTAGTTATCTTATATGCTCACATGTCTTAGTTACCCTACATGCTCACATGCTCCAGTTACATAACATGCTCACATGTTCCAGTTATCTTACATGTTCCAGTTATCTAACATGCTCACATGTCCCGGCTACTTAACATGCTCACATGTCTAGTTTATCTTTTATGTTCCATGCTTCTTTTTTCTTATATGTACACAGTTTACATTACGTCACATGTCCTTTACTTTATGCTACATGTTGCTTCACTTATTGTCTTTCCTATTCTCGGAATAAGTGCATTGGTAGCGCACGAGTCTCGATTTGCTTTTACTTATTTCTGTCTCTATCCGTTGCTATGATTTGCATGCTAGTTTTAGTTCATAGTTTGGCTTCCTTTGTGGTACTTGCTATTGGGGGTCTGACCCCACTGGTTTTGTTTGGCCAGATCTGATAGAGGAGCCCGGAGGATCTTCCGTACCTTTCACTCGTTGGTGATTACCCAGAGCACCAGAGTACCTTAGTGGGTTTTCTATTTCATTCTCCCACTAGTTATGTGCATTATTCTTTTGTGGCGTTTAGCCTCCGAGCACGTATTTAGCTCGTATTTTGGACTTGACATTTAGCCTACGGGCCAGAACATGATTTGTGTATTCTAGACTATAGCTAGAGCTTATCATGTATGACTATTACTCTTGCTAGTCTTCACTCTGTATTACTAGCTTCATGATCATTGATATACGATAGTTTGGGACGCTTTACTATTTTATATTCCAGTTGATCTTACTTCTTGTACATTGTTTACTACCTGTGATTGAGATACCTAGGATTGCTTGACCTAGGATCGACTGTTGGCTTGTAGTAGTAATCCCCATCTATACAGCTTATACGTTATTTCGGAGTACTGGAGTACTTTGGTATACGTAGCTGGCCTGGTCCGTCCCTACTTGCCAGTATTCTGGTTCTGGGGCGTGACAAACTGAGTGTTAGATCAATGAGACAGAATATCAGACATCTAATTACCTCACTCTTCATGTGATTAGTAGATACAATACTTAAAAAGTCTTCTTACTCAGCTTCATATCACTAGCCTACGAAACACCTCTTTTAAAAAAATTATGATCATATCATGTCGAACACGCGTCGAATACTTCAAATTTGCGTATTAGATATGTTAAAATATACTAGGACACATCAAAATACTTAAAATGTTCCTATTGTTGTGCTTTTATCGTGTCGTGTCGTGCAACACATCTGCAAGCAAAACAGATGAAGAAACACATGACGCGAGACACAAATCAAACAAGTTGATTGGACTGGTACCGCTCTCCTCGAGCCCTAGATTCAATTTGGGTTTCATGGGGCAAGACTTATGAAGATGAAGCGGGCCTTGTGACTGTGGTAGGCCGAGCTACTTCGAAGGATGTTCTCCTAAATCCTAATCGATGAAACAAGAATAATGTTGCTACCAGTCTGGCTAATATATACAATGCTGCATCGCTGGTCTCCGCACGGCCCATGGGCCGATCAATTGTACGGCCTGTTCCAATTTGACTAATATAACTCTGGGTTCAAGTTGGTGTTTTAAAAATCGGACCAGACTGACCGGTTGAATCGGTCGATCTGTAGCTTTTTCGGGTTGGTTTAATATCGATCTACCCATTGTTTAACAAAAAAAATCCGGTTGACCATGTCGATTAGACCAGCGCGATAGGCAAAAAGGGAGGATCTAGGTCACCGTCGTGGAAGAGTGGTCAGAACTGAAGGGAACCATTTAACCCAGTTGAATTTGACCATGCCTTTTGTCTTTTGTTTTGAACTTTACATGCAATCAAAGTTAATATGTTTGTTTCTTGACTAATTCTACTATGCTAAACATGCATAAATACTAAATAGTACGTATGTAGTTGTGTACTATGTAATATATTCAATGTAGCATTGTAAGCCTACATAACTAGTTCAATTTGGATTAACATTGCAGGATCTGGTATTCTTAGCATTTTGGTTGAAGAGATCACAAAGTCCATGACTTACAACGACGCCTATCGTGCATTACATGAAACTGTAATTTCTTTGAGGCATCCCGTCGAACACCCCCAGTGCACCCAGAGTTCCTGGTAATTAAAGATCACCTTAATTATACATGCAAGGAACAACCAGAGCATGGGTGGGTTTCTGCATACATACATGCACAGCCAGCCAATGCACCCCCAACCAAATATCTCCAAATTTGTCACGCTAAACCCTAAACCCCAGACGCAGCAGTAGTGGTGGAATCTGGCTTAGAGAATCCAAGCAGAGCAGGAACGTCCAGCTCCCTCAGCCTCAGCAGCAGAAACAAGACAACCCCGCATCCGAAACCGAGAGCGGCGCTCGATCCCGTCAGCGACACGGCCGCGCAGACCAGCATCACGAACGACTCCTCCTTGCTGCCCATGTCCCTCGAGGCCATCGCCAGCTCGATCCCGGAGAAGAGCAGCAGCACCCCGAGGATCCCGACGGGGAACCGGCCCAGTATCCTCACGAAGGAGTTCCCAAACACCAGGCCCAGCACCAACTTCCCGGCCGCAAGAAACAGGACCGAAGCCCCGCTGCGCCCGCCGAACCGGTACTGCCCGGCCAGCCCCCCGGCCCCGTGGCAGACCGGCATCGCCCCGAACCAGCAACCGACGAGGTTCATCAGCCCCACGCTCATCGACACGGCCGCGGCCGAGACGTCCCTCTCGGGGAACAGGTCGGCGGACAGCTTGCACACCGCGACCACGGAGTTGAGCACCGACAGAGGGATCTGCGGGATCGCGGCGCGCACGAACCCGGTCTTCCAGTCCTCCCATGTTATCTTGACCAGGCTGATCTTGGAGGGGCCGAACTTGAGGTGATTGACGACGGACGGGTCGCGGACGAAGCAGAGCACGAGACCGAGCAGGAAGACCAGCAACGCAGCAGGGATTCTTCTGGGGAGGGAGCGTCGGCTGGGAGTTTGATAGTCCTGTTGTTGTTGTTGTTGTTCAGTTTCGACATTGTGATGGCAGTCATTGGTATCGCCGGAGCCGGTGGAGAGGACGACGAAGAGAAGCGCAGAGAGGGCTAGGACGATGCCGTCGAGGCCGAGCCAGGGGCGGGGGCCGGCGGACTTTGCGGAGGAGAGGTCCTGCTGGTAGCGGACGTACTTGACGGCGGTGAAGGCGAAGGAGAGGCCCTGGGAGAGCTGGACCCCGCGGACGACGGGGAGGGGGATGAAGCGGTAGAAGAAGGACATGAGACCCGTGGCGCCGAGGAGAAAGAGGACGGAGGCGGTGGAGATGCCGGCCGCCATTATCTGCGGAATGGTGAGGCGGTCTGACTCGGAGATGGCGACGGCGGCGATGGACTTCATGGGCTGGACGGGCATGGGGACGGCGAAGAGGAGGCCGGTGAGGGCGTTGTAGACGGCGGTGAAGATGAGGGTGGTGCCGAGGTCGAGTCCGTTGACGAGGGAGAGCGCGAGGACGATGGGGATGTAGGTGCCGAGGTCGCCGACGGAGCCGCCGAGCTCGGACAGGAGGGTCGTCTTGAGGCCGAAGGAGGCGGCCGGGGAGGGGAGATGCCACCGGGGGCAGTGGCGCTGGACAACGAAGGGACGATTGGAGGCTGCTGCAGCTGGGCTTGGGCTTGTTTCTTCTTCTATTGCCATTGCTGCTGATATTGCCAATGGAGAATTGGTCGTTATATATCTCTACGAATATAATGCTACTTTGAAACGGCTTAAAATTAGCCGTCCAACCCTCAAATTAACTAACATCATTATAATTAGACTAAATTGTAATTTGATACCCTCAACTATTACTGTTTTTCAACTTAATATCCTCAACTTTTATAGGTAATATCCTATTTTAACTTATATTTCTAACTTAATACTAATTTTTTTTTTTTCTAAACTACCCCCGACTGCTACTCCCATCCCCCACGGCGGCCATCTCCACCCCCCTCCCCTCCCCCCTCCGGTGACCACCTCCCTACCAGCCTGCGGCCCTGATGACCCACCCTACCCGCCTCCAAGCCCGGCTCCCGTTGGCGCGCGCCCACCCGCAGCCGAAGAGAGAGAGGAGGTGAGGGTTGGGGGAGAAGCGAAGGGACAATTTGGATCAATTTTTTTCAGGATATCAAGTTAGTACCTATAAAAGTTGAGAATATCAAGTTTATATATATATATATATATATATATATATATATATATATATATATATATATATAAAATAATAATAATAATAATAATAATAATAATAATAATAATAATAATAATAAGGGAGGTGAGGTGCCACCTCATGGTGAGGTGGCTATGTATTACCCCCATGCTATCATCATGCAGTTGCACACTTTTTAAAACATGATGACAGCATATGGGGTGACACATAGCCACCACCCATAAGGTGGCACCTCACCTCCCTTATTCGCTCTCTCTTTCTCTCTCTCTCTCTCTCTCTCTCTCTCTCTATATATATATATATATATATATATATATATATATATTTGGTGTCCACCTCTTAATGGAGCTTGGGAGTATGTTCCCAAGGATGCTCGACCCACGCCCTCCACGCCAGGGTGCCTCGCCGTTCACAATGGGGAGATTCTGAAAACTATATATATATATATATATATATATATATATATATATATATATATATATATATATATATAGCCAATGATCCGTAGCCTAGTGGTAGTGGTGAGGCATGCGGCCCGAGTGGTCAGGAGTTCGAATCCCAGTGAGAGCGATTCCGGAAACTAATTAACCTTTCTTCAAAAAAAAAATAAAAAAAAATAATATATATATATATATATATATATATATATATATATATATATATATTTGCAAATGACCTATAGCCTAGTGGTTAAGAGACTTGCATGCAGCCCAAGTGGTCGAAGGTCGAGTCCCAGTGGATGCGAGTTCGCCACAATTATTCATTGCTTCAATATATATATATATATATATATATATATATATATATATATATTCAAAATATATATATATATATATTCAAATTTTATACTATTTTTAATCTATATCTAAACATATATTAAAAGTTATACATAGAATTTTTTTTATTAAAATATATTTCATAATTAAACTATATTTAAACTAAATATTATCTAAACATATATTTAAAGTTTTTTAAAAATAAAATTTAACTAAATATATTCAATATTTAATTTAAACTAATTATATGATATTATTTAAACGTATATTTTAAGTTTTAATTTATTTTTTAACAATTTTTTTATGCTAATATATATATATACAGTAGTAATGTGCGCCACGTACGAAAAAATATTAAAAAAATAAAAATAAAAATAAAAATAAATTTATTATAAAAACTGTCGCTCTTAGGAATTTAATTTAAGAAACCAAGAAAAACTACTTCGACCTTAACCACTACAATTAGAATGATTTAATTTCAAATAAATCATATTAGATAGTTAAATAAGTAGTAAGTTTTTTTTAAAAATAATTAATAAAACATTTAGGTAGTTGTTTAGTTATTTTTATTTTATTTTTTAATTTATTTAATTAGATGATGATATACATATGACTTGGTGTATATATATATATATATATATATATATATATATATATATATATATATATATATATATATATATATATATATATATATATATATATAAAGAGGCTTCAAAACGGCTCAAAAGTGAACCGTCTAAGCCGTATAAATATCATGGACCATTTTATTTATTTTAATTACGGAAGATAAAAATTAACTTCCTCATTCACGATTTCTTAAAAAAAAAACTACAAACAAAACTAACTCTCTTTATCTCTCTCTCTCACTCTCTCTCTCTCTCTCTCTCTCTCTCTCTCTCTCTTTCTCTTAGTCCGTACAAATATTTATTTAAAAATTAAATTTAAAATTGTTTATAAACAAAATTAAAAAAAACAGAAAATATTTAAATTGTTTAACAAATCTTAATTCAAATATATTTAAATATTTGAACTATTTTTCAGCAATCATAAAAATATTTATCTATAACAAATTATAATCAAAATTTAATAATTTTTTACAAATTTTAGTTAAAAAATTATATATATATATATATATATATATATATATATATATATATATATATATATATATATATATATATATATATATATATATATACATGGCCGGAGAAAAAAAAAATACATGGCCGGAGCTGAGATTCATCATGGACGATTGGGCCATGTGCGAAAAATAAACAAAGGCCTATTCTCACATAAAAATTTCTAATAAAATAATTCAAAAATTAAATTATCCAAAATTAATATCAATTAATAAAATTATTCAACTACAATATCTTTCAATAGAAATAATATTTGACTAAAAAAGATAAAATAAAGCAAAACAAACAAGCATCTTTTGTCACTTTCACGTTAAGAACGATCTTTTACCATTCCTAGCTACAAAATCCTTGATACAATAATTTTCGACGGATACAATCCAAATACGTCATACTCGCGCGGCCAATAATTCCTTCAAATTTCCTACTGAAAAATATCGTACGCGTGTTTCGATGCAAACAGTTCGAGTTGGGGTGGTCCGATTTGTTGCGACAATCCTTGATCGACAAGTTTTTATATAAAATTGTAATTCTGGGAGACCTACTTTGGTTAATGATTAATCTATTTATAGTTCGATTTAACCTAAAATTTTAGAGGATAAAATTAGTTGTAGGAGATCGTATACAATTGTTTTGGGATTTCGTTGAACGAGTGTGGAGATCTACTCGCACGAACTTTCTGAAAATCCACGTTTATTCTGTGTAACAGTCTTCTTTGTGCACAACCTTGCGGTTGACGAGCGGGCTCGTCACTGTGTTGTGACTTCTGGGTGCTCGTGGGGTATTGGCGAGGAGTCCTGGATTGGAGACGAGGTGGTTTGGGATATGTGGACATTTTTTGAAGGAGTAGAGAGTTGAAATTTGTTAGCATTTTTGAAGGGGAAGAGAGAGGATGTCGATAGAGTCAAGGATTCATAGGATTTTATTTGAGTCTTATAAGTCTTAGAATTTTTCCTATTAAGTCTTAGCATTTTGTATTGATTTTGAATAGATTGATGGGATTGAGCAGGGGCGGATCTAGAAACTGTAGCTAGGGAGGGCTACCATAAATTTGGGTGAGCTAGAAGTGGGCTAACCCATATATAAAAAAATTATATGGAAAATAAAGTTTTTTTTTTTTTGGGTGGGCTCAAGCCCACCCCAACATAAGCTTAGATCCGCCCCTGGGATTGAGAGAATCTTTGACTTAATTCCTTAATTGGAAAGAGTAGAAGTCTTTGTTAATTGATTCCTTAATTGGAAATACATATAGCCTTAGTTAATTGAGAGAATCTCTACTTGTTTAGCTCAGTATACATAAAGAAGACCAATGAATTTATAAATCAATTATTCATAAGTTAGTTTATTATTATAGTATACATAATAAATATATATTTTTAATTACTTATTCATAATTTTAAAATTATTTATTCATAAGTTTGATATTTTTGGATTTTTTTTAAAATTATTTATGCATAAGTTAGTTTAGTATACATAAAATATATACATATAAAAAAAATTGGAGGCCTACAAATTCGAAAGATCTAGTGTGGCCGCACATATTGTACTGTCTCAAAACCGGCCCTCTGTATATATATAAACAGTATAGGAAGAGAGATTTGGCTTTATAGAACCTTGAAGGGACGTCAGTAGTGGGAAAAGAATTGGATGTGGACCGGGTGCATTATTTCTGTCAACGAAATGGTCAATGGCTCAACTTCCAACACGGCACGAAGGTATATGATGCCTTAATGATTGGAGTCAACTAGACTTGTTAATGGGCTGGGTTTTGCCGCATCCGCTGCTTTGGATTTGCTGATTTTGTTTATTTCTTCTGAAAAAAACATCAGCAGCAGCAGCAGTTTGATTAAAAGCTGTCTCAAAATTCAACTTGTTAATGGGACTGCTTTTAAAACAGATGCAAGAATGACATGCAATCGCAAACCAGTATCTACCTTTGCTAGCAATCACCCGAAAAATAATTCATATCATACACGAAATTTTTTTTTGTATCTTTCAGAAACATACAATATTTAACTACTTTTGAAAGATTTAGATTAATATATAAATTTTAAACATGTAAAATTTTAAACATGTTCTGTACGACTGATTGACAAATTTAACACAAAAATATGGATGTTTAATTAATCAAAATTGACCACCTGTTTAAGTATGGAAAGTTTCTAACCTCAATATTTTTGTTTGACGACTATTTAACCCACTTTTTTAACGTTGTTTACGTCGATTTATACTTATTTTTGTCGGTTCGGATTTTTTCCGTTTGCCGAATTGTTAACATGGGTATCTACATGTTTGTTAACAACTTAATAGTATCTGCAACTTTGTTGCGTACATGTAACTTATTAGTCACACACACACACACACACACACACACATACATACCTGTCCGCAGAGCCCTGTCAAAGTCTTGTCCTCCTGCACCATCGGATCGGGAGGTCCGCGTGCGCGTCCGTTCGATTCAACGATCGAGAGAGATGTGGCTCCCGCGGGACTTCCGATCCTATATATATGTGTGTGTGTGTGAGAGCCAACTTTTTACGATATACTATTTAGACACATCTTAATTGCATTCCCATGCATTCCCATGTTCACATCCGTTGGATGTGCTTTAAGTCATCTAATCTTAACCATTGGTAAATCAACGGTTAAGATTAGATGACTTAAAGCACCATCCAACAGTACAAATAGAAAGATGCTTGGGGATACAAAAAATGTGAAAATCTTGATACTTCCTCTTTTATATATATATATATATATATATATATATATATATATATATATATATATATATATATATATATATATATATCCTCTTGATACTTCCTCTTTTATATATATATATATATATATATATATATATATATATATATATATATATATATATATATATATATATATATATATACACACACACACACACACACACACGAACAAAAGCGAAACACGCATTAGTAGAATTTAGTAACCGACTGTGACAATGATGGGTAGAAAATGACTAGGCAGCTACTATGTCCATATAAACACTTCTCCCTTCTTTCAAAAAAAAAAAAATCACTTCTCCCTTGATTATGTAAGTAGCTGCTATTTCATAAGTTGTCCATATCTCATGCTCGGCTAAGTAAGGTCTTCAAAACAAAAAAAATAAACTAATTTGATGATTGATCATCTTCAAGTTTTAAGACTCAGTAACAAAATGACAATTCTCCAGCACAAAGATGAAACACACGTAGATAAATTACTAGATTAAAGCAAACACAGGTAAGTCAGGATATTCCACACCTCATGCCTGAGCTTGACGAATAAAATCATGATGTGCCTCCCGATACGTTTCTAGAACAGATCCGAAGGCGATATTTACGCTCTAAATTACAGAACTACTGAAACGGATCTCATCAGTTAGATTAAGCAGTGTTAAGTAACCTGCTTTCTCAACTAGTAAAGTATAACTATACTACTCTTTCTGACTGATCTTAAAGGTTGTGTTTGATTGGACTTTTTTTACATGGAAAATATTTCCATCACAAATTTTTCACCAATTATAGTGTTTGATAGCTTATATTTTTCATGGAATTATTTTCTAAAAACTATCATTTTCCATATTTTCATCTAAAATGATGGAAAATAAAACTTGTCCAACCCATAGAAAAATATTATTTTCCATGGAAAATAACTATTTTTTGTGGAAAATAATAGCAATCAAACACCCAAATTAAGTTTTCCATGGAAATTTTTTAAAATTCTATGGAATTTTTTTCCTAGGAAAATAATTCCATAGAATTAATTTCTTTTCCACATATTTTCTACCTTGCAATCAAACGCACCCTTAGTATATGTTTTTTCGTATGAGGATTAGCTATGTATTATTATTTCCAAAACAGATCTAGATGGAAGAACGATCAGAAAACAGAGATCTTTCGTAAACAAGTTTGTTCTCTGTTCTCAGTAGAACAATCAGAAGCAGAGACTTCACGCAAACAAGTTTAAACAAGTTTGCTCTCTCTTCTGAGTTTTAGGATTTTGGAGATTCCGGCAAACAAGTTTTCTCTCCAAAAGATCCTTAGAATTTTGAAAATTCCGACAAACAAGTTTGCTCTCCAAAATATTATAAAGCCACTGAATACTACTATCCTTTCAAATTACAACTTCCTCTCTCAAATACAAACTGCTAGAATGAGAGTGTTCTTCCTTGCAAACGTGTTGCAATTGGAACAAAACGTATTAAAAAATAGAAGAAGAAATGAGAAGAAGATATAATAAATTATTATTCTTGCTTGGGTGGTAAAGACCACCGTTGCTCAAAGCAAGATTCGTGTACCGCGATATGCTAACCAGTAAGTTCTCAAAGAACTTCTGGAAAGCTCGTAGTCAACTTTTTGTGACTCTAACAGGATCCTTGGACTCTACGGGCTTCATTTTCTTTAATATTTTTGTGTCTCCAAAATGAGGCCGTGGGGCTCTATTTATAGAGAGAAAGAGACTCCACCTATTCTCATGTCCGATGTGGGACTAAAATACCAATGCTTAAAAAATGAGTTTGATATTTTAGATCCCTGCAATCAGCGGAGTTGCGCGCCAGTCTGCGCCCACTCCCTCGCCCGCGTCCGTGCATGCACGACGTGCCACTTTGTGCTCTTGAGCCCGTCTCTGAGTCTGACTCCACGTCCGAGCGACAAAAAGCAATATGCTTCCTTGAGAAGTTAATCCTTTTCCCTTCTAGGAAAATACCCTCACATGGCACCTACATGTGTCCCACCCTACCCCATGTGCACACCTCAACACATGCAAAAAATTATATTAAGATACTCACTTGGTGGTGTAGCCGATGTGGGACTATTTTACACTAGTCCAAAGGCAAAATTCCAACAATCTTCCATATATCTCAATATATGGGTTGAGCGTTCCCCACAATGATTGTGTCACATCCCGATCCCGGAGGATCAAAAACTAGCTACTAGACGTGATACCGTACAAGTCTAGATTGCACTTGTACAAGGCAAAACCATTACAGTTCCTGGTGTTTCTAAAAAAACAACGATATCGCAGCAAAATCAAGCAGATAAATTGAAGTCACAACAAGATATGGAAAAACATGTCTCTTTATTGATAACTGCAACATATTACAAGACTTGCAGCTGAATACAGAGTTTACAACGGATTACAACGACTTTTGAATAGCCAACTGAATTACTTACCATTTAAGCTTACAACCAAACATGCCGACGTGGCTTATACAATGAACTTACCGAGTTGGTTTACAATCTCACTGGTGAATTATAATATTCCATATATTATGTCCCGTATAGCAGAAGACATCACCTTGCGAGAAGAACTTCTGCACACCAATCGATTCATTGATGCCAAGCATTGATCAAACGATTTCTCCCATGCTGATCTTGGAGGGGCCAAACTTTAGGTGATTGACGATGGACGGGTCGCGGACGAAGCAGAGCATGAGACCCAGCAGGAAGACTGGCAACGCAGCAGGGATTCTTCTGGAGAGGGAGCGACGTCGGCTGGGAGTTTGATAGTCCAGTTGTTGTTATTGTTCAACTTCGACAGTGTGATGGCAGTCATTGGTATCGTCGGAGCCGGTGGAGAGGATGACGAAGAGCAGTGCAGAGAGGGCTAGGACGAGGTCGTCGAGGCTGTGCCAAGGGCAGGGGCCGACAGACTTTTCTGAGGAGAGGTCCTGCTGGTAGCGGACGTATTTGACAATGGTGAAGGCGAAGGAGATGTAGTGCCTTGATCCCGTTGTGGAGCACGGATCGGGATAGCGGTCGAATGGCCGAGTTGGATGAGATTAGAAAAACTTTACTTGGGAAAACTGTACTAGGATCGCGGGATAATGAATTGAGATCCTTTTCTCGTTATGGATTGGTCTCTCTTGAAATGGTGCCCAAGATGCAGTGGCGCATGTCTTGGGGGAAGAATTCTATATAAGAGTCATTTGCCCCGAGTCCGTAGCCTTGCTGGTTTTCAATATCGCTTTTGCTGTTGGTTTTGTGTGCATTTTCGTTATTATTTTCGATGAATATTTTCATGGATTTACTTTCACTGTCTGCACATTTATATCGAATCACTGAAAGAAAGAGAAAGAAGTATGCTGACCAGATGTTGGTGCCAATTCAAGAGCTAATGCGATGAATCGAGCTTATCGTTGCGTGGAAGACCTCTTTCTCTCGGTAATTCACCAATAAGTGAGTGGCTTTGATCCTTCGACGATACTTGATGATCATGCTTAACAAAGGATGACTTGTTATTACGTATGGTGCTAAATAAAGATGCCTAGTAAGAACCCAGAAAGATAAAGAAAGATAAATTATCACATGCCTAGGTTTATGTTGCAAATCGAAATGATGCCTTGTATGCTACGATATGAATTATTAAACAGGTGATGCAAAGACCTATGTATTCGGCGATAAGTATATCGGACTTCGGTTCGAAAGAATATGGTAGCACAAAATAAAGTCCCTTGGTTGGATAAATGAGTATGTGAGCCTACGGCTCAAAGCAAGGTGGCAAGATGGCAAGATGAATGAGAACTGTGGCTTATGTACTTGAATACTATTATCGTGCATGTATATTTCTTATTTAGTTAAGTTGCATTCACATGCATGGTCATGGACAACTTGTGCACAAGGTATAGTTTCTCGAACGGTACTCCGAGGTCACGGAACCGATTCGTCCTAGGAGGAACAATAGTGCTGAAGTAGTAGCACGGTCTTTCGAAAACCTTACAGTCGGGCTAGCTACCCATCGCTGAAGGAGAACCGTTTGACCACGATGTCTGAGATGGCGTATAGTCAGTGACCTTCATATAGACAGGTGTTATAGCTAACAATGCTTATGCAGACAGAGTAAGTGTTATTCAATAAATATACAGGGATGGCTATCGACCGTGGGTAAGATCCACCAAATTGGTGAACAATATGAATTGCTTATGTTTCTTTCATCAATATGCGCTGGTCATGTTTCCTATCAAATATGAATTGTTAATGGACCCTAAGGCAAGATAGAAAGATCATAAATCAATAGTGTACTTCACATAATTTACTAGTGTTAATTTATGGTGAGATTGGTTATGGTCGCTCACCAGTACATATGTGGTAATGTACTGACCCTCGTCTCCCCAGGTGCTGGAAACCTAGTGGATAATCTTAGACGCTAAAGGCTTGCTATCCGCCTCTTTAGAAGCTTCACACTTTCTTGAAGTTCCTACTTGAAGAAGAAGATATTTTGCTGAAGGTGGTTATTGCTGCATTTTAATAAAAGGAATACAATGTATGAAACAAGTTGTATCTTATTTTAATATTTCTGTAAGTTGTAAGCCAAGTTTGGTATTTCATCTCGGCTGTTTGAGAGCCTTATGTTTTCTATGCAAAGTTATCAATAAAGAGCTTATTTCAGATTTTATCTATGTTCTTCAATTTCTCTGTGAACTTGTTGCGAACTCTAGTCAAAATATCTTTTTTATAAAATGTATACGAGCACGCCTTGTACAAGTGCAACTCCAGAATTGTATGACATCACGCCTTAGCGAGGACGAACGATTCTTCGAATCGGGACGTGATAGTTTGGTATCAGAACACGACTTTAATTTTTTAGAAATTTCTTTGTTTTTAAGATTTCAAAAATGACACAAGCTTTATTGCTTTTTGAAACTTTGGTTTTAATGTCCTGAAATAAGATGTTTCATATAATAAGTCCATAAATATTTAATGAGACTAACAAAAATTTCTCTGTGTTGCAGAGATGACGAAAGCGGGTACCACGAACAATGCGAGTAGCTCAAGGGCGGTAGCCTCAATCGACCCTATAGAAATGATGTTGGCTATAATGGAAAGCCATCAGAGGCAGAATGCGAAACAATTTAAAGTCCAACAAAAGCAGTTAGATACCCTGTAACAGTTAGTTCGGTTAGTGGTGAATAATGGGGCTCAGGGCACTCCTATCTCGAGGGAGAGCAAGATCGATCATGGAGGCAGAAGAACCCCAAGCCACTAAGAAAGCAAGTGCCATGACGACATTACTAAGTTCAAGAAAATCTGCAATAAACCATTCAAAGGGACGGAGGAAGCCACCACTGCTATGGATTGGCTAGTTGAAGTAGAGGATCATCTTGAAGCCTTGGGTATTACTGGATCCAAGAGGATATCATGTGTGAAACTACTGCTGGTTTCCAATGCACACTACTGGTGGTAAGGTCAAAAAAGGATTCTTACGGGAGAAAATGGAACGACAAAAATTACTTTGCAGATGTTCCGGGAGGCTTTTCTGGCTTAGTATTTCTCTTCGACTAAGCAGCGAGCTAAGGAATTAGAGTTCCAAAAGCTTGAACAGGGAAACATGACTGTGAAACAGTATGAGGCAGAGTTTTCAAGACTATCTCAGTGTGCTATTACGAAGTTTACTAATAAAGCGTCCAAGGCTCGTCGATTTGAGCAGGGCCTGAGGCCTGCTCTAAAATCTCATGTTGTAGTCCAGAAGTATAAGACTTTTCGTGAGTCTTATGAAAACGCAAAGGAGTTAGATCCATACTACCCTTTTACGGTGCTAGTGCAAGCATCGGTGCAAAATATACATAACAAGAGACCAAATAATAGGGGTGGATATCAGGGGCCAAAGTGCCAGAATCATGGTGGCTATCAGCGACCCAATCAGGGTGGACCATTCTGCAACAAGTGCCGCAACAGAGAGCATTTTGCTAATGAATGTCAGGTCCTAGAGGGTGAATGCTTCAAGTGTGGTCGTACGGGCTACTGTTTCAAAGACTGTACAGAAGGGAGAGGCCATCTGTCACGTCCCAGATCCAGAATACTAGAGAGCGGAAGAATGACTCAGCCAGCTACATATTACGGGTAGATGAATACCGTATAATATGATCAATGTTGTTTACAAGACAAAGGGGTGTATACTATATACAAGTCTCACTAGGTTTACTCAACCTCTATTTTTCCAATCATTCAATAAAAAGCAGCAAGTAGAGAACATGTAAGAATAAGCAATACGGTGTCCTAAATGCCCAGTCAAAATGCTCTTGAGATCTGGCTTTACAAAACATAGCCAGATGATATAACAAGGTATGCACAATCGTTATCAGCTGCAGTCTGACTTAGTTATAATTATGTAAAAGTAAGTGCAAGACAGTCCGACTAACATGTCGGTGCCAAGCAACAAAAGTAAAATAAGTAGCAAAATGAGCAGGAAAGTAAGGAACCCACTCGTGTCCTCCTGCGATCATCTTTCTAGTATTGACCATCTTGAGAGTGGAAGTAAGCTGAGTCCTCGAGAGCTGGCTCTAAATCTGGCCATACAAAACCAGAGAGGTTAGACCTCAAATAGTAAGTACCACAAAGGAGGCCCGACATAAGGGATTAGAACTAGTGATAAGAATTAAGAATATGATAAATAAGTCTCTGCTTGCTACTGGGATTCACACAATATTACGACACTTCAAGCCAACTTCCCAACCAAACAAGGACAGAAGTTGACCTGTCATGTCCTGACATTTTGATCATCTTAGTAGTTAACAGAGTAGGTACATTACACAAATAAATTAATTTAAACGACAATACAACTACTACGACTTGCTAACTGTAAGTTCTAAGTTGTCCTAAAAATATGCAATAAGGGATTCCTCAGTTCTTACTATGTACGAGCAAGGCTAGTCTATCCAGAAATTAATTACTCCAATCATGAATTAGACGTGTCCCAGCGGGACGCTCGTCATCAATATGCAGAAAAATATAAACAGATACCACTCCCTACCCGTGTGGCAGATTTGCAGTATCCGTGGGAACCAGCCGGCATGTCGGGGCACTAATTGTCCCAAGATAGCTGTCTTATAAGAAATCGAGAATCATTATCTCCAAGCAATAGTTATTTTATTTAACTTAATAGTCTCTACGTTAATTAAAATCTCATGTCGTGGATCATGATCATTCTGAATGAGTACTTTCGTACAGAGTACGATATGCATAACTCTACAACGATGTCCGTGCGGTTAGGTTATAAGTCTTACATAGCGTAATGCAACAATCAAACCTAGCCACGGGATAATTATGCCTTGACTGTAAGGTACACATGCTGCTTTTGTAGAAAGAAGTTGAAGTCAGCACGTGTCCATATGCCAATGTTCGGGATCGGCTAGTCGATCGCAATGGTTCATGGTTCATACATGAATGTGTCTCATTCAATTCAATAAGGCGACTTGCCAGTCTTTTAGTTCCAACTAAGAAGGCATGATCAATCATTTAGTCAAAGTAACAATCTATATCATATTGATGACCGGTGTCCATATGCCAATGTTCGGGATCGTATAGTCGATCGCAATGGTTCATGGTTCATACATGAATGTGTCTCATTCAATTTAATAAGGCGACTAGCCAGTCTTTTAGTTCCAACTAGAAACGCATGATCAATCATTTAGTCAAAGTAACAATCTATATCAATTCATGACAAGGCATAAAAGTCAAACTAGTATTTAGTATGGTCGAGTCTATAACTCTCAGGTTAAGTACCAGTGATATACTGGATGCCCACAAGCCAATCAAGACACGGGGCACACTCTACACAATAATATGTATTAAAACACTAACATGCATCAAGTGGCACAATCCAACGAAATACGTGAGATAAGACGAAACGCTCGAATTCGGCAAATCGTACGGGATAAGACAGATGGCGCGAATCTATCATGCGGTTTGCGGGACTCATGCGGTTACACATGTATCGGAGACATGAAGTTATCGTTGGATGTAATCATACTGGATATCAAGGTGTAACCCCACTTTTCCAGTTTTTGTAAATTTTTAATATTCTAATACATTTAGTATTTTCCCTAATTATATTTTTTAGCAATTGTGCTTGGAAAGTTTTATTATAATCTATTAGAGTGCTAATTAATTAGTTGGCCAGTTGGTTATAACTAACTTGAGTGGTCCCTAATTTTTCTAACAAATCTTCTAACAAACTCTAACAACTTTTGGGTTATTATTGCAAATAATGAATTGTGTTAGACTTTAATGGCGCGAGTTCGATGGGGACGGCAACGACGAAGTGACATACAGACTTCTCTTTCGACCGACGGAGCCGACGCGGTAGATCCATCGCTCGGCGACACTTGATCGCTGCGAGCGGCGAGTAGCCAGTGGCACCGAGAAACGCTCATTCTTTCCAGACAGCAGGGAAAGCTTCTTCCTCTGAAGATCTTCATCATTCCGGTGGTCGTTTGCTCCTTCGTGATGAGTTCCTTACCGCTCAGCAGCTCATCATCGAGATTAGAGGTGGGTGGGTTTGTTTTCTTCTGAAATTAGTTTGATGAGTGCGGGTTCTGTTGTCCGATTACTTCTTTAGCAACATGCAGGGTCAGCGTCTCGGTAAGTGGAGTATGAGTTCTCGAATTATCAATTTTCTTGACAGATCATAACCGGGGTTCCTTTGTTAAATTGGCGGGACGAGCAATCTTTATTTGGAGTGATTAGATCAGTGATCGATCATTAATATGATCCAGGTATGTTGATCTTTGAGTAATTCATAAATTTTTTGAATAAGATCTCCCTCCTAAATTCATTCCTTGTTTTGTGAATTCTGTTTATGTAACTGTAGTAAATTTTTGGACATGACGAAGCTGTGTCCCCGAGTTTGTGTCCAGTTCTAGAACGAATCCTTTACTCTCAGGTATTTGATGCTATCCTTCTATTAGTTCTTGAATCCCTATTTCTACTCTTTGAATGCAAGTGTGTTGGCTAGGGTCGATTTAGTTGTGGCATGGACTGTGTCGGCGGGTGTCAGTGGTGCTAGTTAGTGTGTGACAGTGTTGCCGTAGCAGTAGTCGGGAGTGTGTGAAACAGATTGTCGTGTCCAAGCAGTGGCGTACCTGTGTGTACCATTGAACTATGCAAGCTCGATATTGTGTCTGATCTATTCGTGCCCAGGCGGGTGGGTTCACTTCCAATGCGTGTGTATGTTTTCGAAGGCTAGGGATTGAACATAAGGATTTTCTGAGTTTGGATGCATTGGGATTTCTCTTTAACAATTTAAAATTCGAATTGGTTGTGTTATGCTAGGATTCCAACCTCAGAGCTGATCAAAGCTGAGCTTGAATCCTATATTGAGTGTGCTGCCACAGAAGAAGCTGAAGCTACAGTCGAGACAAGCATCAGAGACTTAGGAATAAGCTTCTCCTTGTAATAAAAGTAGTTGAGAGTGAGTTAGTTAACATCACAGTCAGCATTAGTGACTCAGCAACTAACTGATTAGCTGTCATCATAGTCAGATTATGACTCAGCAGCCACCATTGTATAAATACTGAACTTTAGCCAAAGAATGGCAAGCACTCTGTAACCGTTTTCTTGAGCAAATAGAAAGTAGTTGCAATAGCTTTTCTTGTTCTTCTTCTTCTTCCTAGTTCATAGCTCAGGTTGTCACCATTAATAGTGACAAGCATGGATCAACCCAATCGATGTACGCCTGGATCCAGTGTCCAAGGAAGAGGAGCACAGCAATTGGTATCAGAGCCGGTCGAACCGGCAAGATCCGCCGCGGGAAGCGGAGGGAGCAGCCATGGCTCGGTGCAGGGACCACCGGAGAATCAACATCACCTGGAAGGAGAGAGACGACTCCAAGCCATGGAAGGTACAATTCAAACTCTGAATGATAAAATGGAGAAATTCATGGAGGAGATGTCTAGATCAAGAAGAGGGTTTGAAATCCCCCAAAGTCTTCCACAAATGGGGGAAATGCATAATATTCCACACATGACATTGGGACCTCCACCCTCTTTGTGTCCGACACCTTCTCCTTTGTGTCCATCATACCTGCAATCCTTTAACACCAGTGCTTTAGGTTCGATGAACAATTTTAGCACCCCACCAGGAATGAATCCCATGTTTCATGTACCTGGAAATTTCAGTACCACCAATGCTGGATTGAGTCCTATATTTCATCCACCTGGGGACTTCACCACACAAAATGCTAATTTCATTAATGCACCAGGGTTTGGACACATTAACTCTGGCCAGGGAGGAGGCCTGCGTGGGAACCATAACAATAGCCAAATGGGAAATTCACCAATGCTGAGATTAAAATTACCAGAATTTAATGGTGAAATGGATGTTGAAGAATGGCTAATGAGAGTGGAAAATTATTTCACTTACTATGGAGTGCCAGAATGGGATAGGTTGAGATCATGTTCTGTCCAATTGAAAGGGCTTGCTGCCTATTGGTTCAATTGGATAAGGAAGGTGAGAGGAGAGTCCATGACCTGGAATGAGTTTTGCAAGGCAATCAGGAACCAATTTGGACCTCCACAATTCACAGATTACTTAATAGATCTCAAATTGCTTAAACAAGAATCCACTGTCCAAGATTATGATCTTAAGTTCCAGAAAATGTCTAATAGAATTCAGGGAATGTCTGAAAAATCTCTGATAAGTCATTACTTGGGAGGCTTGAAGGATGAACTGAGATATGAAGTCCAGATCTCAAAACCCACCAATCTATTAGAAACTATGGAATTGGCACAGCTTCATGAGGCCAAGTGGTATGCAATGAAGAAAAATTCAAGAAACTACAGTTACCAGAGTAAAGCAGGATCTGTTGGAGGGGGAGTGACTCCAAATTCTTTTGATCAGGCAAAGAAAACCTTATACTCAAATTCCCAAAATGGCATGCAACAAACCTTGAATGGAGGTGTAACACCCACTATCTCACCAAATGAGCTGCTTAGGAGAAAACATTTGGGCTTGTGTTTTCTTTGTGATGAAAAATGGGTAAGGGGTCACAAATGCAAGGACAAAAGAATTTACATGTTAATATCTGATGAGGAAGAACAGAACATGGATCCTCAAGAAGAACCAAATGATTCAACAGAAGGGGAAGAGAGTGCCTTTGCCATTTCTCTACAAGCTCTTTCAGGAACCTTGCATCAGTCAACCATGAGGTTAAGAGGAACTCTACAAAATAAGCCAGTTACCATACTTGTGGATTCTGGGTCTACCCACAGTTTCATTGATACAAAGTTTGGTGAAAGGTTGAACCTACCTCTCTGCAGTAATAAGCCTTTTGAAGTTTTGGTAGCAAATGGTGAAAAGCTTAAAAGCCAGGGCCTGCACAGTGGAGTGGTGATAGAATGTCAAGGTAAGAAGATAGTGGTTGACCTTTTACAATTGCCTATCTCAGGGTGTCAGATAGTTTTGGGGGCAAATTGGTTGAGCACACTGGGGGATATTGTATGGAATTTTAAGGAGTTAACTATGCAGTTCAAGAAGCAGGGAGAAAACCAGCAGTTCAAAGGTATCAGGACCCATGGCAGCCAGCTCCTAGAACCTGCAGCAAAGGATTTGAGGAGCAGTCCACAAGTCTTCATCATACAGCTGTGTTCTCAAGAAGTAATTCCAGAAAATCTGCAGGAAACAAGCTCAGAAGAGAGTACAGAAGTTAAAGACCTGCTGGATCAGTACAATGAGCTGTTTGAGGAGCCTACTGGCCTACCCCCTAGCAGGAGTTATGACCATCACATTCCATTAATTCCTGGATCTTCACCTGTGTGCAGCAAGCCATATAGGCATCCTTACCTACACAAAAATGAAATTGAAAAACAGGTCAGAGAAATGTTGAAATCAGGAATTATTAGACCCAGTAACAGCTGTTATTCTTCTCCAGTGATCTTAGTCAAGAAGGGAGATGGGAGCTGGAGGATGTGCATTGACTACAGGTCCTTAAATCAGAACACTGTTAAAGATAAATTCCCTATACCCTTCATTGATGAACTTTTTGATGAGCTGTATGGTTCCACACTCTTTACAAAGTTGGACCTGAGATCTGGGTACCACCAAGTTAGAATGAAGGAGGAAGATGTGTTCAAAACTGCCTTTAGAACACATGAGGGTCACTATGAATTCTTGGTAATGCCTTTTGGCCTCACAAATGCCCCTTCCACCTTTCAAGCCATGATGAATGAGGTATTTAGGCCATATTTGAGACACTTTGTACTTGTGTTTTTTGATGACATACTAATATACAGCAGGAATAAAGAAGACCACTACTCTCATTTACAAGTGGTGTTTGAAAAACTGAAGGAAAATTGCCTTAAAATCAAAAGAAGCAAGTGTTCATTCATGCAGAAACAGGTGGGCTACTTAGGCCATGTCATTTCTGGTAAAGGGATAGAGGTTGACAATGAGAAGATTAAAGCAGTAATCCTTTGGCCTACTCCTCACACTATCAAAGAGTTAAGGGGATTCTTAGGTCTGACAGGGTACTACAGAAGATTTATCAATGGTTATGGTAGTATAGCTGCTCCTCTAACCAATCTTCTTAAGAAAGATTCCTTTAATTGGTCTGTACAAGCTCAGGAGGCTTTTGAAAAATTGAAACTGGTGTTAACTCAACCTCCAGTTTTAAGAATGCCAGACTTTGAAAATGAATTTATATTGGAGTGTGATGCATCTGGGAATGGAATTGGGGCTGTACTCATGCAAGAGGGGAGACCCATTGCATTCCTCAGTCAGGAATTAAAAGGTAGATCCAAAGTATTATCTACATATGAAAAAAAAATGCTGGCCATTTTGTTAGCAGTCAAGAAATGGAACCAATACCTATGGGGCAGGAGGTTCCTAATCAGAACTGATCATAAATCCTTAAAGTACATGTTGGAACAAAGGGTTTACACAGAAGCTCAGTATAAATGGTTACTGAAATTGCATGGTTACCAGTTTAGAGTGGAGTACAAGAAGGGAAAGGACAACACTGCTGCTGATAGTCTTTCCAGGATACAAAGCTCAGCCATCACCATGGTTAATGCAGATTGGATAGTTCAGTTCAAAGAGCAGATGACAAATTCTCTATATTATCAAACTCAGCTGAACAAGTGGGAGAAAGGGGAGTTGAATACTGACAAGTATACAATGAACAATGGTTTATTGTATTACAAGAACAGACTATTACTTGACCCCCAATCAGAGTTTACTGCCACTATGCTTAAAGAGCATCATGACTTATTAACTGCTGGGCATTCTGGAACTTTAAAAACACTTCAGAGGCTAAGAAGAGTGTGTTACTGGAAGGGCATGAAGAAAGATGTCAAGGAGTATGTTAAAGCCTGTGAAATTTGCCAAAGAAATAAATCTGAGCATTCATTTCCTGCTGGTTTACTACAACCACTGCCTGTGCCTGAAAGAATATGGGAAGATATTTCCTTAGATTTCATAGAAGGCTTACCTATGAGTAATCATAAGTCCACTATATTAGTGGTTGTGGATAGATTAACAAAGTACTTACATTTGTTTGCATTGAACCACCCTTTTACTGCAGCATTGGTGGCTCAGACCTTTGTGGAAGGAGTTTTTAAGCTACATGGGATGCCTAGAACAATAGTCAGTGATAGGGACCCCATCTTCATAAGTAACTTTTGGAAAGAATTGTTCAAATTGCAAGGCACCCAACTGCATTACTCTACTGCCTATCACCCCCAATCTGATGGCCAAACAGAGGTATCAAACAAGTGTGTTGAAGCTTATTTGAGGTGCTTTTGTAGTCACAAACCTCGAGAATGGAGTAAACTACTGCCATGGGCTGAATATTGGTTTAATACCAATTGGCATACTGCTACAAAAACCACTCCCTTTGAAGCTGTTTATGGCAGAGCCCCTCCAGATCTATTGAGTTATCTACCTGGTCAGGTCCAAGACAGGGAAGTAGCTGCAACTCTGGCTAATAGGGATACTGCTCTACAGTTACTAAAAG
Organism: Iris pallida; assembly: GCA_029216955.1. Classification (NCBI taxonomy): domain Eukaryota; kingdom Viridiplantae; phylum Streptophyta; class Magnoliopsida; order Asparagales; family Iridaceae; genus Iris; species Iris pallida. Next base: position 12,053,271 of record JANAVB010009995.1, on the reverse strand, counting down.
ACAATTTAATAGTGGCCAAGGACAGGATGAAGAAATTTGAAGATCTACACAGAACTGAAAGGTCTTTTGAAGTAGGGGACTTGGTATATCTTAAACTCCAACCTTACAGACAAATATCAGTAGCTCATAGGAGACCACAAAAACTTTCTCCTAAATATTATGGTCCTTACCAAGTGCTGGAGAGGATTGGTTCTGTAGCTTATAAGCTGGATCTTCCTCCAGGATCACAAATACACCCAGTTTTCCATGTGTCTCAGTTAAAAGAACATGTAAAAAGAAGAGTGATCATATAAACTGATATACCCAGCACTCTGACAGAGGCAATTCTCGAGCCAGACTGGGTGATAGACAGGAGGATGGTGAAAAGAGGAAACAGAGCTGCAGTTGATCTCTTAGTACAGTGGAAGGATGGAGATGCCCCAACCTGGATGCCTTATGGAGAGTTCATTCGAACATTTCCTCACTTTGACCTTGAGGCAAGGTCAAATTAGGGTGGGAGGTATTGCTAGGATTCCAACCTCAGAGCTGATCAAAGCTGAGCTTGAATCCTATATTGAGTGTGCTGCCACAGAAGAAGCTGAAGCTACAGTCGAGACAAGCATCAGAGACTTAGGAATAAGCTTCTCCTTGTAATAAAAGTAGTTGAGAGTGAGTTAGTTAACATCACAGTCAGCATTAGTGACTCAGCAACTAACTGATTAGCTGTCATCATAGTCAGATTATGACTCAGCAGCCACCATTGTATAAATACTGAACTTTAGCCAAAGAATGGCAAGCACTCTGTAACCGTTTTCTTGAGCAAATAGAAAGTAGTTGCAATAGCTTTTCTTGTTCTTCTTCTTCTTCCTAGTTCATAGCTCAGGTTGTCACCATTAATGGTGACAAGCATGGATCAACCCAATCGATGTACGCCTGGATCCAGTGTCCAAGGAAGAGGAGCACAGCATGTTATTCTTTCATCTGATTGTATTTTTGGTGTGTGTTTCTTTCTTTTAATTTCAAATTCATTTTTAAGTGACCGTTGGGTTGGTTAGAACATGTCGACTGTGTCCGGATTGGTGTCGGGTGCGAGTTGGATGATTACAGACCTGTCTAAAGTTTGATACATTCAATTGGATTGTATATATATTTCCTTTGGTTTAGTGTATTCTTTCAATTGGTTGTATGAGTTCCTTTTCTAAACTTTTAACTTCGTTCTAGCATTAACCTTGGATTCAAATTAGGTAGGATTGTTATGTATTTTACTATACTGTTAGCTTAGTAGTTATGGTGTATGTCAACTGGGAATAATGGGGTGTTTGATTCTTTTGTGGCTTGGTGTATTTAGCAGGAGTTGAAGGAGCTTTCTGTGGGTTGGTTTAAATAGCAAATTCATAATGGTTATAGATGTGTTGCTATGTATACTCTTATTCTTTGAGTTGGGTTGGCTATAGCCTAATAAGTTGCATTGTGGAGTGATGGTTAAACTGAACTTTAATAGTGAATGTAGAGATAAAGGAAATTAATAGAGGTAACATGTTTTGGTTTCCTAATAAACCTTGGTCTAACACTATTCAATCTTTTATTTGAGTTTATTGCCTATACTGTTTCAAGTATAATATTTTTATACCAATCTTGTAAGAGATTTCCTAATTACTCAGCTAAAAAGGAGTATAGATTGGAGACTTTCTAATTATCCATGAATTGGTAAAGAGTATAGCTGATACATTAATAGATAAGTTGTGGTTAGAGATTAGATGGTTAGTTGGTAATTGTATATAATTTAACCAACTTGTACCAAAAATTCAGGTGGACTTACAGCTCTACTTCCTTTTCCCGATCAACCTGAGCAAGGCAAGTACATTCTATGGTTTATGTTCATTTACAATCATTTCTTGTGTTTTCTTGTGACACATTGAGTCATGATATCTGGTATCCTTGTACTTTCATGTCTTGTACTTGTGGTCGGGGAGGGAAAATACTTACACTAGCTATGTGACCAAACCCAAGATAACAAATTCATGTGAATAGCTTAGGCCTTGCACTGTGCACGCGGGTCCTAAGCCGTACCATTATTCCTGTGCTCCTGTGCTTACCCCAGTCGGTCACATATGCTAGTTGTATTTCAAACATTGAGCACATGTCATATCTTGTACTTCAGGTTCAGGATTTACTTTATATACTTTATTTCCTATACTTCCTGTATTTACATTCCTATACTTTCATGTTCTTTTCCTATACTTTATATTTCATGTTCTTTTGTACTCTTTTTTATATCATGATGTTCTTGTTCATTACCTAGAATTGTACTTTGCTCCGCTCCTGACTGGATATGTTGCAGGTGTACTTGAGGATATCGTTCACCTTATGGGCCAGAGCCCAGGATCTTAGCTGAGCAGGATGGAGCCATGACTTAGCTAGAGGTTACAGGTTTAGAGTTATTTAGCTTTATTTTTAGATGTTGTATATTGAGAGTTCATAGTTGTATTTTATTCTTGTTACGGGATTTGTCTCTGGTACTTTTATGTATAAATTATATAATGACTTAGTGGATTGTGGTGATCTGTTATGGGACGTATAGATGCTGTGATATTTTATACTATCTGGTGACTTGGAGTTTTCCTTAGAATTTTACAGCTTACTGCGTTGCATCTTCCAACGTAGGCTGGGCGTGTCCGACTCGTGTCCGATTATTCGGGAGCGGGTCGTGACATGTTTTTAGTGGTGGCCTATACAGGTCCGTTCTAATGGCACTTAGGCTATAGAGAGCTATTGGGGAACCTGTTAGATTAAGGAAAACTCATCACAACATAGGATTGCAGGAAAATGGTTCTGGGTATATATTACTAAGTCTGGTTATACATATTACTAGGATTGCTTATTTTCTATAGTTAGGCCGTTTAACAGTTTTCTATTTTCAGATGGTTCAGACACGCAACATAGAAATTATCGATTCACCTGTACTTGAGGTTTTCGAGTTTCTACTACCTCTTGTTGCCTCTACTATCACCATTGGTAGTACGCAGTTGATGGAGATGTTCCAGGAGTTCCTTGATGCCCAGAGGGAGCAGTTCGTCCTTTTTTCAAGCCAGATTGGTAGATACATTTTTTGAGCCAGGAGGGCTTCTGATTTTCAGACTCTCGGATCCTTGGACTTTCCCGACACCGAAAACATTTCTTGCACCGAGAAGCATATCGAGGACCTGGAGCTGCCACTTTTGGAGATCGTCCAAGTCTCTGAGGATCCGACTCCTCTGATTGAAGTCACCAACCAGGAGATCCAGAACGCAGCATGGACAATAGAATGAGACGGAAAGCTGCAGGTCAAGGGAGACATAAAGACTTATGACGGAGATAACAACTACTTTGGACCGCAAAGCGTCGCAACATTCAGACGGTGCTTCTTCGGTCACATCATCAGCCGTATCATCAGAGGCAGATTCAGGCACACTTTTATTGTGTGTTCTGCCAGAGGACGGGACATCGTGTTGACAAGTGCCGCAAGAGGCTTGGACTCTGCCTATTCTGTGGATCTTCTGTCCACCGAGTGAAGGATTACTAGCAGGTCGTTGATCACGGTAGCCGAGGAGCACCAGGACCTCAGCAGCCAGCACCCCATCAGCCATATCTTTCTGACAGAGTCCCCATACTTCAGTCCCAGTTAGAGACTCGGACTCAGATCTAGACGGTGATCATTTGCAACTACTGCCACCGCCCTGGACATCACTATGACAAGTGTCGCATGAGACTGAAGATATGTTTGTTCTGCGGATCGCATGTATACCAGATCAAGGATTGCCCGGAGGCCGCTGATCGCACTACCTAAGGACGAGCACGAGGAGCACCAGGACTGCAGCAGAGGGACCCACCTCTCCAGACTCATCAGCCGCATAAAGCACTGCCACAGGGACCAGCCTACGTCAGGACAGCTGAAGAAGTTGAAGTAATTCCAGTTCTGAAAGAATACTGAAGACGGACTGAAGACAGAAGACTCTTCTTGCATGGTTGGAGAAGACCGTGGATCGTGATTCGCAATCCAATTCCCTTAGATTTTCTCATAGCACCTAGATTTTTCTAAAACTTCCTTGTTTCCTATTCGAGAATTTATTAGACTTTGTTTATATTCTAAACTTTGGTTCCTATTTGAGACTCATTTCGAGATATTGTTTTCTATTCTAAGATCTTGTTTCCTATTTGAAACTCTGGTTTCTATTCAAGTTTTTGCTTTTCCATTCGAGACTTGTTTCATGTTCACTATTAGATACCATGTTTTCATATTCACTATTCATGACTTTGTCTCTTATTTTTTTGGCTTCTATTCAAATTTTTGTTCCCTGATCGAACCTTGTGTTATTTGAGATTTTATTTCCTACTTGGAATTTCATTTCGCAACTTTGTTTCTCATTCAAACCTTATTGAGCATTCGTTTCTATTCGAGACTTGTTTGAGATTCTGTCCTTATTCGAGACATTGTTTGAAGATTTCGTTTTCTATTTTAAGACTTTGACTCGTTCCCTACATGAGATTTTGTTTCCTATTCGCAATTTGTTTCCTATTCAAGATTTTGTTCCTATTCGTGACTTTGTTGATATTTGATTTTCTATTTGAGTTTTTGTTTCCTATTGAAACTTCGTTTCCATTCGGGATATTATTTAAAACTTCGTTTACTATTTGAGATTTTGCTTCTATCTGAGACTTTGTATCACATTTCGATACTCTGTTTCCTATTCGTTATTTGTGACCTTGTACCTATCTTGAGCCTTTGTTTTCCTATTCATGATTTTATTTTCTACTCGAGATTCTGTTTCCTATACAAGATTTTGCTTTCTATTATAAGACTTGTTTCCTATTCTATACCTTGTTCCTATTCGAGACTTGCTTGAAAATTTTGTCTCATATCCGCGATCTTGTTTGAGATTGTTTCTATTTGAGACTCATTTTCTATTCGAGATTTCGTCCCCTACTCGAGACTCTGTTTCTATTTTAACTCGTTCTCTATATGAGGTTTTGCTTATCATTTGAAACCTTGTTTTCTTTTCATTATTCGATACTTTGATTTCCATTCGTGATTTTTGTTCCTATTCGAGGTTGTTGTATTCGAAGTTGATTTTATTCTAGCCTTGGTTTTTATTTCAAAACCCTGTTTGAAACCTTGTTTTATAATCGAATTGTTGTTTCCTAATCAAGATTTTATTTTTGAGATTTGTTTCTAAAATCCCCATACCTTTCTGTTTGTTTCGTAGCACCAATAACTGCTTGTCCTATCTTTTTTTAATCTTTGTTGCTTCTAGTACAAAATAAAATCTAGTTGATCCTTATTATACCGGATAACTCATTATTGGATCTTTTGATGTTCTTAGTTCATAATAAACCCTTGCTTGATTCATACCTAATAAAACTCCTTGTTTTCTAAAGGCAAGTCACATCATTTTATATTATGATTTAGAACTTACATTGGATTATCATAAACTCTTTGAAAATTTCCATGGGTAAAGTTGAAAGAATATTCGACGACCTACTACGGCATAGCAGTTGTGCGCTACAATCATTATCTGGATTATGGAGACTGAGGGTTCACTACAGCCAGCTGCACACTGGCGAGGTAGGAACTATAACTTGAAGTGATTTCAGGTATTCACAGGTTTTTGGGTATTATTGAGACTTTGTCCTAAATTCTCCATACTTGGATTTCTTGAGTTGCTTCGTTAATTGTTTGAAAATAGATAAAGTTGATAGAATATTCGGCAACATATCGTAATTTGAGTCATGGAGCCGAAAGTTTACTGCAGCCAGAATACACTGGAGGGGCATGGATTCTAAGTAAAGTGATTTCAAATATCTATATGTTCTCGGATACCATAGAGACTATATCCCCTTTTCATATGATTATTGATTTTTCGAGAATCACAAATCCTTGCATGATCACCTTGATTTGATACAAATACCTTTCGGGTAGTCCTATACGTTTTCTCAATCAATCCTCACAATTTTTCCTTTTTGCATTTTATCGTTGGGCCATTTAATTACTAGATTTTGATTCCGTTCCACTGGATTTTTATTATTATTTTAAATCGTACTTATATTTCGATCGTGCTTTGTCTAAATCTTGATCTTGATCATGCCTATCTAACCATGATTTTTCTAATTGCTCCACTTCAATCATGCTAAACTTTCGATTATGAGATCGTGCCTTCATGGTTTTACTCTTCCAAGTCGTAATTAAAACTTCATTCCACCTCATGCCTGTTTGATTCTTGATCATTGTTAGATCGTGTTATTTCAACCCTTGTATAAAATTATCATACATAGTCTTAATTAAACCTTGTTTCACTTCGTGCCAGACCAATTTTTGATCATTTTCAATCGTGCCATTTTATCTATTTATTTTGTCATGCTAAATCATTTTCAAATTATTATGATTTTGTACCTAGACATTAAGCATATTTTCTCTCATGTCTAATCAATTTTGAATCTTGTGTCATTTCTGTATCGTACCGTGCTCCTTGAAATTTCGAGGACGAAATTTTCTAAGGGGGAAGATTTGTAACCCCACTTTTCCAGTTTTTGTAAATTTTTAATATTCTAATACATTTAGTATTTTCCCTAATTATATTTTTTTAGCAATTATGCTTGGAAAGTTTTATTATAATCAATTAGAGTGCTAATTAATTAGTTGGCTAGTTGGTTATAACTAACTTGAGTGGTCCCCAATTTTTCTAACAAATCTTCTAACAAACTCTAACAACTTTTGGGTTATTATTGTAAATAATGAATTATGTTAGACTTTAATGCATATCACCATTTCCTTTCTGTATTAATAGGAAGATGAGAGAGAAAAATGATTCATTTCATTCATTTGTCAACAGACCTCAAATCGAGCTCTCTCCTCCACTTCTTGCTTTTCCCAAATTTTCCAACCCTCCAAAACCCTAACCCTAATTTCTTCATTAATGGCAGCGAGTTCGATGGCGACGGCGACGACGAAGTGACATACGACCTTCTCTTCCGACCGACGGAGCCGACGCGGTAGATCCATCGCTCAGCGACACTTGATCCCGACGAGCGACGAGCAGCCAGTGGCACCGAGCAACGCTCCTTCTTTCCAGACGGCAGGGAAAGCTTCTTCCTCTGAAGATCTTCATCATTCTGGTGGTCGTTCGCTCCTTCGTGACGAGTTCCTTACGGCTCAGCATCTTATCGTCGAGATTAGAGGTGAGTGGGTTTGTTTTCTTTTGAAATTAGTTTGATGAGTGCGGGTTCTGCTGTCCGATCACTTCTTTAGCAACAGCAGGGTCAGCATCTTGGTAAGTGGAGTATGAGTTCTCGAATTATCAATTTTCTTGACTGATCATAACTGGGGTTCCTTTGTTAAATTGGCGGGACGAGCAATCTTTATTTCGGAGTGATTAGATCAGTGATCGATCGTTAATATGATCCAAGTATGTTGAGCTCTGAGTAATTCGTAAATTTTTTGGATAAGATCTCCCTCCTATATTCATTCATTGTCTTGTGAATTATGTTTATGTAACTGCAGTAAATTTCTGGATATGACGAAGCCGTGTCGCCGAGTTTGTGACATCCAGTTCCAGAACGAATCCTTCACTCTCAGGTATTTGATGCTATCCTTCTGTTAGTTCTTGAATCCCTATTTCTACTATTTGAATGCAAGTGTGTTGGCCAGGGTCAATTTAGTTGTGGTGTGGACTGTGTCGGCGGGTGTCAGTGGTGCTAGTTAGTGTGTAACTGTGTTGCCGTAGCAGTAGTCGGGAGTGTGTGATACAGATTGCCGTGTCCAAGCAGTGACGTGCCTGTGTGTACCATTTAACTATTCAAGCTCGATATTGTGTCTGTTCTGTTCATGTCCAGGCGCGTGGGTTCACTTCCAATGCTTGTGTGTGTGTGTGTTTTCGAAGGCTAGGGATTGAACATAAGGATTTTTCTGAGTTTGGATGCATTGGTATTTCTCTTTAACAATTTGAAATTCGAATTGGTTGTGTTATTCTTTCATCTGATTGTATTTTTGGTGTGTGTTTCTTTCTTTTAATTTCAAATTCATTTTTAAGTGACCGTTGGATTGGTTAGAACATGTCGACTGTGTCCAGATTGGTGTTGGGTGCGAGCTAGATGATTACAAACCTGTCTAAAGTCTGATACATTCGATTGGATTGTGTATATATTTCCTTTGGTTTAGTGTATTCTTTCAATTGGTTGTATGAATTCCTTTTCTAAACTTTTAACTTCGTTCTACAGTAACCTTGGATTCAAATTGAGTAGGGTTGTTATGTATTTTACTATACTGTTAGCTTAGTAGTTATGGTGTATGTCGACTAGGAATAATGGGGTGTTTGATTCTTTTGTGGCTTGGTGTATTTAGCAGGAGTTGAAGGAGCTTTCTGTGGGTTGGTTTAAATAGCAAATTCATAATGGTTATAGATGTGTTGCTATGTATACTCCTATTCTTTGAGTTGGGTTAGCTATAGCCTAATAAGTTGCGTTGTAGAGTGATGGTTAAACTGGACTTCAATAGTGAATGTAGAGATAAAGGAAATTAATAGAGGTAACATGTTTTGCTTTCCTAATAGACCTTGGTCTAACACTATTCAATCTTTTATTTGAGTATATTGCCTATACTGTTTTAAGTATAATATTTTTATACCAATCTTGTAAGAGATTTCCTAATTACTAAGCTCGGAAGGAGTATAGATTGGAGACTGTCTAATTATCCATAAATTGGTAAAGTGTATAGCTGATACATTAATAGATAAGTTTTGTTAGAGATTAGATGGTTAGTTGGTAATTGTATATAATTTAACCAACTTGTACCAAAAATTCAGGTGGACTTACAGCCCTACTTCCTTTTCCCGATCACCCTGAGCAAGGCAAGTACATTATATCGTTTATGTTCATTTACAGTCACTTCTTGTGTTTTCTTGTGACACATTGAGACACGATATCTGGTACCCTTGTACTTTTATGTCTTGTACTTACTTGTGGTCGTGGAGGGGAAATACACTAGCTATGTGATCAAACCCAATATAACAAATTCATGTGAATAGCTTAGGCCTCGCATTGTGCACATGGGTCCTAAGTTGTACCATTATTCCTGTGCTCCTGTGCTTATTCCCGTGCTTACCCCAGCCGGTCACATATGCTAGTTGTATTTCAAACATTGTGCACATGTAATATCTTGTACTTCAGGTTCAGGATTTACTTCATGTACTTTATTTTCTGTACTTCCTGTATTTACATTCCTGTACTTTCATGTTCTTTTTCTGTACTTTATATTTCATGTTCTCCTGTACTCTTTTTCATATCATGATATTCTTGTTCATTACCTAGAATTGTACTTTGCTTCGCTCCTGACTGGATATGTTACATGTGTACTTGAGGATACCGTTCCATCTTATGGGCCAGAGCCCGAGATCTTAGCTGAGCATGATAGAGCCATGACTTAGCTAGAGGTTACAGGTTTAGAGTTGTTTAGCTTTATTTCTAGATATTGTATATTGAGAGTTCATAGTTGTATTTCATTCTTGTTACAGGATTTGTCTCTGGTAATTTTATGTATAATTTATATATTGACTTAGTGGATTGTGGTGATCTGTTCTGGGACGTATAGATGCTGTGATATTTTATACTATCTGGTGACTTGAAGTTTTTCTTAGAATTGTACAGCTTACTGCGTTGTGTCTTCTAACATAGGCTGGGCGTATCAGATTCGTGTCCGATTATTCGGGAGCGGGTCATGACACAAGGAATATGATATCATTCTGGGAATGGATTGGTTAAGTGCATGTTGTACGACGATCGACTATGCGGAGAAGCGAGTTGTCTTTCGTCTACCTGGGGAAACAAAATTCTGTTACTCGACCTGTCCGTCGGTGAAGGCATCGATGCTGATTTCAGCTACTACGGTCTGACAAATGTTACGTTCTGGTTGCAAAGGGTACCTTGCTTCTGTTCAAGACACACGTAAGAATGGTGCAGACTCAACTAACACTGAAGTCGTGACAGAATTTTCTGATGCTTTTTTTCGACGAGATACTCAGAATGCCTCCGGACCGAGAGATTAATTCACTATCGATATATTTTCATATACTCTTCCGATCTCAAGAGCCCCGTACAGAATGGCGCCTGCGGAATTAAAGGAACTCAACGTTTCGTTACAAGAATTGTTAGACAAGGGATATATCAGACCCAGTGTTTCTCCGTGGGGTTACCCGGTGCTATTTGTTGTCACGCTCCAGTACCGGAATACGGGGACGGACATAGGCCAGTTACTCCGTATAAGGTACGAAGACGTCATACGGCAATTACGGCTCTCAATCTTGTTGGATATCCTAGCATGTAATCAATCTATGGCCTAATCTGATCTCATATCCTTAGACAGTAAAAATAAAATAATCAGCAAGAGAGAGAACCATGTGGAAAGCAAGAAATACTTATATGATAATCATAAAGTCTTTAGTAAAAATAATGTAGACAATAATACCTTCCTACACAGTTCCCACATGGTTTAGAACTGAAGCACATCCTCCAAGTCAAGTCTGGAAGATCCTTAGGGTCGGTGACTGGCAATCTGGGAACATCTAGAGTTGGTCAGGCCAACCGCAATAAGTACCAGAAAGGAAGGCTCAAGGACGGACGAAAAAAATCAGCAGGATAAAATATATGACAGGAATAACATGCATGAATGTAATCCCCCAAAATTTTTGGAGGATTTTTGTTTATATTTTAAATGCATAAATATTTTGTTTTTAATTGTTTCATTAATAAATATATAAATATTAGCTTTGTCATGCCCAGTTTTGGGTTACACACTGGCTAGATAATATGGCACAGCCGCTACAGCTAAGTGCCTTGACTAGCATGTTAGCGGTGGGCGCTAATAGATTTATTTTATTTAAAATATTTAGTTGTTTAAATTATGAAATCGTATTATGGCTATCTTGACCATTAAATATTTATAAAATTATTATTTTGGAGTTTAGAAGTTTATAATTATTTGTAAATAATATATTAGTAGTAATATGTAGTCACACCTAAATACTATAACCTTGCTAAGTTATTTCGTACAAATTTTATTATTATTATTATTACTACTACCTTATTATCATTATTAATATTGTTATAGTATTCATAGTCGATTATTATTTAATAGTAGGCAATAATTATTAAAAATATGTGCAAAAAAATATATTAGTAAGGTTTTAGAAAATAATTTATATTTTAGCATTTATTTAAAATTTTATTAGGATTTTATGGGTGTTATGATAATTATTAAGGGTTTTAAAAAAAAGAAAAGGAAAAAAAGAAAGAATTATTATTCCCTAGTGAACAGTACCCGCGGGTACTGTTCACCAGGACTAATCAGCCCGAACGGGAAAACCCGACCCCCCTTCGTATTTAACCGAGCGGCCAGTTGGCCGAGAAACCCTAACACCTCCAACATCCAACCCCCTCTCGTGGACAACTCTCTCGATTCCAGAGGTGATCCCCGACCCAGGCGACCCTTCTTGCCGCCGTCGACTGCCCCTATCGCCAGAAATTCGCCGGGAAACCCATTGGAACAGAGAAGTCCCGTTTCGAAGCACAGGAAGAGGTACCCACTTCATCGTCTAAATTCTGCGTGCATAATTAATGATTTTCGAAACCGTGAGTGGCATTAGAGAGCCCATATGACCCTCTGGCCGACCCATCTAGTAGCACCCCGACATATCCACCCATCGAGTCGAAAAGGCGACTCGAAAAACCCGAGAAAACTGTTTTCTGGACAGTTTGAACACAGCCCAACCACCCCTGTTCGATGTCTAATTCTGATCAATCCCGCAGAGGCTTTTGGTAAATATTTGAACAAAATTTGAGAACACATATAGATCTTTAATTACCTTCTTATATTTTAAATTCTCATGCACTATATGCAATTATTTCTGAATCCAAAGATCGTGAAAAATCAGTTTTTTAAAAACAGTAATTTAACAAAATTAACCGATACGGCGTGCGCCCCGACAAACCAGGCGATGTAGTCGTGCACTATACGCATCGAAAGGCACGTATGGATGTTACCGACGTGTGGGAACTGACGGGACTCGATTTCGTTGTGTGTGCGCGACGGAATCAGTGCGTATCCGTCGAGATATCCCCGTATCGACATTTTGTAAACTAGCCCATAACTTCGTGCACGTTCGTCGTATCGAGATGAAACTTGCGCCATCAGGACCATATCATTTTTCTGGTCCTGTATGCCATGTTTGGTCCGATTCTGAGAAGGTTGATCGGAACGCCAAATTGGCGGGCCCGCGACCCGTTCTAACGGACAATTTTGTGCACGACCCACCGGAATCCAACTTTGGACATACGGTTGGGTTTGTCTCCTCGAACCGGACCCGTAGACATATAGTTTGACGACTTTATAGACCGTAGGTTCTGACACGCGTTTCGGTGCAAAACGGGTCCAACGGCGGACATCATTTTGATCCGAAATTACGATTTTGCCCCTGATTTAGAATTAGACTTTTGGATAGGCATTTTTTAGGTATTTCTTTTATGCCAAATCTGTTCGTGATATTTATTTCAGTATCCGAGGTCGTTCGTAAAAGTTGGCTTTCAGTGTTTCCCTATTCTGACGATTTGAGTCATCAGGCGTCGCCATTCTGCACACTACCTCCAGGCAAGATACCTTGCCACCAGCTATTTATTTATTTTAGCTCATATTTCATGCACTATTCATTATTTTCTTTATGCAAAATAAATTGTGATACATGGCACAACTTGTTAGAACTTACTGTTCATTTATATTTCCTGATATGTATTAGTTTTCTTACACATAAAACCTAGATTTAAGGGACCACCTTGTGTGTTGCATTCATTGACCTTGACACATTTATACCACGAAGTTGTGAGTCACATATAGAACTCGGACATGCGTGATTGGCTGGCCACCGGTACGTATAAGCCATACGATAGGAATAACCGCTAATAGATGTTGCATGCTTAGTTTGACTTAGCGGTTAATAGAGGTTTTGTGTTGTGGATAAAACATAGTAGGTATTGGGCGGGGAGGACAATTCCTTAGCGTATGGGCTTCGATGCACTTTCCCTTTTGTAACCCGTGAGCTCCGTCGGAGACGCGGGTCAGATTACCCATGATTACTGACGGCCACTGACGTTCTGCAGAACGTTATGCTCTTATTGATTGGGCCTTTGGTGCCCCAAGGGGGGACTATGTCGATCCTATTTAGCCAAGGTCCATGCGCAGGAAGGATTGTTCTTAACTATATTTCACTTAGAATGGTTAGGTACCTTTATCCGTTAGATATGAGTACTTTTGGTTTGGGTACTTGTATCTGACCGTGGCTTGGAACAATAACTTATCGCGGATTAGTTCGTCACATCTTGTCCTTCTTTGGTTGTAGGTGTGGCTTACTACTTCGATGAGAAGGTATTGAACCTTGTTGGGATCCGGATACCATATTGGATTCATAGCATGGAAAGATACGTCATCGTGAATTAGTTTACCATCTCCTATCCTTGTTTGGTTGGGGGGATGGTAAGCTAGTTCAATAGGTGTGTATTGGACCATGTTATGATCTGATCTTACTTATTCTTATTGAGCAGTATTTATTCAGTTTATGTGGCATGTTCTTTTTGTATCTTGTTACGTCCCTCTGAGGACCTGGTGATCTCTCCAGGTATAGGTGTGCAGGACTTTTCGCAGGAGTATGGCTCCGGTGAAGACTCATCCTTCATGCTTGAGCGAGTAGTACCTTCCGATCACAGCTGCTCCTATTGGGTCGAGGAGCCTATTTAGATATCTTTTTTGTTTATCTTAGAGGTTGGATTCTTTTCTTTCAGTTTATTCTAATGCCGGTAGTGGATTTGTCTTCGCCCGGTCAACCATTATATTTTGACATTTACTTTGATTATGAGATTCCATTTTCCTTATATTATACTGTGGATGGGATATAGCTTTTACCTGTGACTGTCTTTTATTATTATTCACAATACAGCTTATGTGTATATTCGAGATTTCCAGATATTGGAGTATATCTTGTATATATGCAGCTGGCATGCTACGTTCCTAGTCCTACGTATTTTGGGGCTGGGGCATTACAATGAACAACAGTAAATGAGGATAAGGATCGTGTGGTACCAACGCACGATAACAATCCATAACTAATATAACTAAATAACCAACAATCATCACAGTCACCCTAACATCCAGTAATACCTGCATCGCCAACTGGAACTCGTAGTCTGTCATCATAAAAGTAATATATTTCTACACCGAATAAGGACAAATGAAAGAATTACCAACCGAAACAATGTTACATACCAGCCAACTTTGCAAGCAGCAAACTAAATAATTTAGGTGAATAAGCGGCCACTCAAATGCCTACAGCTTTCTATGTGGAGATTGGGCTAGCCCAACAATGCAAAAAAAAGGAATCCTCATCTCATGTCGATCCAGCAGGGCTAGCAGGGCCAAATATAACAAGACATGATAAGCACTGATCCCTCGTAAGGCCACCATACGAAATAAGACAAGCATATAATATGTAGTACATAAAGTAGCTGGATATTGCCATCCTCTAATGCGGACGGTAACAATATCCATAGCGGCCAGCCGAAATAAGTGGCTAGTATTGCACGACCTCGAGATTCCGTTCCCTCATAATGCTTCTACCAGTTTAAGTTACCTAGATTACCCCTACAGTTATTCGGAATCACATGTCGTGGTCACATGATCATCCTCCTAGATGTCGTACCTCATTATGCGAACGCTAAGAATCAACCTCGGCACCGAGAGTGTCACACCCCGATCCCGGAGGATCGAAATCTAAGTACTGGGCGTGGTGCCGTACAAGTCTAGATTGTACTTGTACAAGGCAAAACCATTACAGTTCCTGGTATTTCTCAGAAAACAACGACAACACAGTAAAACAAAGCAGATAAATTAAAGTCACACAAGATATTGAAGAAACGTATCTCTTTATTGATAATTGCAATGGAATACAATACTTGCAGCAGAATACAGAGTTTATAACTGATTACGAGACTTTGATTATCCAACTGAATATATACACTTGCCCTTTAGGCTATAACTGAATACATTGACTTTTTTACAATAAACTTGCCAATTTGGCTACAATCTCACTGGTAAAACTGAGTTACACTGTTCCATATATTATTTTCCGTACAGCAGAAGACATCATCTTGAAAGAAGAGCTTATGTACGCCCATCCGAATCATCGATGCCAAGCACTGATCAAACGATTTCCCCCATACGCAAGCACCTGTAATATTGCCCACAACGTGGGTCAGTACATCATCAATGTACTGGCGAGCGGTGCTGGCCCAACTCACCTAAGAAGACAACACTAAGTAATCATGTTATAGAACATTATTAACAGTGGTCTTTCTCGTTGCCTTAAGGTAGATTTCATATTTATAGCTGACAAGAAGTAAAGCATGCAAATCTCATAGCCAACATAATTTAAAGCATGCTGTTATCACCCTTTGGTGATTCTTACCCACGGTCGTGTAGCCATCCTGTACATTTATAATACTTACTCAGCCTGCACAAGACATTATTAGAAATGATATCATGATTCAATATAATTATCATCGTTCAGGTGATTCTTACCAACAGCCGACATCCTTTCCTGTATTTGAGTAATAACTTACTCTGCCTGCATAAGACATCATTAGCACTGGACCTATCTATATGAAGGTCACTGGCGACACGCCATCTTGGACCATCTTACAGGCGAACGGCTAACTCCGAATGGGATGCGAATCCATGGGAGGTTTCCGAAACACCGTGCTACTACTTCAGCACCATGGGATTTGTCACTACCACTTTTCTAGCTTGAGGGTATTTTGGTCATTTTTAAAATTTTGGAATTATTTGGAATTATTAGTATTAATTATATTTATTAGAATTTTTAAGTGATTTTTAGTATATTTGATTTGGTGCTAGTTTTAGACTTTGACTAGGGTTGACTTTGGAGACTGTCCTAGAGGCTAACCTAGGTTATGACTATTTGGTTAGGTTAGGAAACCCTAGCTTGAACTAAGTTAGTGAAATCAAACCCATTAGAATTAATTTGGGGAAATTATGATTTGATTTGAATCGAAAATGGCTTGTGATTTCACAAGTCATGATTAGTGATTTTGGCCCATAGAAGCCCATAGATCACTATTGGAACCCTAACCCTAGCCCAATCTAGCCCATGGCCGGCCACTAAGGTCTCCCCCCCTCTATTTAATCTCTCCTAGAAATTAGGACTAGCCTCCATTAGGAATATTGCAAGTTTGGAAAGAGGTGAGTCTCCATCTTCTTTAATCTATAGAAATTCTATTTCAATTCATTTTTCCCCCAAACCAATTGCAATAGGACCTAAAATTATTTTATTTGCTGTTGGTATTGAGATATTTCAGAGTTTGGACAATTTGGAGAAGTTTGGCTATCAAGAGGAACACCCCTCTTTGGAGTTTTATTGAGGATTTGATACCTATAGGTAACTCCTTCAAAACCTATTGTAACTGCTGTTATTATTGCATTCTAACCTAGATCTAGGTGTCCCCTAGCTAACCCTAGATTTCTGTAGAATTTTGTGTCCTATTCGTGTCCCATTTGGACACGTATCAGTCTATGTGTTTAAGTGTTTGATGAAATGCCCCAAAGGGCATTTCGATTTATTTTTAGGAAACTATTTGAATAGAAAATTAGGTTTTAACCTTGTTTATAGGTTTCTAGTGTTCTGGTAGGATTTTTGTGTCGCGTCTTGTCGGATTGTGGACACGAACACACGGGCACACGCGCGCGCGCGGGGACTGTAGCTTCCCTGCTACTCGGGTGCGTTTGCGCAGCGGACACGCCACCTCGACACAAAATATTTGACACACACTAAGGGGCGACCACTGACATCACGTGTGTCAAGTGACACGATCCCTCGTGTCGTGTCGGACACGGATTCGTGCATGTACTGTGCGTGTACTGTACGTGTATTAGTGTTCATTTGGTTCACTATTTTGTTACAGTTTTAATATGTTTTAATTGTGTTTTAACTTGCTAATTAGATCCTAATTATAATGTATAAACTATGTTAGATTAGTTTACATGTTAGTTTAGTTGTTAATGTGAAATTGGATTCGATTTGGGATTTAATGGCATGTTAACTGATACATAGGACTGATACTTGGTTTTTCCTATTTTCCTCAACATTTAATTCCCTGTTATTTGATATTTTCACTGGTTTTGATCTCCCACATGATTGGTTATTCATGTTAGCTTAGTATTTCAATTCGAAATAGGCTTTTGGATTGTGATTTGAAATTTGGGCATGTGGTTTCATTCAAAATTGGTTTTGTGTGAGAATGGGATAGCTGATACATTGAGGATTGGGTTTCAGTTCTATGTATGAACTGTAAATGAATGTTTTAGTTTCAATTCTTAATATCCTGAACTAATCTTCCCTTAACCTAAACTGTAAACTGATTTCCTAACCTGAGATTTGAATGATTTACCATTAACTGATTTTCTTTCCTTTTTACAATTGTATTTAGTTTCCTTTAAACTGATTTTGATTATTCCATTCCCTGTTAACTGAGAATTGGGTTCATTCCCTTAATCTGAGAATTGTTCCCTTTTTCAAATTCTGAAACCATGTATTATCCTATTATTCCCAGTTTTCTAGTTTTAAAATATGAATTTTGGCAACTGTTTAACTTAGTCTAATGCTTCTAATTATATATTTTAAATCCTAATGTAGTATACATACATGTGTTCTACCTATGTGTCAAATCTGGGATGGTTTGGAATTATTTTGGGGCTCAAATTTGGGAGTTTAGTTAAAGACTGAAAACTGAGAATTGGGGGTTGACTGTTTTGAACTGAGATGCAATATTGGTTTCCTTTTTTTTTTCTGAGCATGGACTGAACTGTTAGCATGCTGTTTCCCTCTTTCCCTTTCATTCACTCACTCTCTTGACACACACATTAGCTACTGTTTCACTGTCCAGTTCTGGACTGTACACCATACTGTCCCCATGACAGATCACCCATTCACTCTCTCATGTCTCACTAACACACACACACACTCCTATTGGCACCTGTGACACTCTCATGACACACACACACTTGGACACATACACGTGTCCCCCCTTTCTCTATACATATGTATATATATATATATATATATATATATATATATATATATATATATATATATATATAGGTATCTTATATATATGAGTGTGTTCTATTATATATATATATATATATATATATATATCTCAATACATATATATATATTATATATATATATATATATATATATATATATATATATATATATATATATATATATATATATATATATAATATATATATATATATATATATATATATATATAAAAATATATATATATATATAATATATATATATATATATATATATATATATATATATATATATATATATATATATATATATATATGTGTGTGTGTGTGTGTGTGTGTGTGTGTGTGTGTGTGTGTGTGTGTGTGTGTGTGTGTGTGTGTGTGTGGCATACACATAGGAGCCTATATGTTAATATGTGTATTCTATATTAGATTGTGTAGTATAGCAATATGTGTATTATATTTTAGAGATAAATATGTCATGTGGTCATGTGATTTATAGTTTGGCTTATAAGCATGATAGAGCCTGTGGCCTATGTGTGTGTCTGCTTGACTAGTGAGCCTAGATTGGACTTGTATAGTCTTGTTAGACCTAGAATAGACTTGCTAGACTAGTATAGACTTGTTTGACTTAGGTTTGACTTCTAGGGTTGACCAAAATTCTAGACTTGTTGTGACTTGTGCTGTTCTATAGGAGACAGACACCACTCCTCAGACAGTATATATTCTCCAGATTCTCACGATACAGGCGAGTACATTCTCTGATCATTTTATATTCTACATTAGGAGTATATTTCCTGCTTTAGATTACATGATGCTGACACGTTGGAAACACGGATTAGTACTATATGGATCTTGTTGTGCGATGTTATCCCCTTAGCGGATACATCGGGTATTCGTGTTCGTGTACTTTATCGTGAGCATCGTGTACTCCTTGTATTTATGACATTCATGTACAAATCGTGTGAAATCGTGTATATTCATGTATTCACATGATCTTCGTGTACGACTATACTTCGTGTACAATAACATAACTTAACTAGATCCTTGTGTATTGATTGGGGCGGGGGAGTAGAAGTGGTTATGTATTCAATCCAGTAGATTACTCGTGTACAACCTCTGTAGATTACTCGTGTACAACATCGTGCCGTCTACATAACCATCTTGTGCTCTGAATCACTAGACACTGTTAGTTCTCTATATACTGTAGCTATTTATTTACAGTCTTCCTTTTTATTATGTTATTCTTTCAGTATCTTGTATCTTACTCTCTAGCATGATTATATATCCTGACCTGCTATGATTTATTGAGATGTACTGTGCTCGCTCCTGTCCTGACTGGACCTGTTGAAAATTTTATAGAGGACGAGGCTGAGGCGTTCTGCCCTACCTACTACGGTGCTACATTAGATGAGTGCTTGGACTTGGACCAGCAGCAGGATCCACTAGCAGTAGATGACACTCCCTTAGATTAGGATGTCTTTACTTTTCATGGATGACTGTATATGGATTTGAGACTTTGGGATATGTACTTATTTAGACACTTAGAATTCTGGTTGTATCTCTGTGTTTTCATTCTGGATATTATCTATCATTCTATCTATCTTTATCCTGTTCTACCTTAGTTGTGATTGAGATATATTCTGTTATGTCACCCCCATTCGGGGAGTATAACTGTTTATTACCTTAAACTGTTAGATGTTGTGACCTAGGACAGCGTTCTACCGTCGACACTGCGGCGTAGGCTGGACGTACCCACGTCTCGTGCCCTTACTCTAGGGTGCGGGTCGTGACACGATTTTGGTGTCCTTTCAGTGGACGGTAGTAAGCCTCCACTGCAAGTCCCAAAATGTCGATGTCAGTACGTCGACACCATCCTTGTTGCCCCTAGGATGAACCGGGTCCGTGGCTGTGGATTACCGTTCTGGAAACTACCTTTTATACAAGTTGTCCATGACCATGCAAGTATATGCAACTTATCTAAGAAAAAAAACATATAATGCATGGTAATAAAAACTAAGTAATTCAGCCACCATTCTTATTCGTATTACCATTTTGCATCTTTCCAGGGTCTTGGCGTAATCAACATTCTATATCGGCACAGGATAATAGAATGTTGTTACCCAATCCCTTTGCCACATCTTTGATACCATACATCTTTCCAACTAACTCAATGTACTCACCGCCCAATCTTTTGGGACTTAGCATCTGTTTTAACATATATTCATTCGGACGTAATTCAAGCATACTTACTGCCCAGTTCTTGGGTCTTAACATCTGTGTTACCTTCTATTCATCGAGCTAAGGCTCGATATACTCATCGCCCAAGTATTTGGGACTTTGCTTCACTTGTCATGTATTTTATCGCAACATCGTACAAGCATACAATTCATCTAACAATAACAGTTTACGTTCAGGTGATTATTTATCTTTTATTATCTTTCCGAATTCCATACAAGGTGTTATTGAGCAACTCAGTAAAAACATAGCATACTATCCTTTATTTTAAGCGTGAAGCTAAAGTATCTTCGAAGGGTTCAACACTACTCATATTTATAGGATGATTCCCTCCACGATCACATAGCCTTCCAAGCGATCCTTCGCATATTTCCAAGTCCAACAAGGCTTCATCGAACCAACCATCCATCATAAGGCATCTTGCGGGTCGGGGCACTACAATATATACCACTCAGAAAAAGTTTTGTCCTCGAAACTTAAAACAAAACTCATCCCCAAAACATAAACCGACTTTCTATGAAACTTCTCAACGATCAACTTGCACAATTTAATATTTCTTCGCAATCTTTCGATTGATTTCAAGTAATGTACCATCTCGATACAGCATCCAAATTGATTCAAAATAGTTTACCATCTTTGATCTTTCCTTCCGACACTTGTGTAATTCCTTTAGCACATGATAATCCTCCTCGTGGCTTCGTTTGAATTCAGCATACCACTTAGTTGGAATCATACACATATTTTAGGCGTCCCAGAAATATATGCACTTCAGCCAAGTTCAGTGATAGATAAACGAACGAGCTACGGTGTAACTTCTTTTTCGAAATCAGTAATTCTTTTTGAGCATCTCGTATAATCCCACTTATTTATTCAATATCCCAACCAACTAATAACACAATAGATGTCACCAATTCCAACTCGAAATTTTTTCCACAATCGATCTAAAATTTTTCCAAAGTATTCAGACTTAGACGTATCAAGTATTCCTTTCAAGTTCACTGTCATTCAGGCCACCAAAGTTGATAAATCCTATTGCCACATTTCATTTCGATACCCCGATTCTCATCAATCAAATCTTGTACTCATCGTAGTTCGCATCCATACACTTGGTTTGCAACTCGTAAATTTCTCGATCATGATTCATCCATCAAATTGTACCATCATTCCGTTCTAGTAACATTTTTCGCCGTACTCAAACATTTTCTCGTATTGATGCCAACATATTATCCTCTCACATAAGCAACTCTCATAGTCTAGCAACATTAATCCTGAGGGTCATTCCTATTCACATTTGCTCTCGCCGATCTCGGCTACATGTACTATCCCATTCCATCGTACACCTATTCTCGATTCTGATCCGATCAATAAAATTATTCCAACTGTCTCAAGGCACTACCATCAATTTACGCAGCTCAATATTAATCAACCAAATCCAACCGGTTCTAACAATTTTTGGCATTCTGAATAAAGGCAACCAAATTTTTGAAACCAACATGATCCGTCATCCCATCCAACATTTTAACATCGAATTTATCTAATCTCCATTCCATTCCAAAGTTTACTTCCTAACATATCTTACTCATTCTGACTATACTCACGCAACATCAATAGGGACATCCTACGGTTTTCCAACAGTCAACGTAGCATTCAGTCAAGTCTCTACGGTCAGCTAATCTAAGCTAAACCAGACATTCAGCTAATTCATATGAGATGGATAGCTATCAGGGACATACTTATCTCTTATCTTAGAGGCAACCAATTCTTATCATAGGGACAACTTTATGGTCTGACCAACTTTGGGACATGGGACACCACTCCAATCTTATGAACTTATTCCCAACACGGACAATTGAAATGACATAGCCAACCAATCTGAAACTTAGGCAACCAACCGATATTCTAGGCAACCAACCGATACTCTAGGCAATCAACTGACATTCTAGGCAACCAACCGACATTCTAGGGTCAAGTCTCTCTACCCGTACTCATACTCGGGCCATACCCAAGAAGTCTCATTCTAGACTTACCCGTAACCGACAAAATCTATCCAACAATTCTTATGGGTCACTCCCGAAGCTACCATATAAAACTCCTCAATCGAATATCCAAACTTTCAATTTCCACTTGCATAGACATAGCATCTGCTCGATCCAACTTGTATCCACATATCGTACTCAAATTGTCTATTCAAATTGGGTCAACTATTCTGAGTCATAATCCAGCATTGTTACCTCAATAGTCAACTATTTAGCATCTTTTCCACGGTCTCTTCTCGACATATTCATTTCCTACATTTTTAGATCATCGATACGGTTTGTACTCTTTTAACCAACAAAATAAGGCAACTACATAATCGTATTTCTTCCGAAAGCATCCTTTATAAATTTTTACTAGCACCCAACACGGTCATCTCTTAGCAATCCGCGTTAACCATCAATATTCATTTTGCATTATCTCATTTTGATTCTATACGAAGATTTACTATTCATGCATCGATCCAATCACTATGGCATCAATCATCCAATATCCGTATATCGGTCATCTTAGTAGATATAACATAACTCATTCGCTAAGTCATCATCCAACAATTCTATATTCCACCCAACTCGTTATTCATGCGACAACATCATCTACCGACATGGTCTATTACATATCGCTGTACCTCGATACTTATTTGTATCCCAGCCATTTGACTCTCATAAGGACCATCTACTCTTTCATGCATCAAGGGACAAGTACTTATTTTCTATGCCTCAAAATAGTCAAGGGTTATAACTTGTTAATTCGGGACACATCAATTCTCTCAAGCATACTGCACAACGTGCTAAGATCATCTATTCCTCAAGCCCATTTTCTACTTTTTGGTCGTTCATGCAACTCTCTGCATCTTCTAAATCATTCGCAACATCCCAATAAGCGCCTAACATCACCATCAATTTTGTCTACGTCTAACATGCAATTTCTTTTACTCAATTCCAATATCGTTCAATATTCGGTCCATAGTTGTTCTCGCAAAATTTTTCGATAGCAACACCACACCATCGTTACCAAGCCTACAATCTTTTTACCCAACATAATGCTAACTGTCAAAGTCTAGCGATGGTTCATCCGAACACATCAAAAATCTCATAACGATTTATCCAGACATAATCATCAAGGGACACGCCTAGCCGTCATGTATCAATCGTAATCTTAGCTACAATTCGATACTACCCAATACCTTATAGGTAAAGCAATCACTAAGTTAGGAACATGCCAAGGGTCATCTATCGCTAAGAGGGTAAAGTCATATACCACTCAGAGCTCAAGCCATACTCGACACAATATCCCCTTCGCATTAAACCAACGTCCAATATGGACTATCCATCCTGTAGTGGTTATGCTGACCACAAATACTGACTCAAGATTCTGTCAATTCCCATTCACTGAAATCCATGCACATTCTATTCCAACATACCATGCCATCACCCATGGTCGATTGCTGCATAACAATCGACTTCAATGAATCCCACACATAAGATATCCAGCATACATCACAAACTTATTATCGCATCGCATCATTGTTATTCATTTTGGTATCTTTTAGAAATTTAACAAAGCACACATATCATAGCCCACATATTTAGACTTATTGTATGGAATACCCAGTAAGCGGCTAGAAGGATCAACGGACTTTCAGTTAAGGGAACAACTTAGAATAGTTTGGAAACAACACGGAATAATCGCGGAAGCACTATAAGTCATCATAGAGGCAACTTTAATTTCATCGCGGAAGCAACTTTGAGTATTCGCGAAAGCAACTTTGATTTACCGTGGAAGCAGCTTTGAATCATCTTAGTAGCAACATTGGTTGAAACAAGTCGAATAAGAATCCAAGGATGTAAAGCCGTGCTCTGATACCATTATGTCATGTCCCGATCCCAGAGGATCGAAATCTAGCCACTGGGCGTGATGCCGTACATGTCTATATTGCACTTGTACAAGGCAAAACCATTACAGTTCCAAGTATTTCTCAGAAAACAACGACAGTGCAGCAAAACCAAGCAGATAAATTAAAGTCACACAAGATATTGAAGAAACGTATCTCTTTATTGATAATTGCAATGGATTACAATACTTGCAGTAGAATACAGAGTTTACAACTGATTACGAGACTTTGATTAGCCAACTGAATATATACACTTGTCCTTTAGGCTATAACTGAATACATCGACTTCTTCACAATGAAGTTGCCAATTTGGCTACAATCTCACTAGTACAACTGAGTTACACTGTTCCATACATTATGTCCCGTATAGCAGAAGACATCGTCTTGAAAGAAGAGCTTCTGCACACCCATCAGAATCTTCGATGCCAAGTACTGATCAAACGATTTCCCCCATATGTAAGCACTTGTAATATTGCCCACAACATGGGTCAGTACATCATCAATGTACTGGCGAGCGGTGCTAGCCCAACTCACCTAAGAAGACAACACTAAGTAATCATGTTATAGAACATTATTAACAGTGGTCTTTCTCGTTGCCTTAGGGTCGATTTCATATTTATAGCCGACAAGAAGTAAAGCATACAAATCTCATAGCCAACATGATTTAAAGCATGCAATTATCACCCTTTGGTGATTCTTACCCATGGTCATGTAGCCATCATATACATTTATAATACTTACTCAGCCTGCACAAGATATTATTAGAAACAATATCATGATTCAATATAATTATCACCGTTCAGGTGATTCTTACCAACAACCGACATCCT
The DNA here is from genome assembly GCA_029216955.1 of Iris pallida. Classification (NCBI taxonomy): domain Eukaryota; kingdom Viridiplantae; phylum Streptophyta; class Magnoliopsida; order Asparagales; family Iridaceae; genus Iris; species Iris pallida. The sequence goes on along the minus strand of JANAVB010009995.1, from coordinate 12,028,109 downwards.
TCAATGTATTTGAGTAATAACTTACTCTGCCTGTATAAGACATCATTAGCATTGGACCTATCTATATGAAGGTCACTGGCGACATGCCATCTTGGACCATCTTACAGGCGAACGGCTAACTCCAAATGGGGTACGAATCCATGGGAGGTTTTCGAAACATCGTGCTACTACTTCAGCACCATAGGATTTCGATGTCCTTTTAGTGGGCGGTAGCAAGCCCCCACTGCAAGTCCCAAAATCTCGATGTCAGTACGACGACACCATCCTTATTCCCCCTAGGATGAACCAGGTCCGTGGCCGCGGATTACCATTCTGGGAACTACCTTGTATACAAGTTGTCCATGACCATGCAAGTATATGCAACTTGTCTAAGAAGAAAAACATATAATGCATGGTAAGAAAAACTAAGTAATTTAGCCACCATTCTCATTCGTATTGCCATTTTGCCATCTTCCCAGGGTCTTGGCATAATCAACATTCTATATCGGCACAGGATAATAGAATGTTGTTACCCAATCCCTTTGCCATATCTTTGATACCATACATCTTTCCAACCAACTCAATGTACTTACCGCCCAATCTTTTGGGACTTAGCATCTGTTTTAACATACATTCATTCGGACGTAATTCAAGCATACTCACTGCCCAGTTCTTGGGTCTTAACATCTGTGTTACCTTCTATTCATCGAGCTAAGGCTCGATATACTCACCGTCCAAGTATTTGGGACTTGCTGCACCTGTCATGTATTTCATCGCAATATCGTACAAGCATACAATTCATCTAGCAATAACAATTTACGTTCAGGTGATTATTTATCTTTCATTATCTTTCTGTATTCCATGCAAGGTGTTATTGAGCAACTCAGTAAGAAACATAGCATACTATCCTTTATTTTAAGTATGAAGCTAAAGGATCTTCGAAGGGTTCAACACTACTCACATTTATATGACGATTCCCGCCGTGATCGCATAACCTTCCAAGCGATCCTTCGTATATTCCCAAGTCCAACAAGGCTTCATCGAACCAACAATTATAAGGCATCTTGCGGGTCGGGGCACTACATAGAGTCCCAATAGGTGATTCATTCTTAGTATAATGCAACAAGCAATCAGTCAATCCTGACCACGCTTAGACTACAGGCCAACTACCAGGGTACCCGTGCAGGTAATCATATAATAACAAGAATAACAGGATGACATCGCAGTAGAATATAAACAGGGAAAAAGTACCTCAGTGTGCCAGTAAATAGGAAGCACCTTAGTACAATAACAGGGCCAGTACCTCAAAAGGTAAGCTAAAAATCATAGCACGGATACACGTAGTCATGTCAGGAACAAGGACAATCAGTTAGTCACATGAAGTCATATGCCCACGTCGTGGCATAGGTAACAGGTCAGGTACACGGTCGGGATCTCTACTATAATAGCATCTCAAACACACATAAGAGCCTACAGCTCTAATCATTAAGTCGATCTATCTACTGGATCAATCTATCAATAGACCTTCCATCTACGATGGAAATCAGGTTAAGAAATACAATCACCAGATACTACGCTAATCACCATAAATAATGCTAGGCCCTTGGGCTCATAAGAATCCTCTAAATCAATGATCACAGGCTTATCAGCAACGAAGTCTCCCAACTACCGGGATACAATAATGGTACTAGGTTTTTGGCGCTTAGGAAGTCGGGTAAAATCCATAATTTGACAACCTTGATATTTTCCTCCTTATGCAAAACATTTACACAATCATCAAAATTCAGAATCCACATGAGTCTGTCAGATCAATTTCCTAAGTTCATAATCCCAATAATACTCGATCCTCGAATACATCCAAAGATTAAAATCCTGATACATAGAACAACTGTCAGCCCTATCAGGCTAAACTAGAACACCGTCTAGAAAGCATGGTCAGGGGATAAGAGTCGAATAATTAATGCCGCCAGAAAATGGCACGGATTACATGAATCACTCTGGAGCAGATCCACAATCCTTAACCAAACAAGGACCAGGGTTGTAGACCGTCTCCCGAGTAGAACCGTGCTCCTTATACTATCCGACAGACAAGACAAGTCAAGCAGCTAAGCGACTAATCTAGTCATGAGTCTACCTAGCAGGTACTGGAACCAGGTATACTATACTAAAATAAATGTACATGAGGCTGGTTCAACAAACCAAAGGAACGGTTCTGCCCAAATCTTCAAACCAAATCCCCAATAGAGAATTCTAAAAAATTTGACAGAGTCTCCTCTGTATTTCTGAACGAGAGCTACCTGCGAGGTGGGGCCATAACCACTCGGCATAACCCGCCGCAGAATTGTAAACTGAGAACACTAAGTCTCAGCCTTCAGCAGCGCTACGATGCATACTGAAAACCAAACCATAGCCGAGAATAGTAAGTCTCGGCCTCCAGCAGTACTACGATACGTGCTGGGTGCCAAGCCAACACATGCAACAAGAATCGCCATGCAAGGCACATCATAGACCCACAGTCAAATCCAATCCACAAGCATAGTCACATAAACAGTTAGCCAAAGTCGTTACCCGACCGCGAGTCAGACACGGAGCATATGGGGACAATCCATACTTGTGATTCATGTTCGTGTCCTCGGAGGTGTGGATGACCCGTCCGAGTTGTCTGATACGGCTTGACCCGATATCGAACTAATATATACCATAAGTCCTAATCATGGCAGTTCTACTACTATGCTACACTACTCACGATTATATATTTATATTTACAAATTACAAGATTAATTAAATACAAAAAAATGTTGCAGGAGGGCAAGAGCCGTCGATGAGCAAGGGGTACTTGCCTAGAGGGCTCGGCTAGGTAAGCAAGTCTTCGGCATCCTGGATCCAAGGTGGCACATCCATCGAGGTCCTCAGAACACATAATAAATAATCATTTGCATCAACTAATAAAACAGTAACAAAATCACAAGAGATGGCAGAAGGCTATACCGCATAGGTCCCACAAGCAGTACAGGAATCTGGCACAAAAATTATGGCACATAGATCGATACGGACACACAAATCGAGACGTGCAAGTATATCGAGACACGCAAAAGAATCGAGATGACACGAGTATCGAGACGGATAGAAAATAGAACGTGCATGTAAATCGAGACGTACACGTAGATTGAGACATCATGAATATCAGGATGGCAAACGAATCAACGCGACATACAAATCGAAGCGTGCATGCGAATCGAGACGATGCAGATACAATATGACATAAAAATTAATATGACACGCAAATCAGTACATGTACATAAATTAATGCGACACGGGTTATGAGGTAGACACAAAGGTCGATGTACGAAGATCGAAACAATGCTTAAACCAAGATAGCACGACGCTCGAGGCAGCACGGGGCTCAAGGCGACCCATTGCCCAAGGCAGCATGCATACCGAGGCAGCATAAACATCAAAGCTAATACATATACCGAGGTACACGCATCCCAAGAGGCATAGGGAACGAAGGAGTGCACCAATCGAGGATGCGCTGCTCGAGACAGGCACACTGCATGAGGCAACGCATTGCTCGAGACAGCATGCGTCTCGAGGCGCATATCGAAAAAAAGGAAGAGGGGTGCCCGGGAATACTTGTCAGAGGCGGGCAAGCCGCGACGACGCTGGTCGCCAGAGAGAAGGGAAGACTGGAGGGCAGAGAAGATAGTCGGAGAAGCTTGGCCAGGTGGTCGGCCACTGGCAGAGGAGAGGGCAGCAGCGGCGCTGCACTCGGCGAAGGGAGTAGTGGAAGGAGGAGGTGGGGGAGGTCGTCGCCGGCGATGGCAGGTCAGGGCGCCCGTTGGCGGAGGAAGGGCGGCTGCGGCAGGAGGAAATGCTGATGATAGGTGAGGGTGGAGACGACGGTGGCGCAGCTCCGGAAAGAGATGGCGAAGGAGATGGAAGCCACGGAGGAAGTGGCTGTGGTGGTGGCGCCGAGGGTGGCCGAAGGTCGGAGACGAGGGTCCGGGGAAGATAGGGTAGAGTAGGAGTGATAGAGAGGATCGTAAGGGAGGGGTACTAAAAAGAGAGATGAGAGGAGGAGGGCGGCTGGTCCAGTAAGAGGGAGATAAGAAGTGGGGAGAGTAAGGAGAGTGGTGAGCGCGGGAGAGAGAGAGAGAGATGTAAGGTGGGGTGCGGCTGCTCTTGAGAGAAGAGAGGGAAGAGAGTGAGGATTAGGTTAGAGTTTTCTTGGAATAAGGAGGGGGGAGTGAAGAGTTATATGTAGGAAAATATTTTTTTAATAATAATGATAATAACAATAACAATAACAATGTAGCAATAATAATATTAAAGGAAACAATACTCATAATCATGGAAAATAAAATTTACTCTAATAATAATAAAATAATACCAACAAATCAAGAACCATGCCTCAACAACCAAGGACAAATCAAGATCTAGAAATTAAATAAAATTTAAACCATTATAAAATTTTAAAATCGTTTAAAATACGAAAATATAATCATATATCTATTTTTCAAATAGGGAGGTGACATTTGTGAAAAAGAAAGATGGATCGATGCGGCTGTGCATCGACTATCGCGAGCTTAACAAAGTTATAGTTCAAAATAAGTACCCGTTGCCTCGGATAGACGACCTCTTCGATCAACTGCAAGGGGCGTCTGTTTGATCTTTGCTCAGGCTATCATCACCTGAAGATCAAACTAGTTGATGTCCCGAAGTCTACATTCTGAACCAGATACGGGCACTATTAATTCTTGGTCATGCCCTTCGGACTGACCAATGCCCCTGCTGCCTTCATGGATATGATGAACATAGTCTTCCAGCCCTTCTTGGATAAATTTGTGGTCATGTTCATCGATGATATCTTAATCTACTCGAAAAGCAGAGAAGACTATGCGACACATTTGAGAACGATACTACAGACCTTACGGAAAAATCAGCTCTATGCCAAGTTGAATAAATGTAAATTTTGGATGAGTAGCGTGTCATTTCTAGGACACATTATCTCGGAGAAAGGTGTGTATGTAGACCCAAAGAAAATTGAAGCCATAGTAGATTGGAAGCAACCTACGTCGACGAGCGAGATACGAAGTTTCCTCGGCTTGGCAGGCTACTACCAGAAGTTTGTCAAGAATTTTTCGAAAGTGGCATCGCCTTTGACTCGTCTAACCCAGAAGGGAGTAGCATTTGATTGGACTGATGAGTACGAGGCTAGCTTTCAATACCTGAAGCAACGTCTCGTGTCACCTCCAATCCTTGTACTTCCAGACGGCGTCGAGGGATTTAAGATATACAACGATGCACCCGAATTGGGTTTGGGATGTGTATTGACTCAGAGAGGGAAAGTGATATCTTATGCCTCGAGACAGCTTAAGCCGCACGAGAAAAATTATCCGATGCACGATTTAGAATTGGCAGCGATAGTATTCGCATTAAAATTATGGCAGCATTATTTGTACGGAGTGTCTTGCGAGATCTTCACCGATGTCATAAAATATTATGACTTGACGATCACATACATCCCAGAAAAAGGCAATGTGGTGGCAGATGCATTGAGTCGGAACTTCGTGGGATTAATCAGTATTGACAAACGGATATTAGAAGAGTTAGAGAGCATGGGAATTGAGCTCCAAATTTGTGGCCGAAATGCACAATTGGCTCAACTTTAACTTGAGCTGAGCTTATTAGAAAGGATTAAGATTGCACAGAAGACGGATGAGTTCTTGATAAATTGATTGCGGAATGATGGAAAAGGGTGAAGCAGACGACTTCACTAGGCACAAGGATGGTTCGTTGTGACTACAGGGGGGTCTATGTGTCCCGAAGGATGACAAATTTTGGAAAAAAATCTTGACGGAGGCTCATTATGCCAAGTATTCGTTGCGCCCGGGAAGTACAAAGATGTATAAAGATTTGCGTACGACCTTTTGGTGGTACGGGATGAAACAAGATGTGGCCCTCTTTATCTCACGATGTTTGGCTTGTCAGCGAGTCAAACGGAACACCAGAGGCCCGATAGGGAGATGTAGAACCACGCTATCCCAGAATGAAAATGGGATCATATAACAATAGATTTTATAGTTGGCTTGCTGAAGATGCAGCGAGGGAATGATGTGATTTGGGTCATCGTTGATCGATTAACCAAGTCAACACATTTTATCGCAATCAAAATTTCTTGGAGCGTCGATCGGTTAGCCCAGCTATACTTTGATGAAATTGTTCGACTACACGGGGTACCAGCAATAATAATGTCGGATCGGGATGGAAGATTCGTATCACGGTTTTGGTGCAGCTTACACTCGGCTATGGGAACACAGTTGAAATTCAGTTCTGTAGACCATCCACAAACTGATGGCCAGACTGAGAGGGTAAACTAGATTTTTGTTGACATATTACGACTATGTCCAATAGATTTAAAAACTAGCTGGGACACTAACTTGATGCTAGCAGAATTTGCTTATAATAAGAGTTACCAATCGAGCATACAGATGGCACCGTATGAAGCATTGTACGGGCAAAATGTCAGTCTTCGATTTGTTAGGATGAAGTCGGTGAACAACAAGTGCTTGGTTCAAAAATGGTGGAGCAGGCCGTCGAGAAGGTCTGCATGATTCAGAAGAAGTTATTTGTGGCACAAAGTCGACAAAAAAGTTATGCGGTACTCATCGACGACCGTTGGGATTCATGGTGTCTAACCATATATTTTGAAAGTATCACCAATGCATGGAGTTATGCGATTCGATGCGAAGGGAAAGCTAAGTCTAAGATTTGTTGGCCCGTTTGAAATCCTTAAGCGGGTCGGACCAGTTGCTTATCAGATCGTGCTACCACCTGCATTGGGTGAAGTGCATGATATCTTTCATGTTTTCCAACTATGGAAGTATGCGCATGATCCAAGTCATGTGGTAGACTTCTGTCGGTAGGACTGCAAGCTAACTTGTCTTATGTAGAGGAGCCCGTACAGATTCTAGATAGAAAGGATAAGGTATTACGGAACCGAGTTGCTCCTTTGGTTTGAGTACTTTGGCCGAATTATTCCGTCGAGGAGTCGATGGGAACTTGAAGCGGATATGAAGGAAAATTTTTCTTTGTTATTCGATTAGGTGGGTTTGTATTTAAGTTTCGGGGATGAAACTTTTTGTTAGTGTATTAATATGTAGTGCCCTGATCCCGTTGGGGAGCACGGATTGAGCTAGCGGCCGAATGGCCGAGTCAGATAAGATTGGAGAAACTTTACCAGGATCGCAGGATAATGTATTGAGATCATTTACTCGTTATGGATTAGACTCTTTTGAAATGATGCCTAAGATGCAGTGGCGCACGTCTTATATGAAGAATTCTATATAAGAGTCACTTGCCTCGAGACCGTAGCCCTACTGGTTTTCGATGTCACTTTTGTTGTTGGTTTTGTGTGCGTTTTCACTTTTGTTGTTGGTTTTCAATAAATGTTTTCATGGATTTACTTTTACTGCCTACGCATTCATCGAATCACTGAGAGAAAGAAAAATAAGTATGCTGACCAGATGTTGGTGCCAATGCAGGTGCTAACACGGTGAACCGAGCTTGACATTACGTGGAAGGCCTCTTTCTCTCGGCAATTCACCAACGAGTGAGTGGCTTTGATCCTTCGACGATCCTTGATCATCACGCTTAACAAAGGATGACTTGTTATTGCATTTGGTGCTAGATAAAAGATGCCTAGTAAGAACCCAAAAAAATTAATTTTCATATGGCTAGGTTTATGGTATAAATCGAAATGATGCCTTGTATGCAGTGATATGAATTGTTGAACATGTGATGCAAAGACCCAAGTATTGGGTGGTAAGTATATCGGACTTCGGTTTGATAGAATATGGTAACACAAAATGAATAGTCCCTTGGTTGGATAAATGAGTATACGAGCCTACGGCTCAAGGCAAGATGGCAAGATGAATGAGAACCGTGGCTTATGTACTAGAATTCTATTATCGTGCAAGTATGTTCTTATTTAGTTATGTTGCAACACATGCATGGTCATGGACAACTTGTGCACAAGGTATAATTCCTCGAACTGTACTCCGAGGCTACGAAACCGATTCGGCCTAGGAGGAACAATAGTGCTGAAGTAGTAGCACAGTGCTGAAGTAGTAGCACGGTCTTTCGAAAACCTTCCGGTCAGGCTAGCTACCCACCGCTGAAGGGGAAACGTTTGACCAAGATGTCCGAGATGGCGTGTAGTCAGTGACCTTTATATAGATAGGTGTCATAGCTAATAATGTTTTATGTAGGCAAAGTAAGTGTTATTCAATAAATATACAAGGATGACTATCGACCGTGGGTATCCACCAAATTGGTGAACAATATGAATTGCTTATGTTTCTCTCATCAATATGCGCTGTTCATGTTTCCTATCAAATATGAATTGTTAATGGACCCTAAGGCAAGATAGATCAAAAATCAATAGGGTAGTTCATATAATTTACTAGTGTTGATTTATGGTGAGATTGGTTATGGTCGCTTACCAGTACATATGTGGTAATATACTGACCCTCGTCTCCACAACTGTCGGGAACCTAGTGGATAATCTTAGACACTGAAGGTTTGTTGTCCGACTCTTTAGAAGTTTCACAATTTCTTTATGTTTCTACTTGAAGAAGAAGGCATTTTGCTGAAGGTGGTTATTGCTGCATTTTAATAAAAGAATGTGATGTATGGAACAAGTTGTATCTTATTTCAATATTTCTGCAAGTTGTAAGCCAAGTTTGTCATTTTATCTCGGCTGTTTGAGAGCCTTATGTTTTATATGCAAAGTTATCAATAAAGAGCTTATTTCAGATTCTATCTGTGTTCTTCAATTTTTTTGTGAACTTGCTGCAAACTCTAGTCAAAATATACACGAGCACGTCTTGTATAAGTGCAACTCCGGACTTGTATGGCATCACGCCTTAGCGAGAACGAAAGATTCAGCGTGAATCAAAGCGAGGACAAACGATTTCCTGTATCGGGGTGTGACAGGAGAGGCCCTGGGAGAGATGGACCTCGCGGACGACGAGGAGGGGGATGAAGCGGTAGAAGAAGGACATGAGGCCCGTGGCGCCGAGAAGGAAGAAGACATAGGCGGTGGAGATGCCGGCCGCCATTATCTGCAGAATGGTGAGGCGGTCGGACTCAGAGATGGCGACGACGAAGATTGACTTCATAGGCTGGACGGGTATGGGGACGACAAAGGGGAGGCTGGTGAGGGCATTGTAGACGGCGGTGAAGATGAGGGTGGTGCCGAGGTCGAGCCCTTTAACGAGGGAGTGCACGAGGACGATGGGGATATAGGTGTCGAGGTCTCCGACGGAGCCGCCGAGCTCGGATAGGAGGGTCGTCTTGAGGTCGGAGGCGGCCGGGGAAGGGAGACGCCACCGGGGGCAGTGGCGGTAGACAACGAGGGGACGGTTGGAGGCTGCTGTGGCTGGGCTTGGGTTTGTTTCTTCTCCTATTGCCATTGCTACTGATATTGCTATGGAGAATTGGTCGTTATATATCTCTACGAATATAATGCTACTTGGGAACGGCTTTAAATTAGCCGTCCAAGCCTAAAATTAACTAACATCCTTATATATATATATATATTAGATTAAATATAGTATAGTTTAAAAATTGAATATTTTTAAATTTAAATTTGTTATATATATATATATATATATATATAACAAATTTAAATTTAAAAATATTTAATAATTAAACTATATTTAAACTAAATATTATCTAAACATACATTTAAAGTTTTAATGTTTTTAAAAAATACTTTTTTTGTTAAAATATATTTAAACTAATTATATGATATTATTTAAACATATATTTTAAGTTTTAATTTATTTTTTAACATTTTTATGCTAATATATATATACTAGTAATGTGCACGTGCATGCACGTATGAAAAAAGTGTTAAAAAAATTATTATAAAAATTGTCGTTCATAGAAATATAACTTAAGAAACCAAGAAAAATGACTCCCATCTTAACCACTTGAATTATAATTATTTAATTTGAAATAAATCATATTAGATGGTTAAATACATAGTAAGTTTTTTAAAAAATAATTAATAAAATATTTAGTTAGTTGTTTAGTTATTTTATTATTTATTTAATTAGATGATGATATACATATGACTTGGATGGCTCACTTTTGAGCCGTTTCCTAGTTGCATTATGTATACTAGTAAAAACACGTGCGTTAAACGTAAAATTATTTTTCTTTCTTTCTAATCTTATCAAAAAATAATATAAATATAAATTAAGATTTGTTATATATATGTATTTTTATTTTATTTAAGATTTGCAAAAATTAATGAAATTTTAATTATAATTTGTTATGAATATATGAGGATAAATGAGAGGGCATTCGGTTACGCGGAAGAGAATGAGAGAAAGTTTAAAATTATAATCTTCCGTAATTTTTGTGGACAAAAAAAGAATATTCGATTATGCCAAAGAAACAACGAAGAGAAAGTTTAAAATTATATTATTTTGTAACTTTTTTAAATAAATAATTCATGATATATATACGACTTATATGACTTAATTTGGGGCCGTTTTTAAATTTCTTTATAATAGTACAGAGATATATAGAGGGAAAGAGAACAATATAAGAAGCGATATATTTGGCTTTCAGAAATGTTATATTGTCCGCAAGAGGGAGGGGACCGCGCGTGACCGCACGTGCACGTGTCACCCCCCATTGACCTCCTGCAATTCTCGGGACTACGTCCGAAAAACCCGCCCCTCTCCTCGAATGATTTGACGATACATGACCCGTGGGTCAGGACCACCATTCAGACCCGCGGGCCACCTAGCAGCACTGTTTGGCTTTATAGAATGTTGAAGAGACGTCAGTAGTGGGGAGAGAATTCGATGTGGGGTACATTATTTCTGTGATCGAAATGGTCAATGGCTCAGCTTCCAACACGGCACGAAGGTATATGATGCCGTAATGATTGGAGTCAAATAGACTTGTTAATGGGCTGGGTTTTGCCGCATTGCGCTGCTTAGGATTTGCTGATTCTGTTCATTTCTTCGGAAAAAATAAAAATTGAACTAATTTTTTTTAAAGAAAAATTGAACTTGTTAATGGGATTGCTTTTAAAACAGATACAGCAATGATATGCAATCCCAAACTAGTATTTACCCCAAAAAAATCGTATAATGGGACTGCTTTTAAAACATATACAGCAATGATATGTAATCCCAAACTAGTATTTACCCCAAAAAATCGTATTATACACAAATTTTTCGTATCTTTCAGAAACATATAATTCTTACATACTTTTGAAAGATTCAGATTAGTATACGAATTTTAAACATGTGAAATTTTAAACGTGTTCTTCACGGATTATTGACAAATTTGGCAAAAAAAATTGTGGTGGTAACATGTTTAGTTAATCAAATTTGACCACCCGTTTAAGTATGGAAAGGTTATAATCTCAATATTTTTGTTTGACAACTGTTTGACCGAATTTTTTAACGTATTTTACGTCGATTTGTACTCGTATTTTTGCCGGTCCGAATATTTTTTGTTTGCCAAATTACTAACAAGGTATCTACATGTTTGTTAACATCTTACAGTATCTACAACTTTATTGCGCGCGCGCACGTGTATGTATATATATATATATATATATATATATATATATATGTATATATATATATATATATATATATATATATATATGTATTTATATATGCAAATGACCTCTAGACTAGTGGTTAAGAGAGATGCATGCGACCCAAGTGGTCGGGAGTTCGAGCCTCAGTGGAGGCGAGTTCGCCACAAGTACCCATTGCTTCAAAAAAGAAAAAAGAAAAAAAGAAAATAAAAAAAAAAAAAAAATATATATATATATATATATATATATATATATATATATATATATATATATATATATATATATATATATATAACGAATATATATATATATATAACGAAAGCGAAACATGCAAAATATATATATATATATATATATATATATATATATATATATATATATATATATATATATAACGAATATATATATATATAACGAAAGCGAAACATGCAAAATATATATATATATATATATATATATATATATATATATATATATATATATATATATATATATATATATATATATAACGAAAGCGAAACATGCATCAGTAGAATTTAGTAACCGACTGTGACAATGATGGGTAGAAAATGACTAGGCAGCTAATATGTCCATATAATCACTTGTCCCTTGATCTATAGAAGTAGCTGCTATTTCATAAGTTGTTCATATTTCAAGCTCGGCTAAGCAAAGACTTCAAAATAATAATAATAATAATAATAAACTAACTTTGATGACTGATCATCTTCAAGTTTGAAGACTCAGTAACAATGACAGTTCCCCAGCACAAGGATGAAACACACACAGATAAATTACTAGATTAAAGCAAACACAGGTAAGTCAGGATATCCCTCCTCGGAACAACTAGTAGTTCCACACCTCGTGCCTGAACTTGTTCCGATACGTTTCTAGAACCAGATCCGAAAGCGATATTTACGCTCTAGATTACAGAGACTAAAACGAATCGAATTTCAAGTTAAAGCATAGATAAAAGTATGAAATCGCTCATCAGTTAAATTAGATCAGAAAGCAGAGACATTCTGCAAACAAGTTTGCTCTATCTTCTGAGTAGAACGATCAGAAACAGAGACTTCTCGCAAGCAAGTTTGCTCTCTATCCTAAGTTTTAGGATTTTGGAGATTCCGACAGACAAGTTTGCTCTCCAAAAGATTCTTATAATTTTGGAAATATCGACAAATAAGTTTGCTCTCCAAAATATCTTGAAGCCACTGAATATTACTATCATTTCAGATTACAACTTCCTCTCTCAAATACAAGCGGCTAGAGAGAGAGCGTTCTTCCTTGCAAACGTGTTGCAATTGGGACAACACGTATTACAAAATAAAAGAAGAAAGAAAAGAAGATATAATAAATTATTATTCTTATTGGGGTGGTAAAGACCACTGTTACTCAAAGCAAGATTCGTCCACCGCGATATGCACTCAAGAACCAGTAAGTTCTCAAAGAACTTTTGGAGCGATCGTAGTCAACTTTTTGTAACTCTAACGGGCTCCCTGGACTATACGTACTTCATTTTCTTTAATATTTTTGTGTCTCCAAAATGAGGCCATTGGGCTCTATTTATATAGAGAAAGAGACTCCACCTCTTCTCCTATCCGACGTGAGACTAAAATACTAATGCTTAAAAACTGAGTTTGATATTTTAGATCACCCGCAATCAGCAGATCCGTACCCACTCCCGCGCACGCGCCCGTGCATGCATGACGCGCCACTTTGCGCTCGTGAGCCCGTATCCGAGTCCGAGCGACAAAAAACAACATGCTTCCTTTAGGAGTTAATTCTTTTCTTTTTCCTCTAGGAAAACACCCTTACATTGCATCCACATGTGCCCCATCACACCATGTGAACACCTCAACACATGCAAAACATTATATTAAGATACCCACTTGGGGGTGTAGCCGATGTGGAACTATTTTACAGTAGTCCAAAGGTAAAAACATCAACAATCCCCACATATCTCAATATATGGGTTGAGCGTTCCACACAATGACTGTCCATCATGCATTAGGATAGATGTCGCTTTGACTTGAACCTTCCCGCATGGGTTAAACAACAGTATGATACAAGAATGGACTAAGCCTTGAATTCTGCACCAAAGCTGCAATTTTCTCACTCACAATGACATCAACTGTGCTTCCGGTTGCACATTAAAGGTCTAGTGCCCGCCTAGTTTCGGTGTATTATATTGGGTGCCTACAAGCTTACCCTTAAGAGAGGCCTATATCTCTTTCCATACACTCTAGGTAAGTTCTTTTAAAGAGTCTTGACATGAAATCTTTCGCTTTCTTGCGGTGCTACGTCGCCATGACATAACCCAAAGCCGAGGCTGTACCTCAGCGTGGTATCATACCACTGTAGCATGAGGACTTAGCCTCTTTGTAGTACCAACCTACCCAGCATGAAGTCTTTCGCTTTCTTGTGATGTTGTGCCGTTGTGACATAGCTCGAGAAGTCGAGGCTTTACCGTTTCTAGGTACTTCATAGTGGTGTTACACTACTATAACATGAGGCTACCGACCTCTTTGTAGTGTTATCTACCACTCTTCATTCTACTACATTAGGCCTATTTGCTTATGTACACTGCTACGTCGCTGTGACTTGGCCCGAAGCTAAGGCTCTACCCTCACGAGGTACCTCTAGGTGGTGTCACCCCACTGTAGCATGGAGTATTACGCTCCTCTATAGTGTTGTGCTACATGTGCTTCCTATAAAACACGTAAGGACATTCAAAATGCCCGAGAACTCATTAAGACTTCCAAGCCCCATCATCCCACAGGACTTTGTTCTATACAAAGAACAAATAGTAGACAACCATGGTTTTGGGTCCGTAACCTCTCAATGTCTTAAAGAACTACCCACTGTTACTGATATTCTCCCAGTAAATGGTCATCCCTTGAACCAAAAGCTAGATACCAGCCAATAGCATAAAATTTATGGTAGGATTGCAGAGACCCAATATCAAAGGTCCGTAAAGTCCATTTTCTTGCTGAGTCCTTGACCAGCTCGTGCTTGAGATCATGATGAACGGATACGTCATTATTCTGACTCCGAACATCACCCATTGTAATGATCCACGCTTGATGCCCTCATTCAGTACCTTGTGCCCTAAAAGCACAATTCTCTTATTATCATCGAAGAGATCAACTGATGCTACTGTTATAGCCATATGGTTGTCGCAATACATCGATATCATCCGAATTTGTGCACCAACCAAAGGAAGATCAAGCCTGGCTCTCGTAATACATCGGCATAACCCAGATTTGCACACCAACCACATGAAGATCATTCCTGGCTCCTGAAGCCATTTTGCTTCATACCCGAAGCAATTCTGTCATCCGCTGTAACTGACAGAACTCAGATTCCACCATAAGAGAAAGGTCTACTTCTTTGACTTCCTCGATATAGCAGCACTACCCATGGATCTACTTCTTCGACTTCCTCGATATAGCAGATCTACTTAGGTAGAAGATGTAATTCTTCTTTCTCTTCTTCTGAGAACCAATTGGCATCCCTGAAGGCTTCTACCACTACAAAGTAACCGATGTAGTGCATCCTTCTGAGTCCCTAGAAGTTGTATTACGAACTCCAGCTCATAATAATATTCTATGGTAATACACAACATCTATATCTCATCCATGGCCGTAAATAAAAGAAATAACTATTCAAATGCTATTCAAATGTCTCAACTGAATTATAAAATAAAATATCTGTCGGGTGGAGACAAATCCACTATCAAGGGACTGAATGAAATCAACTGAAATAAACCAGATAAAGAATAGCAACTACATAATTCTATCAACAAAAAAAAGAAAATCAAATAGACTCCAAGGGTGAGACCTCCTCGACTGCAAAGAAAGAGTCTAGTCTGAAACCGTAGTCCTCGGGATACTGCCCATCGTCTATACCTGAAGAGATCAGCAGGCCCTCCGAGGGACGTAACAAGATACATAATATCATATTATATGAACTGTCATAATAGATAAATAAATATACAAAGACTACCCTAGACAACAAATATGCAAAAGGGTATCCTAACCGTCTAACGTGCAATTAGAGGACAACTTTCACATGCATGGGTGGGATTCAGGCTATCTCGAATAATCCATTGTACATATACTGTCATCCAGTTATATATATGTATTCGTCCATACGTTAGAGGGCATCTGCAAAAATCATCAATTCCCATAGTTCCATCCGGAGTATGGTTTATCGATTTGGTTTCCCATACGCACTAGCAACTGTCCTCCCCCAAGATTCTAACACTGACCAAGTCATGTCCATAACTTGTCCAGTTTTGTAATTACTTGAGTCTCTATATCCTAATCATAGCAGTTACGATATCTATCCGTCACACAACTTTCAAGTATCGATGACCAGTCAAACACGCAAGCCGTGCCCCTAGCAAATATCTCAAATCGTGTAATATGAGTATCATGGACAAAAGATATATAAGGATATCCCACAATCATATGGTAGTATGCTAAAACTAAGTCAACATGCATACAATAAATGAAAGCAACAGAAAACGACTAATATAGTCTCTTGCACCCAAGTATCACTTGGACGCACAATTTATAATATATAAAGTAAAACAAATATGAAACAAAATAAATAAATGCTGAAAATAAATATAATGAGCAGTAAATTTAGCAAGGTATCTTGCCTGGTGGTTTTTAGGTATTTTGACGACGTCCAATAGGCGAACACAACGAGTCAGAAGATGCTACAAAGATGGAACTTCCGCAAACGTCTTCGGATGCTGAAATAAAAATTACCAACATTTTTGGAATAAAAGAAATAACTAAGAACTCCCCATAAGTCCAATTCTGAACACAGGAGCAAATGGTAATTTTAGGTCAAAACAGTATCTGCCGTTGGACCCACTTTGTACCAAAAAGTGTGCCAAAACCTATGGTCTATAAAGTCAACAAACTATATACCTACGAGTCAATTTTTTTGATACGAACTCAATGGTAGGTCCAATTTTGGATTTCGATGAGCGGTGCACAAAATCATCCATTGAATCAGATCGTGGGCCCGCCAAAACACACTATTAAAATACAACGAATTAGCGACAGCCATATCCGTCGCTAATCCATCGGCAAATCGACTTAGCGACGAATTGTCAACAAAATTTGGCTGGAAAAATCCGTCGGAAAATAGTCCGTCGCTAAAAAATTTCGTCGCTAAGCTGTCGCCATTCGATGGCTTAGCGACGGATTGCCGTCATCAAGAATCGTACATTTAGCGACGGCTAGCCAACGGATTTCCGTCAAATCAAGTATCAGGAAGTTTCTGATACTACTTTTTAGCGACGGACAAGTCCGTCGGTAATCGCGTATCAGAGAGTTTCTGATACGCAAAATCCGTCACCAATCCGTCGCTAATACTCGACGGCAGAGCGGCGGATTAGTGACGGGATATCCGTCGCTAGGTTGTCACAAATTAGTCGCTAATACGACGACGTAGCGACGGCTTAGTGATGGAGTATCCGTCGCTTAGGTTCTGGAAATCTTTATAGTCCCCCCCCCGACCACCAAGACCCCCTGGCCCTCCTCCGTTCGCCTACCCCCCCCCCCCCCCCCGCCACAACATCCCCACCAGCCGACCCCCACCCTAACCCCCTCCCCCTCCTCGGCCGGGCCCCCACCCCCCTCTCCTCCCCCCCGACTGCCAAGACCCCCCCGGCCCCGCGACCTTCCCACCTGCCGCCCCACCCTACCAACACCCCCCGGCCCCCCTCCCTCCGCTCCCCTACCCCCACTGCGACCTCCCCACCCGTCGACCCCCTTCCTCCGGCCCACCTCCCACCGCTCCCCTAAACCCCCCCTACGGCCATGATTCCCCCCGTGGGAGAGAGAGAGAGGTGAGAGAAAATTTTGGGCGACAACATAGCTGACGGATAATTTTGAAGGGAGAGAGAGGGAGAGAGAGAGAGGGGGAGAGAGACATACCTGAGTGAGAGAGAGAGCGCGCGCACGAGAGAGAGAGAGAGAGGTGAGAGAAAATTTTGGAGGGAATGAAAAATTGCTAAATATTCGTCGCTAAAGCGTTGTATTTTGGTAGTGACGGCGATTCAGTCAACTATCTCAAAATTGGACCAAACTTGGCTCACAGGACTAAAAAATGATACGATTCCAATGGCATACGTTTCATTGCGATGTGACGAACGTACATAAAGTAATTGAAATTTTTGGAAAGTGGCCGATATGACGTACTTCGACGGATATGGGTCGAATTCGTCGTGCACATGCAACCAATTCGAATTTTGTCAAAATCCACATGTCGACAATGTCTGTACACACCTTTTGATGCTCTCAGTTTGCGACCAGGTCGCTCGGTTTGTCGGAGAAAATGCCGTATCAGGAAATTTTCCTAAAATTGTACTGTTCTAAAAACTATTTTTCTTGATTTTAGAAATCTGATTTCTTGACACACAGTAGATGAAATTAAAAACTACGAAAAGTGTTTTGGATTCATTCAGGTCTTCTAAAACTTTGTTCAAACATAAATTTGAAATATCTAAAAGGTGCACAGTTATTCGTCTTCTAAATAGGGTGGTTGGTTGTCCTGTTTATAAAATTGTTTTTCTATTAATTTTTTGGAAAATCTACTAAAGCATATGACATTCTATTTGAAGAGTGTTAGAGAGGGTCATGTCATGTACACATTGGATTTGCAGCTCGACAAATCGCCAAGCGCTGAGGAAGAAAATTTCTTGGGAAGAAGGGTACCTAGGGGTTGTTTATTGTTGCTGCGACATTAGTTGCTGCTGGTGCTGCTGCCACGCGTTCGCGGTGGCTGGATGAGACTCTGGTGGTCGACGATCGTGTGCAGGCGACATAGATGGTCGGGCAAGGCACGCAGAATTGTCCTGGGATCGCAGGGGCCGATACGGCTATTTGTTGTCACGCCCCAGTACCGAAATATGGAGACGGACTAGGTCAGCTATCCCGTATGAGGTACGAAAACGTCATACGGCGATTATGGCTGTTAATAGACTAGGGGTACATGCTACAATCAAGTCTCCTAGGATCACACAGAACATCTATGTCTCAATCATTCAATCAAGAATTAGTAATTAATGAACATATAAGATAAAGTAGTAAGGCGTCTCCGACGCTTCATCAAAATAATCATAAGAACTAGCCGTACACAAATACCAGCTAGCACAGAGAGTCAATAGTACATAACTATAGTCAACTGCATTCTAATTAATTACAATTTTGTAAAGGAAACTAAATATCCAGAATTGTCGGCGAAACAGGTGCCGGTGGCTAAACGCCAAAGTACAAAATGATGATATCAGAATGACGAAGAAGAAACCCACTCCTGTCCTCTGACGACCATGCTTCTAGTATGCACCATCTTCAAGGAAGAAAGCTGGATCCTCAGGTGCTGCTATGAGGTCTGCCCAAACAAAACCAGCGGGGTCAGGCCCCGAATAACTGTAGAAGCATGAAAAATATGGGGTTCATATGGATTACAAATTGATGCATAGATACTTTGGGCCAAACAGGTTCGCATGAAGGAAAGCCGTATGACTGTTCAAAGAAATGTGCGGCCCGTCGACAAACAGTTGTAGAAAAAAAATATACGGCCAAAGAGGAGCAGTTCGACTGATAAAGCTGACAAGTCCTGGCAAAACATGACAGTTCTGACACTTCGATAAAAAAGATAAGACGTGAGACGTCGCCCAAAATCAAGGTTCGTACGCCTCCATGCGGCCAAAAAGTGTCATCCAAGCCGCATGAACCTCATACGGCTCAGCTTATGCGGCCCCAAAGTTTTCAAACTTCATGCAGCCAAAAGTAACCGTGATTCAAGCCGCATGAGTCTCATGCGACCCCACATGACTGAAGACTGAGAAAACTATACGCAATAGGACACGTGGCAATCTGACCAAGTCCTTAACTACCCAGATTTGCTGCAGCAAAATCCTAACAAATCGACAGATGACAGCCCAAGAGAGGGTCTTCGCATGCTAATCAGCCATGTGGCCGGAAGTCGTCTATGCGGCTCAAAATACATCCTATTATAAATAACAGGGTGCCACACCCCTGTAAAGGCTGGCAACCTTCAAGAGAGAAGTAATTTTTTTACGAGCTAGAGACTGTATCAGATAGTCCACGGAGTAAAACAGAGTTGATAGCACTTTCCCGAGCTTCTACCGTCACCCCCCAGAATCAAAACTAAACAATTGTACTTAGATTGTTTCCTAGGATTTCTTTCTAGGCTTTCCTTTGTACAAGCGAGTTTGCAATCAATTTCAGTGTTTTGTAATACCTGTCTTTGATTTTTTATGGCAAACACGATGGCGACTCTGCTGGGGACATCCTTCTCCTTCGATGAAAAGTTGGCGACGCAATCTGACGCATCCAAGCTTGGCTCTATACAGCAAATGCTTGTGGTCACTTCAACCAACAAGACTTTGAAGAATTGCTCTCTGAAGGGAGCGCCAGCCCATCTCAGAAGCGAGCTAACCCAAAGAGGACTCACAAGGCGTCGGTGCGCAAAACTGTTGCCCCCGACCAAGTTCTCGAAGAAGCTCCTTCTGCAGCCCAAGACGGTGACCAAAGCTCTCCTGTGGCTTTGCTTCCAACCGTAGAGGACCCCACTGTCCCTAAAACGAGCAGAAGAAAACACTACGATACTGAGTTTTTAGGGGCACAAGCGAACTCCATGCGGACAAAGAAGAAGCCGCATAGAGGAGATCGACAGTCTGTCCTTACGGCAGCCAACTCTGGCCGCAGGCAGACGACTCATGCGACAGCCAACTCTGGCCACAGAAAAATAATCCATGCGGCAGCCTACGCTAGCCGCAGAAAGATGGTCCATGCGACGACCAATCCTGGCCTCAAACAGGACGTCTCATGCGGCCCTGTCAGAAGCTCTGTGTTCGACCGCCTCTCATACGGGCCCGACGCCATACGGCTCACTAAAGATGCGGGATGTATCAATCTGGACTCCTTTTACTACGCGCCTTTAGGTGCTAAGTCAAAAAAGTCTAGGGCAGTACGGGCCCAACCAGCCCAGTCAACTGTCCAAGTTGCTGACTGTCAGTGGGCCCCGTTGACTGTTACACGGGCTCCTGACAAAAAGTTGTACAGAACCACCCGCGTCCAGTCCTCCAGGGCTAACGGACAGGCTGGGTCTTTAAAGTTTCCTTCTGAAGATCTAGAGCAAGTGCTTTTACTAGCCACGAATCAGGGAGCATACATGATGCCTAAGCACCCGTGCGGTCGGGATTTCCAAGTTCACAAGTTGGATGTAAAGGTAGAGAAGCTTCCTACCGACTTACGTGATGTGATTACTCATAAACGCAGGAGGGCAGTGTCAGCATGCAATGAGTCCCTCTCGGGGCGTCGTTGTACACAAGTCATCATCAATTGCTGTTGTAACAAATTAGCAGCACCTGAAGATCAACAGTCAGTTTTCCAGCGACTGCAGCAGCCAGCACCTGTCCAAATTCCAGGGGACGAGGAGTTTCCTTTCGCCACCTGTAATTCAACTCAAAAAGTTCCTCCTGGCACAAGAGGAAAGAAGACAGGCTCTTCCAACCCGGCCATCTCGGCGAGGAGACCCTCATCCGGGGGATTTCCATCAACCACAGGGGGTGTCTATTTAGGCACTTGGTCCAAAAAGAAGCTTCTAGTACCCCGGGGTGCACCTTCGGCCTCCTTGAGAGAAGATGAAGTTGGAGGTAGTGACCCCCTCAATGTATGCGACAACCCAGTGTACCAAGAGTACACACATGGGGTAGAGATCTCCCAGAACTCTACAACAGAATCAGATTTCCCTGAGGGCCACCACCCTCACCAAGACGATACGGCTTCCTGCACAGGGGTAGCACCCCTTTCGAGTCAGAGGAAGATGATATTCTGACATTTCTTGACGATTTCTCTATACAAGGGTACGGCACAGAGAGTACCTATGCCACAATCCCCTCCACCTCTACCCACGTGAGAACAGTCTTTATGACTGACAACGACCATGAAGTACCTTTCGACCGACAACGGCTAGAAGTGCTGGAAGCCATGCTCTTGTCCTTGGTCAAGTCTGTGGACAAGATCAAAGCCGCCTTGCCAGCTCAACCAGCAAGAACGTCCGAATAAACAAGCTTAGGACCCACAGTCAATGCGGACTCCAACACGACCGCCCCTCCTTTGGGTGATGATCCCGTAGCACCATCCGTTCCTTCAGCTGCTGATGAAGCCAAGGAGACAAGAAAGGAAGTTCAGGAGCTTCGGGCAATGTTCAATGCCCGAGACTCCTCTCGAGATCTCAGAATATGGCAGCCATATCCCGTTGTATGGAGATATGTGCCTTTTCTACTGCGGTACAAGCCGTTCTATATCGATTCTTATGATGGGAAGACCTCTACTAGTCGGTACATGACTTACTTTGAAGTCACAATCGACCACTTGTCGTATAGAGATGCCATCCTCATGCGACTATTTATCGGAGCTTTGGAGGGGATCGCGTTCGACTGGTACCGCAACCTTTCCGACAACTGCATTCACTCTTTTGACGGCTTCAAGCACATGTTCCTGGAGAGATTCTACGAAGTGGTGCATGATGTGACGATGTCATCTCTCATGGACGTCGTTCAGGGAGAAAGGGAGCTCACAAGGAACTAGATCGAGCAGTTCTGCCAAACCGCAATGAGATTGCCCCAAGGCAATCCTGAGAGCTCCTTGATTGAAATCTGCCAAAAAAAGCTACTTCCTGCAATTAGCCTCTGGATGGGTGACGATCAATTCAGAGATTGGACGACCTTTATCATAAGTGCTACCAATGCAGAAGCAAAATTGAAGAAAGCTCGCCAGTTGGGATTATATATCCCAGATGGAGAAGATAAGGGCAAATGTCTTGGGTCCACCTCCAGCAACAACAACAGTGGCGCCACCACCAACTGGGACAATAAGGGCAAACAGGCCATGGTCACTGATGCGACTCAGAAGCCTGAACAAAAACAGGCGGAAGGTTCGTGGCCCAAGATCAACTACTCATTTGAAGATAGTCATGTCAAACCTATCTTCGACATGCTCCTGAAAGGGGGTAGGATCCAGCTCCCTCCACCAAGACGTGAGCCCCGAGCAGCAAAAATGGAGGATCCAAAATACTGTCACTTCTACCGCTATGTCCATCATGCCACTCATGATTGCTTCCAATTGAAGCGGTACATTCAGAGTCTTATCGACTCAAAAGCTCTGTCGATAGACTTTGAAGAGGTTACCGTGGCGGCGAACATGGTATCTATTCAGTTCGACGACTTCCCTCCGACAAACACTCCAGACGGGGTCATACCTGTCTCTCGGGAAACAATAGAGGTTACTAATCTTTAATCCGTCCGGAGCCAAACATCTGGATTGGTACCTCTCTCCACATCGCGATGAGAGATCATGTGGGTGCATCCAGACTTGGGGCCCGAAGTTACCCAGGGGGTGTCATCTCCTACCAGCAAGAAAAAGGACAGGAAGTCTAGAGCCTGCCACACAATTTTAGCTGAAGCTGAAGAAGCTGCAGATGTTGTTACCCAGTCTGGAGCACAAGTCCATCCCGCACGGGATAATCCAGCCGAAGATCCTCAGCCAGCAATGTTGCCTCCCTCTGATGTTCCAAGGCCATCTCAGCCTCCACTGGCAGATAAGTCCAAGACAAGGGAGACCCGCTTTGACAGGCCACTCCGCAATGATATACTTCAGGGACTGGAGAGACCTTACAACTTCAACATATTAGCACAATTGGCTAATACGCCATCAAAGTTGTCGTTATACGGGATCCTAAGGCTCTCCAACGATCTCCGTGTTGCATTGAGCGAAGCACTCCAGAATGCTGATGCCTACTTTGCTCAGGTCAAGCCTCCAGGGGAAGACCCGCCAACAGATCTACAGGGCGGCAATAGCACAGATGCGATGCCCAACATCATATTTACTTCACATGACATGTTGATCAAGTCCAATTTGCATGATCGCCCCTTGTACTACACTGGGTACATAGGCGACATCAAAGTGGATCTGATGTATATCGACCCTGGCTCGTCAATAAGCATCATCCCGAAAAGCCTGCTCCAACTTCTTGGCATCCCTATGCATCGGCTAGCGGCAACCAATACTGCCATTAGCGGTTTTAACTCAGGGAGAAGCTATCCCCTAGGGAAAATCCGGTTGAAGTACCAGATTGGTGACCTAAAGATGGAAGTTGCCTGCTACGTCATAGATGCAGACACCTCCTACAACATCCTCCTGGGACGTCCGTGGATATATGACTATATGATCGTGCCATCCACCCTTCACCAGTGTTTCAAGTATGTCAGTAAGCACGGTTCCATAAAAACTGAATTCGTCGACATTGATCCCTTCAAAGGGGTTGAATCTTATTACTCTTCGGAGGCTTGTCTATATGACGAATCCAGGAAACATATAACGGACGAGCTGGAAGCCATCACAGGGCCAGAAGAACCCTTGAGAATTTGTCTCCAAGCCCGCAAGCTGGGCAAGACTGTACCCCTTGTCGCAACCTTGCATAAAGAGGTGCTCGGTTCTCCTGCCATGCCTACGCAGTTGGAACCAATGGTCATCCGTCTCCCGAGATCCAACCAAGAGCCAAAACCTGTCATAGGACCAATGGTGATCCGGTTGCCAAAGACCAATCAAAGGCAACAGGAAGATACAAGGCCCTCCGTAACACCGATGGTAATCCGATTACCAAAATCAACTCCAAGGCGACCAGAAGACACAAAGTCCCATGCTGAGCCCAATGTCATCCGTCTTTCCAAGACGAGTCAGCAGCCAAGTGTCAATCCAACACTCTCAGGGAATTCAATACCTCAAGCAGAACCCCTGGTGGTCAAGCTGCCCAAGACAGCATCCCGACCTCTAAGCTCGCAGGGGGTAGCCAAGGAGGACGAGGAACTCGCCAAATACGTGGTTGCACAGGCGGATAGACCCTCTCCTGATGATGTAATCCCGGTGGATAAAATTCCTTATTTCATCAATAAGAGGCTGCCGTTAGACTATTCTGAGTATGATCAGCCTAATCTAACGTATGCCGTACATGACTGTCTAGACGTGAGCCGGCACACACAGGTGACAACCGTCCGTACCCCGAATCGACTTGCTCCCATAAAAGGTGCTTACTTTCCGGTCCCAGACAGAAGAGGATGGGATCACACAATCATCTTTGGCCGAAAAAAAAGGTCATCAATCTTTCATGCCACAAGAGTCCGACCTCGGACCCGACGCCGGAAGACTACCGCTCTACTTATAGTCCTCAAGCCAAGTACTTCATGCAAAAGCAGGGGTAGGACCTGGAGGCTACCCCGGGTCTGAATTATGGCAGTGGTCAACGACTGCCTCTACAGCCGCCGGCACTGGCAGGAAAGCCTCAGGATCATTATCACAAATCCAGACGCGGCCTCGGGTATGTTACTCCACCAACAACGTCCGAAAGTTTCGATGAAGAATGCGAGTGGCACTCTCATTCGTCCGAGTCACCCATTTATGACTCCGATAGCAGTATTGGAGATATATTCAGACAGATATTATCTGCCAATATGACATCCACTGATATCGAAGAAGAAGAAGACCTACTTGAACCACTTGAGTTAGAGCCATGGGTCCAGCAACTAGATGCACAATGGAAGAAACACTTTGAACTTCGTGATCCTCCCACTGAAGATGAGGTTATGCAAGTTAACCTCGACGATGAATCCTCTCCAAAGCCAATCTTCGTCAGTAAAAGCCTGACAGACGACGAACGGGAGTCGTTGTTACAACTCGTCAGAGAATACATCGACGTCTTTGCCTGGTGCTATGAAGACATGCCAGGACTAAACCCCGAGATTGTACTCCATATGCTCAATATTTATCCACACGCAAAACCAGTCAAGCAACAGCAGCGGCATTTTCGTCCAGACATCATGAATTCCATCGAGGCAAAAGTAAACAAGCTTATAGCTAGCAGTTTCATCCGTGAAGAGCAGTACCCAGACTGGGTAGCCAACGTAGTGCCATTCATAAAGAAAAATAGGAAAATCTAAATCTGTATTAATTTTTGCAATCTGAATGTGGCATGACCTAAGGATGAATTCCCTCTTTCGATCACCGATATAATGATCTATAATACGTGTGGCTTCGAGCACATGTCCTCTATGGATGGCTTCTCAGGTACAATCAAATCAAGATGGCTCCTAATGATGAGAAGCATACATCATTCCGAACGCCGATCGGCGTATATTGTTATACGGTCATGCCCTTTGGCCTAAAGAATGCCGGTGCTACATATCAACGGGCTATGAGTGTCATCTTCAAAGATCATTTATGCAAGACGGTGGAGTGTTACGTAGACGACATCGCCGTCAAGAGCCGTACCAAAAATGATCATTTACTTGATTTGAGAACAGTGTTCGACCTCATACGGGCACACAACCTGAAGATGAATCCCACCAAGTCTTTTCTGGGGTATCCAGTAAAAAGTTCTTGGGCTTTGTCATTACTTCCCGGGGCATTTACATAGATCCCGACAAAACAAAAGCAATCTTAGAGATGAATCCACCAAAGAATCTCCACGAACTCCACGGCCTTCAGGAAAGACTAGTCTATATCAGGAGGTTTATATCTAACCTCTTAGGACGATGCCAACCCTTCACTCAACTCATGAGAAAAGGTGTCTCTTTTGTATGGAATGAAGAATGTCAGCGTGCCTTTGATGATATTAAGGAGTACCTGATGGATTCGCCAGTTCTGGTAGCCCCGGTCGCTGGAAAGCCCTTCCTGCTTTATGTACGGGCGATGGAACACTCCCTCACTGCTCTGCTAGCACAGAATAATGACGCAGAACATAAACAAGCCATTTACTATCTTAGTCGGATGATGGTAGGACCGAAACATAGGTACACTATCGTGGAGAAGGAGTGCCTTGCCCAAGTGTTCGCCATTCAAAAAACACGATACTATGTGACAGGGCAGACCATCCATGTTGTTTCACGAGTTAATCCCCTTAGGGTTCTCATGACCAAGCCAGATGCACTCAGTTCTCGTCTAGCCACCTGGGCTATACTGTTATCCCCATACGACATGGTCTTTGTTCTGCAGAAGGCTATAAAAGGTCAAGCCCTGGCTGACTTCTTAGCAGCCCATCCAGGCTCAGAAACAGCCAAAATTTATAAAAAAATTTCTGATGAAGTCGTCACCTCGAGTATGACTTCGCATGACTCTATTTGGTGCATGTTCTTTGACGGTGCTTCAAGAACGGGACCACAAGGTGATATCGTCGCTGGAGTCGGGGTGGTATTAATTTCTCCCTCTGGACTAGTAGTCAATCGAGCGTATTCTCTTACAGAACCCTGTTCGAACAACGTAGCCGAATATAACGCTCTAGTCATTGGACTCCAACTCACAAAAGAAGTGGGGATCAGATACCTGGAAGCATATGGTGACTCGCAATTAGTTGTTAACTAGATCCGGGTTCATACGAGGTTCGTAACGAGGACCTGATTCCCTATTATCAGACAGCAATTACCATCATTACAACCTTGGAGGGGTTCTTTATAGAGCACGTTCCTAGGCTCCGAAATATCGAAGCTGATGCCCTGGCAGGTCTCGCCGCTTCCTTGGCACTCCCGAATAACACTCATCATCTAGTCGACATAATAGGCCACGAACTGGTCTGTCCCAGGAACAATCTTCAACTGGGTATGAGTTACTTTACCCGGATAACCGACGACATACAAGACTGGAGACACCCGCTCATCGATTTTGCGGTCTATGGAATTCTGTTAGAGAATGTGAAGGAAGCTACCTCAATCAGAAGACGCTCCCTCAGATTCTTCTATGATACGGAGACGAAAATGTTATATCGACGATCCTACGATGGGCTACTGCTAAGATGCCTGTCAAAATACAGAAGCCACAGAGGCCCTACGTGAAGCTCATGACGGTACTTGTGGGGCCCACCAACCTGGCCCGAAGTTACAAGATCGTCTACGCCTGATGGGTTATTACTGGCCCACAACGGTCGCAAATACAGTTGATTATGCAAAAAAATGCAAGGCTTGCCAGATCCATGCAGATTTCATACATCTGCCATCTGAATTCTTGCACCCGACAGTAGCCTGTTGGCCATTCAAAGCCTGGGGAATGGACATCATTGGGCCAATCACCTCGCCGTCGTCTCGAGGGCATCGGTTCATACTTGCAATCACCGATTACTTCTCCAAATGGGCGGAAGCTGTTCCGTTGGCAGAGGTCAAGACATTGAACGTGATTAGCTTCATAAAACATCACGTCATCTACCGTTTTGGACTACCCCGGAGGATTATCCACGACAATGGTCCGCAGTTCGCAAGCCATGCTTTCTATCGATTTTGTGATAAGAATTGAATTCAGAACATGGCCTCAGCAGCATATAACCCCTCGGCCAATGGTCTGGCTGAAGCATTCAACAAAACCATAATCAAGCTCCTCAAAAAGTTCGTGTCTGCAAACAAGTGCGACTGGAATGTGAAGCTTGGTGAGTGCTTATGGGCGAATCAGACGATGATTCGTACGGCTACAGGAAATACACGGTTCTCCTTGGTTTACAGGAGCAAGGCAGTCCTCCCATTGGAAACTCAGATCCCCTCACTCCGAGTGGCCCTCACCTACCGTTTAACGGCGGACGATAATTATCGCCGGCGGCTACAAGAGTTAAAGGCATTAGATGAGAAGCGTTTACAAGCTCAACAAAGCATAGAGCTCTACCAAGCACGCATCTCTTGGGCTTTCAACAAGAAAGTCAAACAGAGAATATTCCAAGTTGGCGATCTTGTCTTGGCCATTCGTAGACTAATGGTCATGACTCACAAGACCCCCTGCAAATTCCAGCCAAAGTGGGAGGGTCCGTTCATCATCGGGACCGTATTCTCCAATGGCGCGTATCGTCTCGCAAAACAAAATGGAGACTTGCTCATAATGCCCATTAACGACAAGTTCCTCAAGAAATACTATGTTTAAACGGCACCTTCCAACTATCTCTCGGATTGTGAGTTATATACCCTCAGGTATCGTTGAACTTACACTCTAACTTCAAATCTCCCAGATTGTTGAGTTACGTACCCTCAGGTACCACTGAAATTACTCTCTGACTACTCTGAATGAATTCATATTTCATCCCTTGGTCATATCTATGAACTTCCTGGTCATAGCTTTTTGTCTCAAAATCTATTACCCGCACCACCAGTGCGCAGAAGGGTAATAGGTCCATAAAAGTTATCCTAAACTATTACTCGTACTGTCAGTGCACAAAAGGGGTAATAGGTCCACAAAATTTCCCAACAGAAAAAAAACAACCACGTCCATATTACCTCTGAGTTGTTTTCCTATCCATCCCAAGCAAATCACCCAATGCATAGAACTTCCACGTTGATAGCACCTCTGAGTTGTTCTGTACACCTCTATTATGCCCACCCCTACCATGTCCTCATTACTTCTGAGTAGGAAGGCTCTGTTTCGACCCATATTTACCACGTCCTCATTACCTCTGAGTAAATATGTTGGTTTCCTCTCCGCTTATTATCAGTACTTGCATCGCCAGTACACAAAAATGGTAATAAGTCCACAAAAGTTATCTCAATCTATTACTCGCACCATCGGTGTACCAAAGAGTAGTAGGTCCACAAAATATCATTCAAATCTATTTGCTCGCATTTCCAGATGCACAAAAGGGCAATAGGTCCACAAAAATCCCCAGTGGGATGTCCTTTATCAAAAGCAAATGCTGTATTAGGCCCTCTAGTACAAGCACCACAAAATACCACAGATAAAGTGTGGGGTGAGCATACCCTGTTTATTCAAAATCAGTTACATTCACAGGACTATACCTCCAGTAAAGGATTACAAAAGAAGCAAAACGCAAGCTACAGCTATAGACAGTCGAAAATACAAAGGCAGTTACGAACGTCTAGTTACATGTATTTTCGGAAAAAACAAGTATATAGTAACCCATGGATCCCTACAGTCAAGGATCATAGCCATGCTGAGGTATATACCATTCCCATAGACATTTCGCATACGAAAGATCCATTTGAACAAAGTCTTCGGCGGGGACAGGAGGATCAGAACTCCCAATACTACTGCCCTCAGACTTGGGCTCCTTCTTGAGAACAATCCCCTCCCCAATGGACGCCAACTCTTCTTTCACCGCAACTTTTGGTATCTCCTCCTCTTTAACAAACGGTGACTCTTGTTTGATGAAAGGGGGCAGCACCTTTTCCTTTGCAGTGGTCCCAGCCTTTGATACGGATGCTACAAAAAAATCAAAGAAAAGAAGATAGTCATATAATAAAGGACTCTATATGGCCTAGCCAAAAAAAGTCATGAAGTACTCATGCAGCATTTATACGGCTCAGTCATTATCATGCGGCTCAATGCGGCTCAGTCATAAAAAAAATTCATGCGGCCGGATCATAAAGTACTCATATGGCACCTATGCGGCTTAGTCATGGAAAATTTATAACAGATCCACCTTGAGGCACTCAGGCGGTTCAAGTTCGAATGAGCAGCAGTTATGCTGCCCAGTCCATGCGGCCCTATCGTACAGAACATATGTGGTCCAGACGAGATAGGGCATACATCGACCAGGCTTATAGCAGAGGCAGTATATGACAGGCCCACGTGTGAAAATACGCGCTATGACCATTTGAAATTTCTGTCATCGTCTGCTCACCATGAATGGAAGGAGTGTCTGCCGCTCTCGACGAAGAAGCGAGTCTCTTCCCTTTGGTGGCCGCACCAATCGACTTAGAAGCTTTTGGAGCCAAAGCAGAAAGTATGATGAAGTCAAAGAAGGAGTAGGTGAAAGAGGAAAACATCTCTCTGAACGACTCCTATTTATAGAGTTGCTGAAGAGAGACTCTTCGATTCTCGAGATCATTAAGGATATTGACAACATTTGGGGACTTTATCCCTAGTAACCGTCGAGTGTCTCTTCGGTTTTCGAGATCATTAAAGATAAAATCGACGTTTGGAACTTTATCCCCAGTAACCGTCGGCTTCATCTCGAAAATAGATCCACAACCGAGTCAGGAGAATTAAATGCAGCAGTGACAGCTGATAGACTCTCTGCGGCTCGAAGCGTCCCTGTGACTCAAGATTTGTTCTGCGACTCAGGATCTTCCTGCGGCTCAATATTTCTCTGTGACTCAAGATCTCTTTGCAGTTCGAAAACATCTTCCTGCAACTTGAAGACTCCCTAAGGCTTGACATATTTTCATGCTTCTTATTCAAAGTATTCCAAATTTGTAATTTGAAAACTTTGAAGGGGGTCTTGTAGAAGCATGAAAAATATGGGGTTCATGCGGTTTAAAAATTATCGCATAGATACTTTGGGCCAAACAGGTCCGCATGAAGGAAAGCCACATGACTGTTCAAAGACATATGCGGCCCGTCGACAAACAGCTGTAAAAAAAAATATGCGACCAAAGAGGAGCATTTCGACTGATAAAGCTGACAAGTCTTGGCAAAACATGACAGTTCTGACACTTCGACAAAAAAGATAAGACGTGACACGTCGCCCAAAAGCAGGGTTCGTATGCCTTCATGTGGCCAAAAGAGTGTCATCCAAGCCGCATGAACCTCATGCGGCTCAGCTTATGCGGCCCCAAAGTTTTCAAACTTCATGCAGCCAAAAGTAACTGTGATTCAAGCTGCACGAGTCTCATATGACCCCACATGACTGAAGACTGAGAAAACTATATGCAATAGGATACGTGGCAATCTGACCAAGTCCTTAACTACCCAGATTTCCTGCAGCAAAATACCAACAAATCAACAGATGGTAGCCCAAGAGTGGGTCTTCGCGTGCTAATCAGCCACGTGGCCGCAAGCCGTCTATGCGGCTCAAAATACATCCTATTATAAATAGCAGGGTGCCAGATCCCTGCAAAGGCTGGCAACCTTCAAGAGAGAAGGAATTTCTTCACGAGCTAGAGACTGTATCAGATAGTCCACAAAGTAAGACAGAGTTGATAGCACTTTCCCGAGCCTCCACCGTCACCCTTCAGAATCAAAACTAAACAATTGTACTTAGATTATTTCCTAGGATTTTTTTTAGGCTTTCCTTTATACAAGCGAGTTTGGAATCATTTTCAGTGTTCTGTAATACCTGTCTTTGATTTTTTATGACAAACAATAACAAGTACCATAAGGGAGCACATAATGAATGATACAAAACCCAAGCAATAAATAGGGACCTAGGACATGAGTTATAGGCTTATACCGTATCATCGAGACAATACGGGACCCTTACAACC
Source organism: Iris pallida (assembly GCA_029216955.1). Taxonomy (NCBI): domain Eukaryota; kingdom Viridiplantae; phylum Streptophyta; class Magnoliopsida; order Asparagales; family Iridaceae; genus Iris; species Iris pallida. The sequence goes on along the minus strand of JANAVB010009995.1, from coordinate 11,996,202 downwards.
AAAATAGGACAAACGGTGCCAATATCGTGTCGAAATAAGATACATCTTATAACCATGGTCAGGTTAAGGGCTTCTGATCGCAATTTCGGTCCATAACCTGTCATAGCACAATAGTCCAATCCAACAACCAAACAAGGACATAGGTTGGACCATGCATCATGACAGTCCATGTCCCTCAGCTACTAACAGAAGAAATATATCGCAAGCAAGTCGATTTACAAGCAGCTAATCAATCCTACGACTTTCTACGATTTGTCTGGGTTATCACAGTAATGCATATATCTAGAAATCCTTAGATCGTGCCAGTATCCAAGCAACGGCTACTCGAACCAATTAATCATACTCATGCACTAAATGTACCGGTCCTCCGAAAGGCTACCGCGCTAAGACAAGCAATAACAGTTCCAGCCCTCCTATAGGGAGAACTGGCTCGACATTCACTAATCAGATACTGCACTCCACTAGTGCGGATGACTATACAGTATCTGTGGTGGCCAGCCGACACGCCATAATAATTGTGTGGGTGGTGGCTTGTCATACACGAGCTCGAGATTCAGTTCCCACCCAATGCTTCTACCAATTTGAGTTGCTTAAATTAACCCTATATTGGTCTTGGAATCATATATCGTGGTCACATAGTCATCCCTCTATATGTCATACCATAGTACGTGTACCCTATGTATAATTCTACATTCGGCTCAAAGAGTCCCAAATCTAGATCCATGCTTAGTGTAATGCATCAAACAAACAATCATCATACCCTAAGTAGGAATCCACATCGGCTCCAGGAGTCCCATATCTGGATCCACCCTTAGTGTAATGCATCAAACAATAATCAATATAATATGTCAATATTACTGACTAATTACTATGACTGTGCTGGAAACATGAATGTACTGACATATAATAGGCAAGATCACTTAGCACGAAGAGTCATACCTTCGTGCACTTATTTAATAGCATCAGTGCACACTAATATTGTACCTCAGTACTCACTTAGAAAAGGTACCAGCATGTATATAGTTAATCAAGTCAGAAACATGGTCAAGTCAGGAACATGGTCAAGTCAGAAAGTCACATTGAACCCTCGTGGCACAGAGGTCACATAGGACACAAGTCTAAGTTACTCATGGCACACTAAGGTCAGGGCAGGAAATCAAGGTTAACCAATTAAATTATCGAAAACTAGATAAAATATCAAAATTAGCAAAACAAGCGTATGTGCACATAAAAAACCATGTACGGGATAATCTGGTGTACGACGGACATGGCACTGGCCCACGATACGCGTGCAACGGATGCACGGTGCGTGGGGACACGGGGTGCGGGTGCACATAACGCACGGGGATAACCTAGCACACGGCGCACGGGGAACGAGTGCACGGAGCGCGGGGCACGAGCACGTGGGCCGTGTGTGCATGCGGCGCATGGGGACAAACTGGACCACGGCGCACGGGGAATGGATGCACGACGCGCGGGTGCATGGGACGCGGGTGCACGTGGTACCTCGGGACAAACTGGGCCACGGTGTGCGGGGCGCACAGGGGGGTGGGGTTATTGTCCGAGAACAACCTGTTTGGCTATAAAATTTTTTCAAAACTTGCCATGACCATAACTTTCTCTTCGGGACTCGAGATTCGGCAAAATAAAAGCCAAAATGGAATGGAATCACTACGACATGGAACAACCAGTTTTCGAAAACAACCAGGTTTGATAGATCAAAACCAAAAAAAGCTATAAAACCCTAGTTTTAAAAACTTAGATCTACACAAAACTAGTCATTAAAATCGAAAACACAAAGTACTAAACATGTAGAGAAAGTAGAGATCTATAATAAGAACTAAAAATATCAAAACAAGATCAAAGAAAGTAAAGTGAGCAAGATGGCCTCTCATTTGTGCAAGATGTACTTGCCTATGGGTTGCTTTGAGAAAAAATAAAAATGAGAATGAGTGAGATGAGAGAGAGAGAGAAAAATATTATTTATAGTAGGGTGGGTTGGCTCAACTAAACCCTAATCCTAAGCATGCCCTAACCATATGACTAATGACATATTAAATGCTATATGATACAACTAATTAAATTAATTGATTAAATAAAATTCTAACCACAACACGGTCCAGAAGTCCTATCATCGAAGTAGTGAAGCACGCCTACACCTAAACAAGGACAAGGGGTGGCACACTAATCTGTGACGAGATACTGTTCCATGCCATGACCAGGTACAAATACAGAATCACAGGAAGCACATATACAGATACCAAATACCATATACAGGAAAAATGCAAAAATTTACGTATTCCGGAAACGGGGAGTGACATTTGTTGTCGCTGCTACTGCGGTTGCTACAACTGCTGCTGCTGCGCTCGGCCACTACCACGACGAAGGCCGGCCAGTGGCGCAAGGCACAATCGTGCATGCGGTACGAGCGATCGAGGGGCTCGTCTGTATAGGAGAACTAGCTCTCAATAGGTATGCAGATTTGTGGAAAAATAATAATATTGATGAGGTCGGTATTTATATACTCTATTTTGAAGTCGATTTCCAATCGAATTAATAATACTAATTTGTATAAGGATTTGGATTGATATGAAAAGAATTTGAATTAGATTTGAACTTGTGAAAATTTAAAAAAGTTTGGAAGTAATTTGAGAAATTTGGTTTGATCCAATAACAATCGAGTAGAGCTCGGGTCTGTAGAAGCATAGAATTTCAGGCGAATGTAAAAATCAGAACCCCTATGTGCCTCAAAATGCCATGCGCCCCAACACATCATATGCCAAAGAATTCAAAGACAGAATATTGGCACATCATTTCAGAAGACAGTACGTAGAAGAGGAACATGAAGATTATTTTTTATTCCATGTAAAAAGTCTATTACATATCCAAATACAATAAAAGTCTATTACAAAGTAGAAAGCCTAAACTACAGCTAGGCACATCACTTCACAGGCGCATCACCCTGACGTCTCAGTATAGGCACATCACTCTTCCTTGTCATAGAGAATCACTTCCTCGAGTGCTTCGGCCAATGAAGCATTTATTGAGCAGAACGCGGGTTGGCAATCGATCTAAACCTAGTGGCTCTTCCAGCATAACGGAAGTTGGAACACGACGATCACGATCTTTGGATGCAATAGGCACCCAACGCCATCTCGTAGAAAAATACTGTCGACATGGGATTCGAAAATAAGCTGTTGTGTCCATAGCAAACTCGACGCATCTCAGTCTTCTGAAGGGGTTCATCGTCAAAGCTTTTTCGAACGAAGAGATCTGTAACCCACAGTACAGTGTCTCGCCAAGGAGAAGGACCGGTCGAGTTCATCTCCATTTGAGAAGAGAAGTGAAATGAGAAGCAAGCTTCTCTTCATAAAACTATTTATAGGCCAGGGCAAATCAAACCCATGCGCCAAGTGGCAACTTTCCCGAAATCAGTACAATAAACTTGCATTTATGGTGATGAATCTGTCCTTTCGATTTCAGCCGAGTCAATGAAGCATTAATGCCTCAAAAAAGTCAACAAAGACTGACCAATGAGGATAAGCCACGAAGCAGATACGCTCGTCAGTACCATGTGCAACGTACCGACGCGCCCTATGGAGTACAGACAAATGCGCCTAATAGGGCACAGTCAGATGCACCCAGTGATGTACAGAGATGTGCCCACATAAAGCTCGCCACCCATCAAAGCAGTTAATGCTAGAGTGACTGAAACGACAGTAGCACACGTCTCGAAGTCAAAAATTATAGAAGACGAAGAGATGCAATCATCACTCTTTTTTCGGTTACGGCTATGCTCCACCACGTGGCCGACTTATCACTCACATGCGCCTTCGCCGTTATGTGCCCAAGAACCTGCATGCGCTTCCGTAGCCGTGCACCCAAAACTTCGCTTGTACAGCCATGCGCCCAAAGCTCTGTATGCGCCTCGAAAGCCATGCGTGTCATACCCCGCTCCCGTAGGAACGATCGTCCTCGCTAAGGCATGATGTACACGAGCCTAAATTGTGCTCGTGCAAGGTGGGTTCCATAACGGCCGATTACAGCGGTTGCGACGGGATCGTCGCACAGAAGTCCCAAGCAGAGACATTGAATAATAGCAGCAAAAATTTAAAGCAAAACATAAGTCATTCAAAATACTCTTTATCGAAATTGAAACAAAGATTACAAAGGGGGAACGAGGCCAATATTACAATCACTCAAGCTCATTTTTCTTATATTACAAGTCACTCAGCTCTCTCTCTCGTCTCTCAATACATGTCTTGAGTAGGCCGGCGGAAGCTTTCGATAGGCGATGTCCATATATTATGTTCCGTATAAGTCCAGACTCCACATGGTCATACACCTCGAATCGCCAAGGAAGTCCGTGCCTCGACGCATCCAAGCGAGCTCTGTACCACGAGCTTCTACCAGTTCCTGTACATAAATAATGTGTGGGTGTCAGTACTCAATTGTACTGGTGGCGTGAGCTCCTCGCCCACCCATACAAAACTGACATGTTTATTTACTTTGTGCAACATAATCCCTTTACGATTGTCTTTCTACTCTAGCCTTAGGATCAGTTTTAGGATATAGACTTTCGATCTATTTTGTGTCTTTAGACCATCCCGTGCCTTTCTGCCAATACTCAAAGACGCAACTACACGATAGTACCCAATTTCTATGTGACCGTACTATAAGTCCATATGCTGTGCCTCGTAAACATAGTATTACTTAACCATATTGCCGCTAGCGGCCCATGCTACTTTAATCACCGACTGACCCAATCAAGACTTTTGGACTAAGTGTCACTCGACGGACTTGGCCTTGCGGCATTTCCTGACCTAAACTCAAGATGACTCAAATCTAACTTATGTAACTTATATGCCGACAACTTAAGACATGACGCTACATCTTGTGCCGAAGCATGGTGTCTTCGTTGCAGCCAAATCTTAGGCCCAAATATTGTCTTCCGATCGTGTACGCATTTGACTTGACTCATTGATATAGTGCACACAATACTCGACTCAATCCAAAGGCATACACGCAGATCGCTGCCCATGCCGACTCATCTATATGAACTATTCACTAGCGCCCAGCGCTATCCTAGACACCATAGCTTTTGTTAGACGGATGCTCCTTGCCAGCGTGAGTAGCGAGCTCCGCTGCAAGTCCCCGCCTAACCCGTACGATCATCTAGCACTGCTAATCATGTCTCCATCGAAATGGTCCCATTTGTCGCCTGGGTCGTCGTTCGAAAAATATTATCTCACCTTGTACAAGTTGTCCAATGACCATGCAAGACTCGACTCGAACTGACGTCTCACACAGTCATTCTACTTCTAGTGTTACCATCTCTTTCAGGGCCAAGTTCAATACTTCTCACATCTGAGACTGCCTTGACGACCCATGGTCGTAAGCCTTCTTCTTTCTTGTTCTATCATTTCATTCAACTCAGGAGCGACTATTCGAAAGCCCTGCTTTTCAAACGCCAAATGAATCAACCGTGACCCCTGTCTTAGAAATATTAAGTCCGTGACATCCTGCCTTATACCAATTAATGTTCTGGATGATATTACCGCCCAAGACATACCTATACAATGGGTCTTACGGTCATGGAACCAAGTAATTTCGACAACCGCAGAAAACATGGGATAGTGCTTGAAAAAGACTTCGATAGCTATCATAACTCAGCCTAACTTAATCGTGCAACAACTTGACGAGCAAAGGACTGTGTCAAGCCTTGGACGATGGAACCGTGCATGCTTTATGAAGCATTTATGCGAGCGACGCCTATGACTTAGGCTAACTCTTAGCTTTTGGCGAAGACCACCTTTCCTTCTTCCAAGCCACGGGACGAAGGATCGAGTGTCATTTTCAAAGCATACCGTGCACCAACTTTAAGCCGACCGTTGGACCTTTCCATATTCTAACTCAATTCGACCCTTCGCGATTATTCCATTAGCTTGGTGGATTCGTCTCTTTATTATCAAGCCTACTTGTGGAAGTTGAAAATATGTGATTTATTATTTGAAGGCTAAGATGAGGCAAGTTTACTGAAACTTCCCTACCTGAGCGAGGAGTCGCCTCGACTGAGCGGACCTTTGAGCCACCATTGCAAAGCTATGTTCGAACATCGTCAGCGTTTCGATTCCTCTGATTAACTGAGCGGGACGGGGCACTACATCATACACCACTCAGAAAAAGTTTTGTCCTCGAAACTAACTGAGTACACTTATAGACTTATAATTTGATTCAACATCCTACGTTTCTCGTACACATTTCTCCTATGCGTTCCCTCAATCTGAGCCACGCTTGTAATACCATCAATCTTTTCTTTGAAATACTATTTCGAAATCCTAGACACTTTTCTATTACTCTAGTCTCACTTGATTCAACGTATCACTTAGTTGGATCGTTCACATATTCCAGGCGTCCCCAAAATACATGCATTTCAGCCAAGCCTCGTGGTAGCGAATTCTGCCATTACCACTCGAGTCGGATCGTGCATATATTCAAGCGTTCCTGATATATATGTATGTCAGTCGAGGCTCACGAGTGGTATTTTCATATTCTTGAATCATTCCATTCATCAAAACTAATATCACAACCAATCAATCCTCAAAATCACTCATACCGATGCTAACTCTCGCAACATGGACGTCTCGCCTAACCGCTAGGCCATTTTTTTCTAGGCTAAAGTCAATCCATCAGTATTGGAATCATAGTTTCCAAACAATAATATCAACACTGACCCCATCCTAAGGTCAAACCAAAGTTGATAATATAGGGTTTTCTACCCAAGCTCGCATCACTCTAATTTATAAACATCGAACATAGATTCCTACTCACATCCAGACATTCATCGCATGGGGTCTGAGTCATTCAGCAAATCCATCCTATCATAAGTTCACTCAACCAAATCTTCGATATATCAATATTGCTCGACCAATAAGCCATTTTGCATAGGCTATCTCTTCGAATACGTTCGATATAATGCACCTATCAATCCTTCTTAAGTCAAGCACGCTACGATACGATTTATCGCTAAACTATAATTCATATTTCATACTCCCTAAGTCATTTATCCCAATTCACGTAATCGATCACAAGGTCGTCTGACTTAACAATATGCCACGCCCTGATCTCACACGAGTTCGATTGTCTATCGTAGGTATTAAATCACCATAAAATGCTCTCGCAGGATAATCATCCTCATCGGGACGTAACTCTTGTTTTGTGTCTAGAATAATTTATTCTCGATGTGTGGATTGTACCTACTCAATCCTCAAGTTTCGTTCAATCGTCAATCTCAAGTCCGACTAATCCTCGAATCCACCTTCGCATCAAACTGCAAGTCGAGATAATCCAAATTGCCACGTCCTGATTTTCCGAGTTCGATCATTCCCGCGACAAGAATCTCCATGCCAGCGCTCACGCAGAACGATCACCCCAAATCCGACATGACGCATGTGCGAGGCTAGAGTTGCGCTCGCGCAAGACAAGATCATCGATGTTGTGGTTATCAATGCAACCATCAAGACAATTTTGTTTTCATCCCAACATCCATTTCAATCAAAATCCTAAGTATAGCATCCATCAGAACGATAACACTTGTACGATCGTCATTCGTCGAGTCAGATTACCCCTGAGTTTTCGCATATCGATCTTTGATACGTCTCAATACCATCGATGACATGCGTAACCTGACGATCTTTCTTTGTAACAAATTTCAAGTCGTGAGACTGATGCTATCGTCCAGCTGGATAATCTCTTCGACATTCAAAATCAATATCGTACAGACGTTATTGTCGCTCGATATCACCCCTATCGATAGTCATCTCACTTTAATCAATCGAGTTTAACTCATTCTTGCTCGACACAATTTTAATCCCACAAACGACTTTTCTAAGGTCGATACAACTTTTGGTGTATAAGCCTAGACCGACTTAGCCAATTGTGCTTACGCGAACCATCTTTTCGTTTCTTATCAAAAACTGTTCTCCTATGTTTTACAAATTACATAGACTTATTGTATAGACATCCCATGGGACATTTGAGAGAGAGCGCACCAACGATATTAACTTACGAAAGCAACAGAGTTAAAGAATTCAATCGATAGTCCAAGGACGTGAAGCCGTGCTCTAATACCATTATGTCACGCTCCGCTCCCATAGGAGCGATCGTCCTCGCTAAGGCGTGATGCCGCATAAGCCTAGATTGCGCTCGTACAAGGCGGGTTCCATAATGGCCGATTACAGCGACTGCGACGGGGTCGTCGCACAGAAGTCCCAAGCAGAGACATTGAATAATAGCAGCAAAAATTTAAAGCAAAACACAAGTCATTCAAAATACTCTTTATTGATATTTAAAAAAAGATTACAAAGGGGGCACGAGGCCAATATTACAATCACTCAAGCTCACTCTTCTCACATTACAAGTCACTCAGCTCTCTATCTCTCTCATCTCTAAATACATGTCTTGAGTAGGCCGGCAGAAGCTTTAGATAGGCGATGTCCATACATTATGTCCCATCTAAGTCTAGACTGCACGTGGCCGCACGCCTTTAATCGCCAAGAAACTCCGTGCCTCGACGCATCCAAGCTAGCTCTGCGCCACGAGCTTCTACCTGTTCCTGCACATAAATACTGTGTGGGTGTCAGTACTCAACTGTACTGTTGGGGTGAGCTCCTCGCCCACCCATACAAAATCGACACGATTAATTTACTTTGTGCAATATAATCCCTTTACGATTGTCTTTATACTCTTGCCTTAGGATCAGTTTTAGGACATAGACTCTCGGCCTATTTTGTGTCTCTAGACCATCCCGTACCTTTCGGCCAATACTCAAAGACACAACTACACGATAGTATCCAATTTCTATGTGACCGTGCTACAAGTCCATATGTCGTGCCTCGCAAACTCAATATGACTTAACCATATTGCCGCCTAGCGGCCCTTGCTACTTTAATCACCAACTAACCCAAACAAGAGTTGTGGACTAAGGGCCACTCGACCGACTTTGCCTTGCGACATTTTCTGACTTAAACTCAAGATAACTCAAATCTAACTTATGCAACTTATATGCCGATAACTTAAGACTTGACGCTACATCTCTTGCTAAAGCACGGTGTCTTCGTTGCAGCCAAATCTTAGGCCCAAACATTGTCTTTCGATCGTACATGCATTCGACTCGACTCATTGATATAGTGCACACAATACTCGACTCAATCTAAAGGCATACACGTGGATCACTGCCCATGCGACTCATCTGTATGAACTAGTCACTAGTGTCCAGCGCTATCCTGGACACCATAGCTTTTGTTAGACGGACACCCCTTGTCAGCGCGAGTAGCGAGCTCCGCTGTAAGTCCCCGCCTAATCCGTACGGTTATCCAGCACTGCTAATCACGTCTCCATCAAAATGGTCCTATTGGCCGCCTGGGTCGCCATTCGAGAAATATTATCTCACCCTATACAAGTTGTCCAATGACCATACAAGGCTCGACTCGAACTGATGTCTCACACAGTCATTCTACTTCTAGTGTTACCATCTCTTTCAGGGCCAAGTTCAATACTTCTCACATCTGAGACTGCCTCGACGACCCATGGTCGCGAGCCTTCTTCTTTTATGCCCTATCATTTTATTCAACTCAGGAATGACTATTCAAAAGCCCTTCTTTCTAAACTCCAAATGAATCAACCGTGACTCTTGCCTTAGAAATACTAAGTCTGAGACATCCTGCCTTACACCAATTAATGTTCTAAATGATACTACCGCCCAAGACATACCTATACAACGGACCTTACGGTCGTGGAACCAAGTAATTTCGACAACCGTAGAAAATATGGGACAGTGCTTAGAAAAGACTTCGATAGACTATCATAACTCAGCCTAACTTAATCTTGCAACAACTTAACGAGCAAGGACTGCGTCAAGCCTTGGATGATGGGACCGTGCATGTTTTACGAAGCGTTTATACGGGCGATGCCTATGACTTAGGCTAACTCTTAGCTTGTGGCGAAGACCAACTTTTTCTTCTTCCAAGCCACGGGACGAAGGACCGAGAGTCATTTTCAAAGTACGTCATGCACCAACTCTAAGCCGACAGTTGGACCTTTCCATATTCTAACTCAATTCGACCCGTCAGGATTATTCCCTTAGCTATGTAGATTCATCTCTTTTATTATCAAGCCTACTTGTGCAAGTTAAAAATATGCGATTTATTATGTGAAGGCTAAGATGAGGTGAGTTCACCGAAACTACCCTGTCTGAGCAGGAATTCGTTTCGACCGAGCGGTCCTTCGAGTCACCATTGCAAGGCTAAGTCCGAACGCCGTCGGCGTTCCGATTCCTCCGATTGATTGAGCAGGAGGAGGCACTACAATGCGCCCAGACTTATTTTTGACCCCTAAAAGTCATGGACCAAGTATTCTCATGCACCAGAACCTAGGCACATCTTGACAGATTACTCTTTATCAAATTTGAGATCTTTGAGCCATGGACACGTGCCATATGTCATTTAACCCAGTTCTGCCGACGAATGGGTGCTAACCACTCAAGATCTCAGCAATAACCGAATCTCCACAACTTCTACGTGTCATCTTCCCGCAGTCCAACAGTACAGTTCAAACAGATTCAGCTACAACTTCAGAGCGCATCATCCATGTTCCCAACAGAATCAGCCATGTGGCGTCCCAACGTGCAAGCTCTCCAAGCGCATATCTCATATGCGTGCATAAGCAGATCAGTCTGCTGCCTATAAATAGATGGATCTTTTCTTCATTCACAACATACATATAGTACTCTCGAATCCCCCACTTCTTGAACACCTCAACCACACCAGCATCCAGAGCACTTGCAAGAGTCCCAATTCTCTTCAAGTCACTGTCGGTTCCAGAGCAACCCAGACTTTCAGAGAATTCGAGATCGTCGTCAGATCGTCAACAGAGTCAAAGAATTACCACTCGCTCTATCGACACAGTTCCCAGACAAAAACAAATGTATACTCTTAGGATTACATCCAAATCCTATATTGTTCTGTTTATAATTTAATACAAAGTTTACATCAAAATAAACTCCCTGTTTTAATGGATAACAAGCTGGCGACTGTGCTAGGAATGTCACTACCACATTTCTAGTTTGAGGGTATTTTTGTCATTTTTGGGGTTATTTGAATTTATTAGAATTTATTTGAATTTAATATATATTATTAGGAATTTTTAAATAATTTAATTGAATGGTTGATTTAAATACTAATTTAATTATTGCCTTATGATTTTGGTTTGCCTAACTTAGATTGGACCTAACCTAGATTGGTCATAACCAGCTTAGTGAGCCACTTTGAGAATTAGATAGTTTAGTTAAGGGTTTAAGTCAAGTTTAGTCAAGTTAAGTGATTTTTGCAAAAGACTAGGATAGAACCCTTTGTTCTAGGCCATCCATTAGTCTAGATTCATTCCTAGCCCTAGGATGTAACCTAAAAACCCTAACCCGAACAAAAGTGACCAGCCAAGACCCCCCTTGCCTATATAATGTCTCCATAGGGATTTGTGCCTCTTTTTAATTAGCACTCCATTTTCCTAAGGAATAGGTAAGCCTTCATTTAAATTTCTTCCTAATTTAATCAATAGGACTCCTTTTTGAATGAGATTTCTTCCATTATGATCTAATCAATGTTTTCTTGCTGATGATGGAGTCAAATCACAGATTTGAATCAATTTGAGAGATTGGGTGGCTTTTGGAGATTTCCTCATTGAAAGAGTTTTGTGTTGAAGAATACCCATAGGTACATTCTATTCCACCTATTAAAATTATGTTTAAATTGCATAGACATCTAGCCCTAGGTGTCCTGATTCTGTAGGTATAGGGTTTTCTAATTTTTGTGTCATGTACGTGTCCGTATCGGACACGTATCAGTGACACGCACAGGTGTTCGACGAAATGCCACAAAGGGCATTTCGTTCAAGATTTCAAATTGTGTTTGAATAGGAATTCGTATTATTGGGTCGCTTATGGGTTTCTAATGCACTGAGGTAGTTTCGAGTCGTGTTCGAGTCACATTGGACTCGCGGACACGGTCGCGCGCGCCTGGGCACACTGTCCTGCTACCCGCAGGGTCGTGTGACTTGCATAGGACACGTAGGCGCGTGTCATTTGACGTAGAGCTCGGGGTAGTGTCTGACATGACACTCCCCAAGTCTCGTGTCACTTGATGGCGTGTCGGGTGCGTGCGGACATGTGCACTGGTCACGCGAGCTCGTGCCAGTCTCGTGCGTGTCTGTGCTTTTGTTCTGGACACTCGTGTGTCCTATTATAGGACACCATTTGGGTTGTGTGTTATCTTCTAGTATACCCTAACTAATATCAACCAAATGTTCATCATGATTTGTTGCAATGAGTAGGAAATCGATGCGGTTTTGGTTATGTCCTATTCGAACTGATATTGTGGGTATCAGATAATTTATGTACACTGTTCCTTACTGTCATTTTATTTTAATGATTAATATCATGTAAAATTAACTATAGGTTAATGTCTGAAAAATTTATAACATGTAGGATGCATTTTATGTTAAGATTTATGCAGGAGGGAAATTGATTTCAAGGGAAGAGGGTATTTGACTGATACACTTTTGTATCAGTGAAAGATATCACTGTCCTTCATCCTAATTTTCCTCTATGAGTTATACTCAGTATTAGCTCTGATTTCTTTACTGATCAGTAGATGACATGCTAGGTTGAGGGGATACATTGTTTTGAAATGGTTATTGTGGGTTCGAATGAGAAAGGAATTGAACCAGTGAGATGATTTGAGACTCTGAGTCTACACAAACCTGAAATCTGGGTTGTTTATGAACCTGAGATATTGAGTTGGGTCTTAACTGATGGTTGTGTTTCTTCAAATCTGAGTTGAACTTCAAATTCCTGAACATTAAATTGTTGTCCATTTCGAATTCCATTAGTCTTGATAGCATGTTATTAATGTGGTTTAGTCTCTAGCATATGGGTCATGTTGGGGATTAATTGATGTGTTCATTATTGGTTACATGAGATGGAATGATAGTTTGAAACATGACTGATTTCTTCCTATTTGCCTAACTACCCAAAACTGAGAAATACTTGTTGTACTGTCACACAGAACACTAATGACACAGGTTTTTCCTGAGCACAAGAACACTGAATTGGGTTCCTGCCTATTTTTCCTTACCTGTCACATGTTTCAGCCCACAAATCTCCACACACACACTCTAATGACCTGCCACTCACCTCCCTCACTGTAATCCTGTGACACACATTTACATTCCTGTCATACATATCCAGCAATGTTGTGTTTTCAGTCACCTAAATTCCTTTTTCCAGCTAACACATTGTTCACAATCACAAAATCTGGGAACACACAGGTCTTCCTATACACACACACCCTTCACTGATTTCTGATTTTCCTATACACACACTTTTCTCTACACATTACACACACAATGTGATTTCAGAATTTTACTCTTCTATTAACCCTTGTTCCCCTCATTCACCCTACACACACACACTGGCATTCATGTACACACACACACGCACCTAAGTTCCTGCCACACAAGGATAACCCCACCCTCATACTCTCACTCACAGTTCACACTCTCTATCTCCTATTTTTCCTAAACTAAATATATGTATTATATATATATATGTGTATGAGTGTTTGCTATATATATGTAATATATATACATGTGTAGTATTTTAGATATAGGTAATGTCATGTAGTCATGTATTATGGATTGGCCTATAGGCATGATATAGCCTATGGCCTGTGTGTGTCTGTTTGACTAAGAGTCTAGATTAGACTAGTTTAGCCTAGTCTAGACTGGTATGGACTAGTTAGGCCTAGTATAGGCTAATGTAGCCTAGAATGACTTGTTTGACCTAGTTTAGACTTGTTAGACCTAGTTTGACCATAGTTGACCAAGTTTGACTTCTAGGGTTGACCAAAGTTGACCAAGAGTTGACTTTGGCCTAGATTGACCTAGATTCATGTATAATGCATTATAGTACTTCATTTTACCATTCTGGACTTGTGGTGACTTGTGCTGTTCTAAATAGGAGCCAGACACCACTCCTCGGACAGTACTTTTTAGTTGGACACTCAGATACCAGGCGAGTACATTCTCTGATCATTTCATATCCTGCTTAGAATTATTTCCTGCATTAAATTACTTTACTTGTTACTGTCACGTTGGTCATACGGATTGGTACTATATGGATCCCTTCTTGAGATGTTATCCTAAGGGAGCATCAGGTACTACATGTTCTGTGCGTTTCACTTACATGGCGTATCACTATGCTTCATTGGTTCTTTGATCACTTGTGACATATACTCTTATGATCACAGAGTCTCCTAGAATCCTTATCCCATTTACTGGGTATCCTAGAATCTCCTAGAATCCCCATTTATGGGACATCCATGTATCACCCTTCGGGGGCCTTTGTATGGAATCATAACATAACCTGGTTGGATCCTTGTGTATTGATTGGGGGTAAGGGGAGTAAAAATAGACATGTGAATACTATCCAAGTAGTATAGCATCAGAATCTTTTCATAGTGTAGCATCAAAATCTTCTATGCCATTTACATGTCTATATTGTACTCTAACTCACTAGCCACTGTTAGTCTCTATTTATAGTAGATTTTTCTATTACAGTTCTCTCTCTGTTTACATACTGTACTTCTTTCAGTACCTGTATCTTACTTTACTGCATGATTATATTTTCTAACCTGCTATGAACTGTTGAGATGTACTGTACTCGCTTCTGTCCTGACTGGACCTGTTGAAAATATTACAGAGGACGAGGAGGAGGCCTGTGTGGATACCTTCTACGGGGCAGCCCTAGACGACACTTGCGAGCTGGACTCTCAGGAGGACCCAGCTCTAGCTGAGGACATCACCCCCATTGCCTAGACTAGTTTAGTTAGGCTTATCTTATTTTATATTGTCATGAGACTGTTTAGCTAGACTTTACTTCTGTTCAGAGATTTGGAGTTGTACATATTCTTTCATATCCTGTAGCTGAGTTTGTACTCTGGATTATTGTTGGGATGTTATCTTAGACTACTTTATCATCTGTATTTCCTTGAGTTCTATATCATATCGTGCTATCTCTTCCTTAGTTGTGATTGAGTTTATTTACTGCTATGTCACCCCCATTCGGGGAGTATAAACTGTTTAGAGTTATATTGTTAGATGTATGTTGACCTAGGACAGCGTTCTACTGCCGACACTGCGGCGTAGGTTGGACGTACCCACGTCTCGTTCCCTTACTCTAGGGTGCGGGTCGTGACACATTTTTAGTGGTGGCCCATGCAGGTCTAGACTAGAAGTGTAGTGGTATTCGAATTAGAGTACCACTAAAGCCTGCAGTAGGATATAGGATATTAATTTTTAAGGTACTCAATCACTTTAGGAAAAATTCTTTTATTGCCATCTAAATCCTTATTGTCAGCTGATCCTTTTGAATTTTAATTGTCCGCCTTTGTTATATTGCTTCTTTCTCAGAAATTGATACTCTTGTTTGTCTATCGTCAGGATGGTAGAGACTCGATCGCAGCGTACCATTCATGGGGATGCTATAGAGAGGACTGCTACCTCTCAGCCAGTACCGCAGGGCCAGGGGACTGCAGCTCCTGCCACCTCTGCTCGTATTGAGACCTCGGCAGCAGCAGCAGGGGGTATGCTTCCACCGGCTCGGAGGCAGGACCCAGTCATCGCAGAGGAGCCCTTCCAGCAGCCGCCGCCTACAGGATACGTGGATGTAGCACAGATGTTCGCATACTTCCAGCAGTTCATGGACCGGCAGCAGGCTCGACAGGACAAGGGCATGGAGTTGGCCCTCACGACAGTCGCAGTTCGACCAGTGATTCAGCAGCCGAGGACACCGGGGATAGAGCAGTTCCAGAAGATGAGCCCCTGAGACTTCCTTAGGACAGAGGGGATTCTATATGCGGATGAGTGGATCGAGCATATAGAGGAGATCTTCTGCCTGGCCCGGATACCAGCATATCTTCAGATTGAGGCCGCAGCTAGCCGGATGCGAGATCTTGCTCGCACCTGGTATCAGTCAGACCCCAGGGTGGGGGTACCTGGGCAGACTTGGGAGGAGTTCAAGGGCTTCTTCAAGAAGAAGTTCTTTCCAGATTCAGTGCTCAGAGCCTTGGAGTCTTAGTTTGAGAGCCTAGTCCAGGGGAGCCTTTCTGTGGAGGAGTACGCCGGGGAGTTTGGCCGCCTCGACAGGTTTGTAGAGGGCTTAAGCGAGATGGCGAAGGCCCAGAGATTCCGGAAGGGTCTGGTCAAGGAGGTCAAGTCCCTGACCAAGGGCAACAGGGATGCCACATTCGAAGAGATCTTGACGGGAGCCTTGTTGGCAGAGGATGATCTTGAGCTTAGACTCAAGAGTGGGCGAGACCCAGTTGGTGGCAGCAGCAGCGGGGGCCAGGCCAAGAGGCCCCACTTTCAGCACCAGCAGCCGAGGCAGTTTCAGCCACAGCCGATCCAGCAGAGGCCAGTTCACCAGCAGCAGCAGCCGAGACAGCACCAGCAGGGTCAGAGACAGGGTCTTACTTGTGCCTACTGTAAGAAGCCTGGGCATGTTTTCAATGAGTGCCGGAAGAGGCTGGGCCAGTGTCTGGTGTGTGGCTCGGCAGACCACCAGATGAGGGAGTACCGTATGGGACGAGCAGCTCAAGGGACAGCAGTCAGAGCTCCAGCAGGCCAGCAGAGGGGACCAGCCCTGCCGACACAGCAGCAGAGTTTCGTCCAGCACCAACAGCAGGCCAGGGGAGGCCAGCAGGGGTGAGCTTTCGCCATGACAGCTGTAGATGCAGAGGTAATAGGAGAGCTGATTGCAGGTTCGATTCTTCTCGACTCCAGTCCAGCTTTTGTATTATTCGATTCCGGTGCTTCGTATAGCTTCATATCAGTATCTTTTGCGATTAGACACGGTATCGTAGCTGAATCATTGCCTAGGACTTATAAGATCACGACCGGGGGTGGCATTATCCTCGTGAGTGATGTTTGTAAGGGTCGGAGAGTAGTTTTGGGAGGCCGTGAGTTGGAGGTGAGCCTGCTCGTAATGCCATTACCGAACTACAATATAGTACTAGGTATGGATTGGTTGAGCAGGCACCATGCCAGCATTGATTGCAGAGGGGGTAGAGTTCTCTTCAGAGCGCCGGAGGAGCCAGAGTTCGAGTACTCCAGACGTCAGGCAGAGCAGAGTAGCGGAGTCTTCTGTGGAGTCTCGGTCGAGGAGCAGGCGATTCCACACCCCTTGATAGCAGAATATATGGATGTTTTTCCAGAGGAGTTGTCGGGATTGCCACCAGACAGAGACATAGAGTTCTCAATAGACTTGGTTCCAGGAGCGGAACCCATCTCTCAGCATGTCTATCAGGTGAACAACAGTGAGCTGGTGGAGCTGAAGAAGTAGGTAGATGAGCTACAGGACAAGGGCTTCATCCGCTCGAGTTCGTCGCCATGGGGTGCACCAGTATTGTTTATGCCGAAGAAGGATGGGTCAGTACGGATGTGTATTGACTACAGGGCACTCAACAACCTCACGATCAAGAACAAATACCCACTACCGCGGATCGACGATCTTTTTGACCAGTTGAGCGAAGCTCGGGTATTTTCCAAGATTGATCTGAGGTCAGGATATCACCAGGTGAAGGTGAAGAGGGAGAATATTCCCAAGACCGCTTTCAGGATGCGGTACAGGCAGTTTGAGTTTTTGGTTATGCCGTTTGGGCTAACCAATGCACCAGCAGTGTTTATGAACCTAATGAACAAGGTATTCCACCAGTATCTGGATCAGTTTGTGGTGGTATTTATTGACGACATCTTGGTATATTCCAAGACTGAGGAAGAGCACGAGGAGCATTTGAGGATCGTACTGGAGACTCTCAGGAAGGAGCAGCTTTACGGGAAGCTCTCTAAGTGTGAGTTCTTCTTGGACCGGGTGGACTTTTTGGGGCATGTGGTGACTGGAGATGGTATCTCAGTTGACCCCAAGAAGATTGTAGCAGTTGAGGCATGGGCAGCGCCGACTTCAGTTACAGAGATCAGGAGTTTCCTAGGGCTGGCAGGATATTATCGGAGATTTGTGCAGGATTTCTCCCGGGTTGCAGAACCGTTGACTCAGTTGACCCGGAAGGATGCTGAGTTCGTTTGGTCAGAGGAGTGTCAGGCAGCTTTTGATGAGTTGAAGAAGCAGCTTACGACAGCTCCGATTCTGACATTGCCTTCAGGATCAGGTAGATTCACTATTTATAGTGATGCTTCAGGGAAGGGGCTGGGTTGCGTCTTGCAGCAGCATGGAAAGGTGATTGCCTATGCTTCCAGGTAATTACGTCCCCATGAGAAGAACTATCCTACCCACGACCTGGAGCTGGCAGCGGTGATATTTGCTCTGAAGTTGTGGAAGCATTATCTGTATGGGGAGAGGGTGGAGATTTTTACAGATTACAAGAGCTTAAAGTATGTGTTCATTCAGAAGGAGTTGAATATGAGGCAGCGCAGATGGCTAGAGTTGATGAAGGACTTTGACATCCTACTTCAGTATCACCCAGGGAAGGCCAACGTGGTTGTCGATGCCTTGAGTAGGTATCCGACAGCCATGTATTTGACCATAGATCGACATTTGCTTGCAGATTTTGAGAGCCTTGGGATTGAGGTGATCGTTCCCGGAGTGCAGATGCAGATGTGGGGCTTGCAGATTCAGTCAGACTTAGTGGAGAGGATCAAGACAGCACAGTTTGAGGACGTTGCTCTGCGGTGTCTCCGAGAGCAGGTTCGAGCAGGATTGCTGGAGGACGAGTTTTCCCTTGCAGAGGATAGTGCCTTGAGGTACGGTTCCAGATTATGTGTGCCCAGCGGAGATCTCAGGGAGCAGGTTATGCAGGAGGCCCACGGATCTCAGTACTCTATACACCCGGGTGCCAACAAGATGTACCGAGATCTGAGGAAGCATGTTTGGTGGTCAGGGATGAAGCGGGAGGTGGCTCGCTTCGTGGCTAGGTGCTTGGTCTGTCAGCAGGTCAAGGCAAAGGCCCGGTGGATTGTTGCAGCCGCTGTCCATTCCCGAGTGGAAATGGAAGCATATCACTATGGACTTCGTATCAGGATTGCCGCGCACACCAGGAGGAAAAGACGTAATTTGGGTCATCGTTGACAGGTTGACCAAATTGGCCCACTTCTTGCCATTCAAGGTGGGTACGTCTACAGAGAGGCTGGCGAAGATGTATATACGACAGATAGTCATGATCCATAGGGTTCTGGTCAGCATCGTCTCAGATCGGGATAGTCGCTTTACTTCCCATTTCTGGAGGAGTCTGCAGATTAGCTTGGGCACTCAGCTCAAGTTTAGTACTGCATACCACCCCCAGACGGACGGACAGTCAGAGAGGACTATTCAGACACTTGAGGATATGCTGCGGACGTACGTCCTGGACTTTGGAGGTTCCTGGGAGGATCATCTTCATTTGGTGGAGTTTGCTTACAACAACAGTTTCCAGGCCAGCATTGAGATGTCACCTTTCGAGGCTCTGTACGGACGTAGGTACCGTACACCCTTATCTTGGGATGATGTTGGTGAGTGAGCTTTACTAGGGCCAGAGATGGTTGTTGACGCAGCCGAGAAGGTGAAGCTCATCAGGGACAGACTTTGCGTGGTGCAGGACAGACATCGGCACTGGGCCGATAGCCACCGGAGGCCCTTGGAGTTTGAGGTACAGATTAGAGTAGGATTAGTTTTAGGTTGTTTGTTTGTGATTTTTGATCATATTTGTTTATTATAATTAATTGAGACCTTGCTTGTGATTAGGTCGGAGACCAGGTTTTCTTGAGGATATCTCCGACTCGTGGTACGATACGTTTTGGTGGAGGCGGGAAGCTTAGCCCGCGCTTCGTCGGCCCTTTCGTTATCAGCGGAAGAGTCGGTGACGTGGCATACAGGCTAGACTTGCTGCCTGTACTAGTGGGGGTCCACAACGTATTCCATGTATCACAGTTGAGACGGTACGTGGCTGACCCTAGCCATGTACTTGATCATTCGGAGATTGAGGTTGGGCCTTCTCTCAGCTATCCAGAGCAGCCAGTGGAGATTCTGGATCGACGGGAGATGGTTCTGAGAAACCAGGTGATATCCTTGGTACGCATCGCATGGAGGCATCATTCTCCAGGAGAGTCTACCTGGGAGCGGGAGGATGAGATGCGCGAGCGGTATCCATATCTTTTTGGACCGTGAGGTATACTTTCTATCCTTCTCATCAATTGCATTTCGCCTTTCAATTTCGAGGACGAAATTCTTTTAAGGAGGGTAGATTTGTCACTACCACATTTCTAGTTTGAGGGTATTTTTGTCATTTTTGGGATTATTTGAATTTATTAGAATTTATTTGAATTTAATATATATATTATTAGGAATTTTTAAATAATTTAATTGAATGGTTGATTTAAATACTAATTTAATTATTGCCTTGTGATTTTGGTTAGCCTAACCTAGATTGGACCTAACCTAGATTGGTCATAACTAGCTTAGTGAGCCACTTTGAGAATTAGATGGTTTAGTTAAGGGTTTAAGTTAAGTTTAGTCAAGTTAAGTGATTTTTGCAAAAGACTAGGATAGAACCCTTTGTTCTAGGCCATCCATTAGTCTAGATTCATTCCTAGCCCTAGGATGTAACCTAAAAACCCTAACCCTAACAAAAGTGACCAGCCAAGACCCCCCTTGCCTATATAATGTCTCCATAGGGATTTGTGCCTCTTTTTAATTAGCTCTCCATTTTCCTAAGGAATAGGTAAGCCTTCATTTAAATTTCTTCCTAGTTTAATCAATAGGACTCCTTTTTGATTGAGATTTCTTCCATTATGATCTAATCAATGTTTTTTTGCTGATGGTGGAGTCAAATCACAGATTTGAATCAATTTGAGAGATTGGGTGGCTTTTGGAGATTCTTTCATTGAAAGAGTTTTGTGTTGAAGAACACCCATTCGTACATTCTATTCCACCCATTAAAATTAGGTTTAAATTACATAGACATCTAGCCCTAGGTGTCCTGATACCGTAGGTATAGGGTTTTCCAATTTTTGTGTCCTGTACGTGTCCGTATCGGACACGTATCAGTGACACGCATAGGTGTTCGACGAAATGCCACAAAGGGCATTTCGTTCGAGATTTCAAATTGTGTTTGAATAGGAATTCATATTGTTGGGTCGCTTATGGGTTTCTAATGCACTGAGGTGGTTTCGAGTCATGTCCGAGTCACATTGGACTCGCGGACACGGTCGCGCGCGCCTGGGCACACTGTCCTGCTACCCGCAGGGTCGTACGACTTGTATAGCACACTGTCATTTGACATGGAGGTCGGGGCTGTGTCTGACACGACACTCCCCAAGTCTCGTGTCACTTGATGGTGTGTCGGGTGCGTGCGGACACGTGCTCTGGTCACGCGTGAGCTCGTGCCAGTCTCGTGCGTGTCTGTGCTTTTGTTCTGGACACTCGTGTGTCCTGTTATAGGACACCATTTGGGTTGTGTGTTATCTTCTAGTATACCCTAACTAATATCAACCAAATGTTCATCATGATTTGTTGCAATGAGTAGGAAATCGATGTGGTTTTGGTTATGTCCTATTCGAACTGATATTGTGGGTATCAGAGAATTTATGTGCACTGTTCCTTACTGTCATTTTATTTCAATGATTAATATCATGTAAAATTAACTATAGGTTAATGTCTGAACAATTTATAACATGTAGGATACATTTTATGTTAAGATTTATGCAGGGGGGAAATTGATTTCAAGGGAA
This sequence comes from Iris pallida, assembly GCA_029216955.1. Lineage (NCBI taxonomy): Eukaryota > Viridiplantae > Streptophyta > Magnoliopsida > Asparagales > Iridaceae > Iris > Iris pallida. Next base: position 11,974,374 of record JANAVB010009995.1, on the reverse strand, counting down.
GAGGGTATTTGATTGATACACTATTGTATCAGTGAAAGATATCACTGTCCTTCATCCTAATTTCCCTCTATGAGTTATACTCAGTATTAGCTCTGATTTTTTTACTGATCAGTAGATAACATGCTAGGTTGAGGGGATACATTGTTTTGAAATGGTTATTGTGGGTTCGAATAAGAAAGGAATTGAACATGTGAGATGATTTGAGACTCTGAGTCTACACAAACCTAAAATCTGGGTTGTTTATGAACCTGAGATATTGAGTTGGGTGTTAACTAATGGTTGTGTTTCTTCAAATCTGAGTTGAACTTCAAATTCCTGAACATTAAACTGTTGTCCATTTCAAATTCCATTAGTCTTGATAGCATGTTATTAATGTGGTTTAGTCTCTAGCATATCATGTTGGGGATTAATTGATGTGTTCATCATTGGTTACATGAGATGGAATGATAGTTTGAAACATGACTGATTTCTTCCTATTTGCCTAACTACCCAAAACTGAGAAATACTTGTTGCACTGTCACACAGAACACTAATGACACAGGTTTTTTCTGAGCACAAGAACACTGAATTGGGTTCCTGCCTATTTTTCCTTACCTGTCACATGTTTCAACCCACAAATCTCCATACACACACTCTAATGACCTGCCACTCACCTCCCTCACTGTAATCCTGTGACACACATTTACATTCCTGTCATACATATCCAGCAATGTTGTGTTTTCAGTCACCTAAATTCATTTTTTCTGCTAACACATTGTTCACAATCACAAAATCTGGGAACACACAGGTCTTCCTATACACACACACCCTTCACTGATTTCTGATTTTCCTATACACACACTTTTCTCTACACATTACACACACAATGTGATTTCAGAATTTTACTCTTCTATTAACCCCTGTTCCCCTCATTCACCCTACACACACACACACATACACAGGCATTCATGTACACACACATACACCTAAGTTCCTGTCACACAAGGACAGCCCCACCCTCATACTCTCACTCACAGTTCACACTCTCTATCTCCTATTTTTCCTAAACTAAATATATGTATTATATATATATATATATATGTGTATGAGTGTTTACTATATATATGTAATATATATACATGTGTAGTATTTTAGATATAGGTAATGTCATGTAGTCATGTATTATGGGTTGGCCTATAGGCATGATATAGCCTATGGCCTGTGTGTGTCTGTTTGACTAAGAGTCTAGATTAGACTAGTTTAGCCTAGTCTAGACTGGTATGGACTAGTTAGGCCTAGTATAGGCTAATGTAGCCTAGAATGACTTGTTTGACCTAGTTTAGACTTGTTAGACCTAGTTTGACCATAGTTGACCAAGTTTGACTTCTAGGGTTGACCAGAGTTGACCAAGAGTTGACTTTGGCCTAGATTGACCTAGATTCATGTAGAATGCATTGTAGTACTTCATTTTACCATTCTGGACTTGTGGTGACTTGTGCTGTTCTAAATAGGAGCCAGACACCACTCCTCGGACAGTACTTTTTAGTTGGACACTCAGATACCAGGCGAGTACATTCTCTGATCATTTCATATCCTGCTTAGAATTATTTCCTGCATTAAATTACTTTACTTGTTACTGTCACGTTGGTCACACGGATTGGTACTATATGGATCCCTTCTTGAGATGTTATCCTTAGGTAGCATCGGGTACTACATGTTCTGTACGTTTTACTTCCATGGCGTATCACTATGCTTCATTGGTTCTTTGATCACTTGTGACATATACTCTTATGATCACAGAGTCTCCTAGAACCCTTATCCCATTTACTGGGTATCCTAGAATCTTCTAGAATCCTCATTTATGGGACATCCATGTATCACCCTTCGAAGGCCTTTGCATGGAATCATAACATAACCTGGTTGGATCCTTGTGTATTGATTGGGGGTACGGGGGAGTAGAAATAGACATGTGAATACTATCCAAGTAGTGTAGTATCAGAATCTTTCCATAGTGTAGCATCAGAATCTTCTATGCCATTTACATGTCTATATTGTACTCTGACTCACTAGCCACTATTAGTCTCTATTTATAGTAGATATTTCTATTACAGTTCTCTCTCTGTTTACATACTGCACTTCTTTCAGTACCTGTATCTTACTTTACTGCATAATTATATTTTCTAACCTGCTATGAACTGTTGAGATGTACTGTACTCGCTCCTGTCCTGACTGGACCTGTTGAAAATATTACAGAGGACGAGGAGGAGGCCTGTGTGGATACCTTCTATGGGGCAGCCCTGGACGACACTTGCGAGCTGGACTCTCAGGAGGACCCAGCTCTAGCTGAGGACATCACCCCCATTGCCTAGACTAGTTTAGTTAGGCTTATCTTATTTTATGTTGTCATGAGACTGTTTAGCTAGACTTTACTTCTGTTCAGAGATTTGGAGTTGTACATATTCTTTCATATCCTGTAGCTGAGTTTGTACTCTGGATTATTGTTGGGATGTTATCTTAGACTACTTTATCATCTGTATTTCCTTGAGTTCTATATCATATCGTGCTATCTCTTCCTTAGTTGTGATTGATTTTATTTACTGCTATGTCACCCCCATTCGGGGAGTATAAACTGTTTAGAGTTATATTGTTAGATGTATGTTGACCTAGGACAGCGTTCTACCGCCGACACTGCGGCGTAGGCTGGACGTACCCACGTCTCGTGCCCTTACTCTAGGGTGCGGGTCGTGACAGGGGACTACTTTCTCCTCCAACGAGAAGGTTGTGTCGCAATCTGACGACGGCAAGCTCGACTCCTCCCATAAGATGCTAGTGGTGCACCTCAATCAACAGGCCTATGAGGAGTTCATCTCTGAAGGCAGTGCGAGTCCTTCGAAGCGTCTGCTAAAGCCGAAAAAGACCCGCCATGTCTGGGTACGCAAAGGTGATGCGCCAAATGCCACCACTGAAGGAGATGTGCCGCCACATACCTCTCTTCCTGCTGACGTTCTCAGCAAACAAGACGTCGCCACTGGTGCAGCGCATCTTCTAGGGAAGCGCAACGTCGACGGTAGCTGCCAACTTGCTTCTTTCTCGTTGAAAAAGATGCGCCGACGGAACAAGGGCGCAGCCAACCTCCCGCGCATGAGCTCTAATGCGCAGGAGAAGACATTTGTCTTTAACAGAATCACTCGCTTTTGTGGCAAGGTTAAGTTGGGTTCTGAGTACTATGCGCCTTCACGGGCTAGTATGAAGAAGTCTAAGGCTGCACGGGCCATGTGCCCCAAACGTGCTATGCCAGCGACAAACCAGAAATATGCGCTAAAAATCATGCGCGCAGCTGATGGTAAGCTGTACAGAGTCAACGCGGGTGCTTCGCCACCAGCAACAATTCGACTCTCAAGTTTCTTTTCCACTTGGGCGCATCTCTTGTGCTTGAAACCAAGTTGGATGGGGCAAATCTTGTGGCCTTGGACCCATGTGCCCACCTGGGCTGTGTGCATAAAGTAGGTTCAAGTCACAATACATGTTGCTCTCCCACAAATGATCTAGGCACATCTTTTGTGTATGAAATGGATCAGGGGGCACAACATTCACATAATCACCTCGGCGCATGGCCTTGCCATGCGCCTAAACAGGGTGTCAATGTGAAACTCTCCCCTCACGATCTATGTAATATGATTACTCACAAACGTGGATCGAGAGAGACGACCTCTACACACGATGTGCCCCTCACGGGGCATACTTGTGCAATGGTCACCATCAATTGCTGCTGTTGCAAAACAATGGCCGCACCACTAAAGCGATCTATATTCCTGCGACTACAACCAGCTGCACCTCCCCGACATCGTAATGGAAAGAGGGTGCCAATAGAAGATGAGACAGAACCCTTGGTTACTTCGTGCCATGTTGTCTCCAATTCTCACTCATCAGGGAGAAAAAGAAAACAAGACCAACTCCTCGGCCTCGAGTCGGCCGAAGAAAAGTAAGTCAATCATCCCGTCAACCAGGGTATTCTAAGGTACTCGGTTGAGGATGAAGGCTCCAGCAACGATGCAAGATGGGGGTGATCATTCTCCTATTTTCTACGACAACCTTTCGTTCGAAGGTAAGGGCATCTACCAAGGAACTAACACCGATGTAGCTTGGGGGAGCCAGTACGAGACGTCAGAAGAAGAAGCTCTTCCCCAGGAAAGCAGGGCCGGAAGTGATGCATTGATCGATCCATCCACTTCTACCCATGTCATGCCTGTCTACATGGAAGTGGTGGTGACGAAGAGGAAGCAAATGCTTCAGCTCCGGATATCGTATGGCGCATGGACACCTTGGAGGATGGACTCAAGACCCTCTCTACCACCATACAATCCTTAAATCAAGTAGTATTTGAGATCCAGAATACTCTGGTTTCTCAACCTTTAGCGAGGGCACCCGTATTTACCAGTCTTGATCTCGGGGCTAGTGGAGAATCAAGTATACCCCCTCAACGGGTATCTTCGGGAATAGATCATCATATTGTACCTCAGACGTTAACTCCTTCAGGTGTCGAGCTTCATACTTTACCTCCCTCATCGGCTCCTAGCTCTATAATGGAGTTGGTTGAGATGGTCAGAGATTTGTGCGATCGCTTCGAAGCGCAAAATAAACAGTAAGAATGCCAGAAGCTGGGGATTCCGTAACCTTACCCTCATAAATGGAATAAGGTGGTTTATCCTCCTAAATATAAACCAAAAACATTGACGCCATACGATGGCAAGGATTCCCCTTGTCGATTCTTGACCTACTTCCAATCTGTGATGGGGCATCTCTTGAAGGAAGACGCTCTACTTACAAGCTTGTTCATTGGGGCATTGAAAGGAGTTGCTTACGACTGGTACTACAGTCTCCCTGACAACTCCATATCTTCCTTCGCTGACTTGACGCATGTCTTCCTCGATCGATTATACGACGGAGGAAAAGACATGACCATGTCTTCTCTAATAGAAGTAGAAAGAGACTGTTCGAGCTTTCATCAAATGTTTCTGACAGGCATGCTTAAGGTTACCTCTTGGTATACCAGAATATGTGCTAATCGACTCCTACAGCATGAATATGGCACCAGAAATCAAGCTTTGGCTCGACTCTGCTCAGCCTCCAGATTAGAGTTCGCTGATCATCGGGGACAAAGCTGCCGGAAAAAGCACGCGATGCCCGACTTCTAGGAGTCAGTTTCCCTGTATTCGATGACAAAGGAAAACATGCCACCACCAACAACAACGAGCGCGAGGCGAAGGGCAAGCAAGCACTAACTGTGAATACCTCCAAAATCATACAAGGGCTCGCTCAGAAACTGCTACCCACACCAAGATTGAAGGAGGTCTACTCCTTCAATGACGAAGACACCTTGCAACTCTTCGAGATGCTGAAACAGAGCGACAAAATCAAGCTGCATGATCCAAAGCATCCCGACGAAGTGGACAGGATAGGAGACCCGAGGTACTGTTACTACCATTGGTTCGTCGAACATCCAACTCGAGAATGTTACATCTTGAAGAACTACATACAATGCGAACGTCCTCTTATTTGATTATAAAGAGAAGATAGTCTCGGCCAATATGGTGTCACTCCAGTTTGGCAGGTTGCCACATACTGAAGCTCAAGATGGCGTCGTCCCCATCTCAAAAATGACAATGGAAGTAATCAATCTTCCACCAACTTGTAATAATGTGAGTGGATTGATACCACTCACGACATCCCGGGGAGAGATCATGTGGGTTCACCCAGATCTCGCTCCGGAACTGACTCAATCGGGGGTACATTCTACCTCCAAAGCCAAAGGCAAGAAGGCCAAGTCTTGCCGGATGGTGACTTCCTCCCCTAAGGAAGCCCTGCCTGTACAAATGCGTTCACAGCAGAACGCTCAGCAAGAGAAGGCTCCGGTCGAAGTGACGCCTTCTGTCACCACGACGGCTGCCCAAGGGGAAGGTCCATCCCAACCTCCAGCAGCCGACAAACAGAAGCAGAAGGAGGCCTGTTTTGACAGGCCTCAACTAAAAGACAATGCTTCGGGGTTGACCAAACCCCACAACTTTGACATATTGGCGCAACTCGCCAGTACTTTGGCTTGGCTGTCCTTGTTCGAGCTTCTCCGACTATCTAAAGATACTCGGAAGGCTCTATGCAAAGCCTTAAAGGACGCTGAGTCTTTTATTAGCCAGGTCAAGCAGCCTGAAGAAGATCCAATAGCATGTTCGTAATGCCATAGTGTGGGGAAATTATCCCCAGCATCACATTCACTCAACAAGACATGCTACTCAAGAACAACCGACACAACAGACTGCTGTATTACACAGGATATGTCGGTGCCATAAAGGTGGATCGGATCCAGATTGACCCTGGGTCTTTCCTTAGCATTATCCCCCACACTCTGCTCCAGACATTGATGATCCTGATGCATCGTCTGACGGTATCCCACACTACAATCAGCGGCATCAACATTAGCAAGAGTGAACCGCTGGAAAAAATTTGCCTGAAATTTTATATCGGTGATCTACCGATGGAGGTGACTTGCTATGTAGTGGACGCGGACGTTAATTATAATGTCCTGTTGGGGCGTCCATGGATATACGAATACATGGTGGTGCCATCTACTCTCCACCAATGCATGAAATACGTGTTCGCCAACGACATAGTCAGGACCAAGTTTACTGACGTCGATCCCTTCAGAGGAATTTAAGCCTTCTCCACTGACTCCGATCTCTATAAATCAATTCATCTAGACGATGAAGCTAATGATGCCGATGATGAAGCAGAAGCAGAAGCCGAAGCAGAGGCTGATACTGAAACAGAAATGACAATCGACGCCCCTCTGAAGGTGCGACTCAAGGGGAAACCTCCTCAGGTATCGACCCCTATCATAGTCAAGCTTCGCGGGAAGACACCAGCCTCTCTAGTCGAAACAACCTCCGAAGCCCCTCTGAAGATACAGCTCAAGGGGAGACCTCCTCAAGTGTCGGCTCCTCTCGTGGCTAAGCTACGCGGGAAAGCACCAGTCTCTGAGGTGCCAGCTGAGGCACCTCTCAAAGTGCGGCTCAAAGGGAAACCTCCCCAATCGTCGGCTCCCCTTGTGGTTAAGCTACAAGGGAAGACCCCAACATCTCTCTCAGCACAGGCTCAAGAGCCAGTACGGGTCAAACTCCCGGTGAACTCTTCCGAATCGCCCAAGGCTACTCTGGTTCTCACTGACGAGGAACTGTGAGAGTACATATCTGCCAACGTTGATGTCCCATGTCTCGATGATGTAATTCCCCGGGACAAGATCCCATATTTTATCAATAAAAGGCTGCCTTTGAATTATTCTAGTTTTCCACATTGGAATGCCATGTATTGACTAGATTATGCCTTACAGTCGTTGCAAACACAAATAACGACTATCAATCATGTAAATCCAGTCGTCCTGTACCAAGGAGTCTGTCATATAGTTCTGCATTGGAAACAAGACGAAAAACCTAACATCTTCGACAAAGTCGAGCGTCATCAAGACCTCCCTCCAGTCGAGCCAGAACCCGATACCGACATAATACAAGTATATCGGTACACCGATCAAGCACAGTTCCTCATCCAAAAGATGGTTATGACCAGAAAAGCGGTTAGGGTCTAAACTATGGCAAGGGCCGACGCCTTCCTTTACGACTCCCAGTTCCAAAAGGGAAGCCGCAAGACTACTACCATCGCACCAGACAGGGGGTAGGCTACATCACACCTCCGAAAACTCCCAAAAGTTTAGAAGCAAAGGAGGCTATACACTCTCATTTATGTGAAAATTCAACTTGGGACTCTGACACTAGCATCGGTCCTATCTTTAGGAAAGTATTGTCATTCAACATGACATCCACACATCCTTCGAAAGAAGAAGACGATGATCAAGAGGTAGAAGAACCCTGGGCCCAACGCCTAGGCGTGCAATAGGAATCTCGTTTCGAGCTACGGGAACCACCTACTGAAGATGAAGTCGAACAGATCGACTTAGGGGCTGAATCCTCGCATAAACCCACCTTTATGAGCAAAAGCCTGTCAGGAGAAGATCGGGAGTCCTTGATTCAACTGGTCAAGGAATACATCGACATTTTTGCTTAGAGATATGAAGACATATCGAGCCTAGACCCGCAGGTTGCAATGCACAAGCTTAACATCTTACCTAATGCTAAGCCCGTTAAGCAGCAACAACGATGCTTCCGTCCTAACATCATAGACGCCATTGACAAAGAAATCGATAAACTCTTAGAGAGTGGGTTTATTCGCGAGGAACAACATCCAGATTGGGTGGCTAATGTCGTTCATGTTACTAAAAAGAATGGGAAGATCTGAGTCTGCATCGACTTCCGAGACGTCTGCTTACCCGAAAGACGAATTCCTACTCCTGATCACCGACGTAATGATCGACAACACATGTGGCTTTAAACGCATGTCCTTCATGGATGGATATTCGGGCTACAATCAGATCAAGATGTTCCCGGACGACAAGAAACACACATTGTTTAGGACTCCAAAGGGGGTTTACTGCTACACAGTGATGCCCTTCGGCCTGAAGAATGTAGGTACCACATACCAATGAGCCATGAACACCATCTTCCACCACCACCTCCGCAAGACAGTCGAATGCTATGTTGACGACATTGTTGTCAAAAGCTATATGCGAAGTGATCACTTATGAGATCTGAGGACGGTCTTCGATCTCATGTGAGCGCACCAGCTCAAAATGAACCCCGCTAAATCCTTTCTCGGGATTTTTCGTAACAAATTACTGGGCCTCATCATCACTGCAAAAGGCATCCATGTTGATTCCGAGAAGACCAAAGCTATCCTTGACATGGATCCACCGAAGAACCTTAGAGAACTTTGAGGCCTATAAGGACGACTCGCATACATCGCAAACCTTTCCAAAAAATGCCAATCCACCACTAAACTCATAAAGAAGGGAGTCTCCTATATCTGGACAGAGGAATGTCAGAAGGCATTTGACGACATCAAGGCTTATCTCATAAGTCCCCCGGTCCTAGTGGAACCGGTCGTAGCCAAAGCCTTCCTACTCTATGTCTGCGCAATGGATCATTCTTTCGGCACTCTATTGGCTTAGAACAATAATACAGGCTACGAACAAGCTATCTACTACCTCAGCAGGACAATGATCGGGGCCAAACACCGGTACAACCCTGTCGAGAAAGAATGCTTAGCTCTGGTATTTGCCATCCAGAAGACTCGTCTCATGTCAGACGATCCATGTTATTTCCTGGGTCAGTCCGCTCAGTGTCCTCATGACAAAGCCAAGAGCCCTAAACTCTCGACCGGCTACATGGGCCTTATTATTGACACCATATAATATGGTATTTATCCCTCAAAAAGTTGTCAAGGACCAAGCACTGGTCGAATTTTTAGCCGCACATCCTATTTCGAAGTCATCTAAACTCTACGAAAATATTCCGGACGAGGTGTTAGAGTCCAATATTGCCAAAAAAAACTCTGTCTGGTGGATGTTCTTCGACGGTGCTTCAAGAACAGGCCCCAATGGTCAGATCATCACAGGAGTGGGGGAGTCTTGATCTCTCCCGACAAGCTGGTCATCCAGTGTGCCTACTCTCTCACGGAGCCATGCTCCAATAATATAGCAGAGTACAATGCCCTCATCATGGGACTCCAGTTAGCAAAACAGCTGGAGGTAGAATACCTCGAATCTTACGGCAATTCAAAATTCGTCGTCAATCAGGTTCGAGGACAATACGAAGTGCGCCACGAGGACCTCCTCCCCTATCACAAGGCAGCCTTGGACATCATCTTAACCTTCACCGAGTTCTTCATAGAACACGTACCCCGGCTACAAAACCTGGAGGCTGATGCTCTGGCTAGCCTCACAGCCTCATTGGAAGCACCCATCGAGACACAACACTTCATTACAGTGGTGGGCTGAGATTTGGCATGCCCCAGAAACAATCTGTGCATATGGTCGAACCATGCCATGCCTGCAGAGACTAGTGTCAACGTTAGAGACTGGCGGTTCCCGTTCATTGATTTTACGGTCTACAAAATCCTCCTAGATGACCCGAAGGAAGCAGTCTCCGTCAAGAGGCGTTCTCTTCGATTCTACTACGATACAACCACCAAAATACTGTATCGACGCTCCTACGAAGGGCTTCTGCTCCGATGTCTATCAAATGAGGAAGAAGCCGAAGCCCTCAGAGAGGCTCATGATAGGACCTACGGAGCTCATCAACCCGGTCCTAAGCTACAGGACCGACTCTGATGTATGGAATATTACTGGCCTACTATGATGGCCGACGCTGTTGAGTACGCCAAGAAGTATCATGTTCGTCAGCTCCACGCTGACTTCATCTATCGAACTTCAGAAACTCTATACCCTACGATCGTTTCCTGGCCATTCAAAGGCTAGGGTATGGATATAGTAGGACCGATCACTCCACCGTTATCCAAAGGGCATCGCTTCATCTTGGCAATCACCGACTACTTCTCTAAGTGGGCGAAAGCAGTACCGCTGACAGAGGTGAAGAGCTTAAAGGTGATCAATTTTATCAAACATCACGTTATCTACCATTTTGGGGTACCCCGAAGGATTATCCACGACAATGGTCCGCAATTCATAAGCCATCCGTTCAGCAGATTCTGTGACAAGAATCATATTCAGAACGTGGCATCAACCGCTTACAATCCGACAGCAAAAGGATTGGCCGAAGCTTTCAACAAAATAATTGTCAAGCTACTCAAAAAGGTCATGTCCTCTAACAAACACGATTGGGATAAAAAGCTAGGCGAATGCCTTTGGGCCTACCGCACATCGATATAGAATCCGACGGGTAACACACCATTTTTCCTAGTCTATGGAAGTAAAGCGGTGCTGCCTCTGGAAGTCCAGATCCTCTCACTTCGAGTGGATATCATGAACCAGCTGACAGAGGAAGATAATCAACGCCGTCGTCTACAAGAGTTCGAGGCACTGGACAAAAAATACCTCTTGGCTCAACAGCGCATCGAGCTCTACCAAGCTCATATTTCATAAGCCTTCAATAAGAAGGTCAAACAAAGGAATTTCCAAGTCGACAATCTCATCTTGTCAGTCAGAAGGCCGATGGTGATGACTCACAAGACACCAGAGAAATTCGAACCCAAATGGGAAGTCCCTTTCATCATAGAGACGGTGTACTCTAATGGTACCTATCGACTCGTAAAATCAAATACAGACTTGTTCATGATGCCAATCAACGACAAGTTCCTAAAGAAATATTATGCCTGAGATCCCTCAACATGTGCTTTCATCTCCCCAGTAGAAGAACTTATGGACTCAACCATAGGGTTCACTCCCCTTCTTTCATAATCATATGCTTCTGGAGCCCAGTTATTCCATTGCATTCTCTCCCCAGTAGAAAACATACATGTCCATATCACCTCTGAGTTGTTTCTCTACATCCACACAAAGCTAAATCTTATATTCTGTAAGATCACGCTAAAATCTATGTTTACCACATCCACATTACCTCTGAATAAACATTCCATCCAATAACCCTTGCGTTGCTATACCTCAAACATAAGAACATCCACATCTATATCACCTGTAAATTGTTCTATGTATCCCCACCGAGTTCATTTCTACCACGTCCATATTATCTCTGTATTGATATGCTGGTTCACTCTCTCAACTTATTATCTGTACCTAGAAACCAAGGTGCGCCAAAAGATAATAGGTCCACAAACATCAAGTTCATGACAAAATTGAACAAACAAAAGTTCTTTATTTCTTCATCCAATTAGAGTAACGGATTATATTTGCGTCAAGCAAAAACAAGAGCAAACTACATCTCAAGACATCAAAAAATAAAGAAATACTAAGATGAAAAGGAAATCCTATAGCCATGGATGATAGTTATGTTGAGACATAGAGCAAACTACATCTCCGAGAATGACAGATGCAGACGACGAAATCCTATAGCCATGGATGATAGTTATGTTGAGACATATACCACTCCCTCAGCCATTTCGAATATGAAGGTTCTATCTGATTAAGGTCCTCTGAAGGAGAAGGAGGACCAAAACTTCTGGTACTGCTACCTTCCGGCACGGGCTCTTCCTTAATGACAACTTCAAGTTTTGGAGTTATCTCCTCCTTAACAGTCACCGATTCTCCTTTGACAAAAGGGGACGGTATCTCCTCCTTTACGACCTCATCCGCTTTAGACACTGCGACGAATCAACAAAAAAAATATCAGAAAAAGGGAAGGGGCTCAGTCCCTTAGAACCCATGCACAACTTAGCATCGGCACATCAAAAGTTTGGGCACATCATCTGTACAAAAGTCCATACGTGCAAACTAAATCCCACCAAGGCGCATACATAGGACCGAAGTCCACGTGCGTTGGAAGGATATCTTCGGTGCATCATCAGGACCAAAGTCCATGCACGTCAGCAGAAAAGCTTCGGCGCATCATCAGGACTAAAGTCCATGCGCGTCAGCAAAGAAAGTTTCGGCACATCATGAGGATTAAAATCAATGCGCATTAATACAAAAAGAAGGAGCCTAGGCGTATCCTCAGGGTAGAGCTCATACAGCTGCACCCATGCGCTTCAGCAGGGAAGTTTGAAGCGTGTAAACAAAGTGACTGTGCAAAAGCTCCGAATATAGCAGTTCTATCATGACTCGCTACCCAAATTATTGAGCCGGTCCGAGCTGAGCCATACCCAACCTACGCTTGGTTATAGCGTAGTAAGTTGTTCTAAGTAAAGACAGTAAAGGAATCTAAGCTGCTAACAGTTCTAATATCACATTTTAAAGTTCATTACAACACAGCATATATAAGCGAAAGTAAAATAAGTTCAGATTTAATTATTACACTTCCAAGGTATTAAACTGGAGAGAAAGTCCAGTTACCAAAATATAGAGTCTAAATAGTTCAACAACTAAGCCAAAAGGAAACTAAGCGTGACTACCAAGCGAGGTTCCCTGCGGGGACTTCCTCGGGAGCAATGAACCGGTCTTCTGCAGTGGGCCCATAGAAAAGATCACAGAGCAAATCTTCCTCCAAAGTATGCCTACAACGTTATCTTATCAGGACGGGAGCAAGTACTGGTACTACAAATAGAATATACTGAGCATGAAATGAAAATAGATGTAATAACAGAAATCATGGCACATTACAGTTTATCAAGTTTAGGTACATTTGTCTTGACGACATATGTTTATATAAAGTTTAAAACTGTAGCACGTACGTGATCGGTCAATAGATATAGGATGTACTGTGGTACATGTCAAAATTCTGAAATGTATGTATGTACATTTAATGGCATTGGTGTACATACGTACACAAATGTGGGATCCGGCCTGCGACAAGGTTGCATATAAAATGTGTGACCTTGCTCGGTACATACGTACGAAGAAGGGGACATGATCACGTACTCAACTATCAGTTTTCCCATAACCCAAGTTCTAACATGTGAGAGATACTGAGAGTAGTATAAAACATGGTATGTATTGAGAGCAGTATAAAGCATGTGAAGATATGACTTGCAGTTTAAGAAACAGTATTTTAACATGGTTCATTCACAGTTCATTATCATATGCAGTAAATTAAGTTTATAGGGGTACTTGCCTCAAGCGAAGTATGTATATGAGAAAGCAGATATAAATGTTCGGTGTCCTGTCAAAATGATATACAATATCAGTCTCTAAGCTATGTTCAAGATTTACACTAGTGTTGTGACACGGCTCCTAATAGGATACTAGCTAAGTGATGCGCTAGCAGTCCAATGTGGGGTGTTACAATATCTAGACCAACTCGTAGTGTCTCTACACTAAGGTATGGTATGGTCTCGATACTAAAATATCCCAAAAACCCATAAAAACACACAAGACAAAATTAATCAATTAATTATTCCGACTGTACATTGTGTTCCAACAATTATTAAGATAGTTGTAAAGTCCTAATTTTTCTGACACAATATACCAAATTGATCTTTGTTAATTATAGTAATTTATTATAAATTTTCTAGACTTTATAATCCAGTGTAAGTATTTATTAAAAACCAGTTTACAAGTGTACATTGAAAGTGAGTTCTGGTTTCCTATTTGTAGACAGTGGCAAAACAGTAAACTAAATTCTAAAAAAATTATATTAAATTAGCTTAAATAACATAGTATTTGACTATAATTTTTATGGAATTTATTCAGCATTAAAAAGTTGTCTGAAAGTTCAAATATCATAAAACACAGATTCTAGAATTAAATAAATAATTATTTAATATATTTTTCCACGTATTCGAAATTGAACCGAAGTCCAGATATGGGACCCGAGGCCATGAACCATGTCCAACATGACTCGACTAGACCTCGAATATGTGTTGGCTCACCCAAGTCCAATCAACCCAAGCTAGGTTTGGACTTAGAGTGGTCTATTGCACAAAATACGTAAAATCGTAAATAAATACAGAATTGAATACATGTAAGTAAAAGAATTAAATTACAGAAATTGAGAGCATACATATTACAATATAGGAACTATATTTATAAAATACATATTACAGTATAGGCACTGTATTTATTTATATATTACAATATAGACATTGTATTCATAAAATACATATTACAGTATAGGCACTGTATTTATATTGACATAATGTAAATGACATAAATTAAATGACAAAATTTAAATGACATAAGTGAAATGACAAGATTAAGTATGTATATAATTTTACATAATATATTCATCCAAAAACAAAAAAAATTATTTATAAGATTTAATATTAATATCTTTAACATTTTATCACTTATATATATATATATATATATATATATATATATATATATATATATATATATATATATATATATATATAGTTGGGCATGATGACAAGCTCCCCCTAGCTCCAGGCTTTCTTCCATGCCGTGGCCTCCTCATCCGGCCTCACCTAGGCCGGCCGTCCTCCCGTTCACCTCCCTTCCGCCCTTCCTGCATGGCGGCCGACATCCCGCTGGACCTCCTGATCGACCTCGACCCGTGCCCTGCTCCTGCTGTGAACCCCCCTCCTCGCCCCGGCCTCCCCCACCTGGAGCCGCCGGCGTCTGCTGCGGCTGTCGACGGCGTCTTCACCGGCCTCCGTCTGGGCGCCGGCCGGGTCCCCTCCATCCCCTATCCCCCTCCACCCTCCCTCCTCTCCGCTTTCGCCGTCGCCTCGCACCCGTCCCCCCTTTTTGCCTCCGCCGGCGCCTCCTTCCCGTCCCTCCTTTTCGCCACCGCCTTCGCATCCGCCCCTCCGCCGTTCTCCCTGTCTACCCCCCGTCTCCCCCACTCTCCTCCCCAGGTTCATTGTTAGGCGGGACTTCTCAAAATTCAAATTTGAATTTTGAAAATCCCGCTTTTCCTCCTCGCAGCGCCATCTGGCCGCCCGGAGATAAGCTTCCATATGCCCTCCCCTACGTGGACGCATACAGCTGCCCCCCGGATGCAGGCGCATACGCCTTCCCGGAGCTCTTTGGCGCATACTCCGTCTGCCCCCCGGATGCAGGCGCATACGCCTTCCCGGAGCTCTTGGGTGCACTCTCCGCATCTCCGCCCTTGGCCGCATCTGGTTGCCCCTCGTCCGCCGTGTGCACTCTCAGCACTTCTGCCGTGTGGGCACTCCGCCCATCGCCCTCCATTGCCGGTGCAGGCGGTTCATTCCCTGTGGCTGCGTCGGCGGGCGCATATGGTAATTTCTCCTTCGCGGGCGCTTGTGGCTCCGTCTCGTCCTTGGGCACTTTTGGCGTTGCGGGCGCTCTCGCGCCTTCTCCTCCGTCAGCAGGCGCATATGGCGCATTCCCTTTGGCGGGCGCATGTGCCTCTGTCTCGTCCTTAGGCGCATACGGCGCTACGGGCGCCTCCGCGCCTTCTCCCCCGCTCCCTCCCGTATATGCACCTGGGAGCATTTGCACCTCTGCCCTAGGCGCAGACGACCCCCCGCCCCCCTGCCTTGTCCAGGACCCTATACCTACCCCCTCTCCTCCAACCCATCCCCCTCACCAATGCTCCCCCTCCGCCTCCGCCCCCCGCCACCACTACCACCACCACGTCCACATCCACTCCTCCATCACCACCTCTTCTTCACCCCCATCTCTCCAACCCACCTCCTCTCCTCCTCCAACTCCTTCCTGAGCGGCCAGTCTTGTGCCAGGCTCAGAGCCAGCCTCTGCCTTTGGCCTCTTCACCGACAAGCTGCGTCCAGGCCGGACCCCCAAACCAGGGCTCTTGTTCCCAGACGTCCCCCTTCCGGAACTAGAGTACCCGCCAGCATCTCTCCTGCCTATGGTGCCCTTCACCGATCAGGAACTGTCCTCCATGGCACACTCCTTTCCCCACTCCTTCATACTAAAATTTTCCTCTGGATGCCCTAAACTAGCCCGGGTTCAAGAGGTCACTTCGAGTTGGCGCCTGACGGCGAAATACCGAGTGGCTCCCCTTGATCCGAGACACATCCTCCTCTACCTCTCATCCGAGCAGGACCACCAGACCATCTGGTACAAAGGAACCGGTAGAGTCGACTCCCACCTGATGAAGATTATCAAGTAGACACTAAACTTCAACACTAAGGAAGATTCGGCCAAGGTTGCTGCCTGGGTGACTCTTTCCAATCTCCCTCTCATTTGTTTCGTTCCTGCGGCTCTCCTGCGTATAGCCAACTCATTTGGGACATTCGTGGCCATTGCAGCAGAAACCTCCAACCTAACCAAAGCCCACTATGCCAAGATCTGTGTGGAGCTTGACCTCTCCACCGAACCATCCAACCATATTCTCATTGAACTGGGCGGCCACACCCACACCCAGCAAATCTAATACGACAATCACATCATCTTCTGCTCCCACTGCCATACCCGTGTCCACTTAACCAAGCACTGCTCCCGCCTCTATCCGAAACTCAAGAAGAGGCCAGTGCGAAAACAATCCAACACCACCGGGGTGACGATTGCCCAACCTCCACTCCTACCCCTTTCGAACTCCCATATCAGATTCAACTCCAGCGAAAGTAAGTCTGCCAAAGAGCCCCCCTCCACAGACCTATCATCCCCTACCACTCCCCTAATCTACCCATGTCCAACCAATTCAACGCCCTTATTCTAGAAGCAGAAGACCAAGTTCATGAGTCTTGTCCGGCAGAACCGGCCGCAGAGCCAGATCATACGGAGGACCACAACGACCCATCCTCACGTACCAAAAAGAACAGCCTTCAAGTCCCCCAAATCGGAACTGCACATGTCGAAGACAGGGCAGATGAAGATCTTCCCGTTCTAGGGCCAGCACAGGCCCTGGCTATTCTCGGGACCGAGCAGGCCCTAAGAGGAATTTAGGTCATTGACGCAAGATTCCATCTCCAGTCGAAAGTAGACCAGATTGGCTCCATCGACGAAACCATTCCCATTCCCTCACAAGAGACAGATCTCAACTCCGTAGGAGAATCGGTCGACCTTCACGTTGACTCGCCCCCCCCAATACCCCGGAGGACTCCACCGACGGCAACCCCACCTTGAAGAAGGGAGAGGATCCCATCCCATCCAGAAAATAGGAAAAGAAAGAAGCTGCCATGCACACGAGGTCTGCAGCCAAGCGGACCAACCAACCACCCTCCAAAATCTATTAATGTTGAACATCCTCTCCTAGAATATTCGCGGTCTGGCAAACAAACCAATCTTGAGGAGAATCAACAGCCTGAAGAAGATCCATAAGATCGATATCTTAATCATCCTTGAACCAAAAATCCCCTACAAGAAACTCAAATCCATTCAACTGCAGTTAGGCTTTCACAAGGCCATAGCTGGCAGACATGATATTTGGATCCTCTGCTCGAAGGACGTCAAGTTTGGAGTCATCCAGTTCTCCAGGCAAGCCCCAACTTGTTGACTGGAACACCATCTCATCCCCAAGTGCGCCATCCTCTCCGCCGTCCACGGCAGCTGTGACATCGCCGATCGCAGACACCTTTGGAATGACCTTCTTGACATTCAGCGCCTCCACCAAAACCTCCCATGGTTTTGCATTGGGGACTTAATGCCATCACCTGCAGAGAGGAGAAGACCGGAGGTCGCCCCCCTCATGCGGCCATGATAGATTTCAATAACTTCATCTTCAATTCCCACCTACCCCCCCTTTCGTTCACCGGCAATGCCTTCACCTGGTGCAACATGCAGGAAGGAGACCGTCGGTAATACTCACGCTTAGACAGGGACCTAACGAACGCCCACTGGCAAGGCATGGGAACTTCCTTCTAGCTCACACACCTCAATGCAACCGAATCAGACCACTCTCCCCTGCTGGTCAGTATTACCAGCAACACTAGCCAGTCCAAGAAGAGTTTCCAATTCTAAAACTTCTGGAGAGAGTACCCCCAATTCTTGGGTGTCGTCACGAAAGCTCAGAACCAGGAGGACCACCTAGAGCCCCTCACCCGGGTTGCCAACAAGCTCAAGGTTACTCGGAAAGCCCTAGCGGCCTAGAGCAAGCAAGCTTATGGGGACATCTTCCAAACCATTCGGGAAGCCGAAGACGACGTTACCCGTGCCGAGATCTTGTTTTTGAATAATCGCTCGCCAGCTACGAGGAATACCCTCAACCTCACCAAACCCATCCTCAAGTTTAGGTTGAAGATTGAGGCCGACTTTTGGAAGCAGAAAGCGAGACTCAAGTAGGATAGCGAGGGGGACAAGAACTCCAGTTACTTCCATGCTTGCATCAATAGCCATAGACAGAAACTCACTATCCATCAGATTGCCGACGCCAACGGGGTCATTATCGGCGATCAAAAGAGCATCCAAGCGGCAGCCGCACAATTCTACTCCCACCTCTTCTCTAAAGAACCGGTCCTTAGAGACGAATCGTTCCTGAATGAGGTCCCCCAGCTTATCAACGACAGCGACAATATCAGGTTGGACCAGCCTCCTTCCGAACAAGAGGTGAAAGACGCCGTCTGGGCCCTCGACGAACTCAGAACGCCCGGCCCAGACGGCTTCTCGGGGGCATTTTTTCGCTCATGCTGGGACATCATCGAGATGGATATCCACTAGGCGGTCACTGCATTACTCCAGGGAGCGACTTACCCTAGAGCCATCTCGAGCACCAATCTTATCCTCATCCCCAAGAAAGATAACCCGGAGACTTTCTGCAATTTTTGTCCAATCAGTCTTTGTACCTTCACCAAGAAGATAATTTCCAAAGTCATCGCCTCCCGTATGTCTGATCTTCTCCCCAAAATCATCTCGGAGGAGCAAAGTGGCTTTATTCAAGGAAGGAATATCCAAGACAACATCATGCTGGCTCAGGAGTTAATTACCTGCATGAAGCTTCCGGCTAGAGGGAGCAACATAGCCATCAAATTGGATATGGAGAAAGCATATGACAGACTTGATTGGTAATTCATGATCTGGTTCTTCAGAGCCTTCAGGTTTTTCGCATCCTGGACCAATACCGTTTGGAGATCGATCAGCAACTCCTGGTTTTCCACGGTCATCAACGGCCAGGCCGACGGATTCTTCAAATCCAGTCGCGACGTCAGGCAAGAGATCCTCTATCGTCCACCATCTTTATTATCACAACAGATGCCCTGAGTAGGAATCTCAATAAGATGGTGGGCACCCCAAACTTCTAGCACTACCATACCACCAGCGGTTGCCCCATAGTCACACACCTTGTATTCGCAGACGACATCCTTATTTTCTCTTCTGGAGATGCAGGATCGGTGGGAGTTGTCCACAACACGCTTCAGAGATATGCTAGGTGCTCGGGTCAGAAGGTAAACCCCAATAAAAGCGTGATCTACACCCACCACAATTTCAAGAGAGATAACTTGGCGAGCCTCTCCAACATCACCCCCTTCCCCATCAAGCATCCCCCATTACACTACCTAGGGTGCTCCTAGTGTACGGTAAATCCAAAATTGGGATGTTCAAAGATCTGATCAATCGTATCAGGAGAAAACTCGAAGGGTGGCACAATGCTACCCTATCTCCTGGTGGCAAGATGATTCTTATCAATCACGTACTTTCTTCTATTCCCGTCTACACCCTAGCCGCTTGCTCCCCTCCAAGAAAGTGCTAGCCTTGATCGAAAGTATCTTCAGCAATTTCCTCTGGGGACACAGCGGCGGCAACGACAAGCACCATTGGGCCAGGTGGGATACCATGGCTTGCCCCACGGAAGCCGAGGGCCTGGGATTCACCAAACTATCCCACATTGTCAATGCCTTCTCAATAAAACTTTGGTGGAAGCTTTGAACGAGTCGCAACCTATGGACCGAATTCATGAAGGCTAGATACTTCATGCACATCCATCCGACAACTGCCATCGCCAACAGCAGATCTTCCACGGCGTGGAGGCGCATTCTCAGAGGCCGGTCTCTTACAGAACTAGAGATTTGCCTTCAGTTAGGTGGCAAAAGATCTTTGCCATTCTTGGAACATTAGGTAGGAGACTCATTGCTCCCCAACCTCTCTGGTGCCCCGAGGATGAGCACCATCAACGAATTGTGGAACCACTCCGACAACAATTGGAACTGGAACAAGATCAGAGCCTGGGCCGGGCAGGCGGCGGTAGACAGCATTCGGCGTAGCAATCTGACGATTGGAATGGGAGACGATGAGCTTCGGTGGACGCCCAAAGTTTTTGGATCCTTCTCGGTCAGATCGGCCAGAAAAGTCATCATGGGCAACCCCGCGCCCACTTCCACCATCTCAGCCTTCTGGCAGACGTACATCCCGAAGAAGTGGTCTTTCCTCATGTGGAGAGCTCTGCGCATTATCCTTCCAATCGACGACTCCTTCAACACTATCAGATTCAGCTTTGCGTCCGTATGCACTTGTTGCTCTGAACGTCAGTCAAAAAATGTTAACCACATCCTCTATTAGGGGGACCTTTCTGACAAGGTGTGGAGAGTTCTGTCCCAGCGATGCAGAATGACTCTTAGGGACGACAACTTCTCCGAGCTCGTTGCGGGCTGGGCAAACAGGTCCCATGGCCACCAAATTGTAGCTGCCGCCGCCACATGGGTAATCTGGAAGAATCGCAACAAGACGGGATACGAAGGCCACTAGTACAATACAGACCAGCTTATCTGGGAGAGTATTCGGCAATGCCGCAAGCGTACAGACCTCTGCAAGCACTGCCAATCAGGCTTCTGGAACTCTGTTCTATCCTCGGCCTAGCTGTTTTGTTTTCTGTTTCCTCCTTTTGTTAGTATACGGGTATAGGCTTCGGCATTTTCTGCCTACTGGTATACTTGTACTGTTAAGCCTTTCATGGCCTTCATGAATAAAATGGTTGTATTTTAAATATGTATATATATATATATATATATATATATATATATATATATATATATATATATATATATATATATATATATTAACACAAAACACTCCCCATTTTATTCCATAACCAAAAAAAGCCGAAGCTTTACAAGTATACCAGAAGGCGCAAAATGTCGAAGCCTATACACGTATACTAACAAAAGGAGGGGAGGGGGGAAACCCAAAACCACTAGACCCTGGATAGGAGTGAGTTCGAAAAGGACATCTGGCCGTGATTATAGTGGACACGCCGCTTGTTACACTGCCTGATGGTCTCCTTAATCAGTTGATCGGCAGAGAACTGATGGCCTTTATATCTCGCCTTGTTGCAATTCTTCTGAATAATCTACGTCGCAGCTGTTGCGACTACCCGATGGCCGTGGGACTAGGAGCTCCATGCCGTGATAAGGTCCTCGTAGCACCCGCCCCCAGTGTCCATCCTGCAGCGTAGGGAGAGAGTACTCCAAACCATGGTAGGAAGATCTTCCTGACAAAAGATGTAGTCCACCATCTCCGAGGAGCGATCAATGCAGCATGTGCAAGCGGACGCTAGGCTAAAGCCGATAGTGCTGAGGGTGTCATCGGTGGGAAGGATGTTGTGAAGGGCTCTCCAAATGATAAAGGACCACTTCTTGGGGATGCATGTCTGCCAGAACGGTACAATGCTAGGGATAGGCGCCCCCGTGCCTCGGATCAATTTTCTAGCCGATTTAACCGAGAAGCAGCCCGACGCGGCATCTTGCCACCAGAGCTCATTAGCTTCAGTCCCAATCGCCAATCCCTCACGACGGATAAGCTCTACCGTCTCGGGACCAGCCGAATCCTGCACTTTGTTCCAGATCCAAGCCTTCCCAATGGGGTCCCACATGTCCTTGACCTTGCAGAACCGGTGGCCTTCTGAGCGAATTGGAAACAAAGTATCTCCAACCTATCGTTCCAAGAAGGCCTGAGATTCTCCGTCGCCCACCATTAGGCGCATTACCGGTTCGGCAAGAGCGCGCCCGATGAGCATACGACGCCACGCTGCAGAGGATCTGCTATTGGAAATAGCCGTAGATGGGTGGATGTTCTTGAAGTATCTGGCCTTCATGAATCTGGTCCATAAGTTCTGAGTGGTGAGCAGCTTCCATCATAGTTTTATCGAAAATGCTTTAACAATATGGGAAAGTTTGGTGAATCCCAGTCCCCCCTCCTTGGTTGGCCTGGCCATGGAGTCCCAACTCGTCCAATGATGTTTTCATTGCCGTCGCTGTGCCACCCATAAGAAGTTGTTGAAGGTGCTCTCGATAGAGTTGAGGACTTTCTTGGGGGAGAGCAAGGTGCAAGAGTGTAGATATAGATATGAGAACGTGGTTAATAAGGATCATTTTGCCTCCCGGCGAAAGCGTCGCGTTGTGCCAGCCTTCAAGCTTTTTCCAGATGCGGCTGATGAGATCTTCGAAAATACCGTTGTTGGACTTACCATACACAAGAGGGCAGCCCAGGTATTGGAATGGTGGGTGCTTGATAGGGAAGGAGGTGGTATTGGATAGGGTACCGACGTGCTCTCTCATGATCTTGTGATGGGTGTAGATGACACTTTTATCCGGGTTGACCTTCTGGCCCGAACAGATAGCATATTTTTGGAGGGTGTTGTGGACCACCTCTACCGATCCAACGTCCCAGGATGAGAAAATGAGGATGTCGTCAGCAAATGCAAGGTGAGTGATAATAGGGTAGCCACTTGCAGTATGATAGTGGTGGAAGTTGGTGATGCAAGTCATCCTATTATGGTTCCTGCTCAGGGCGTCCGCTGTGATGATAAAGATGGTGGACGCTAGGGGATCACCTTGCCTAACCCCACGAGTCGATTTGAAGTAGCCATCGGCCTGACCATTGATGACCGTAGAAAATCAGGAGTTGCTGATCGATCTCCACACGATGTTGGTCCATGTTTCTGAAAATCCGAAAGCTCTGAAAACCCAGACCATGAATTGCCAATCCAGCTTGTCGTAGGCTTTCTCCATGTCTAATTTGATAGCTATGTTTTCTCCCTCTAGCCGAAAACTTCATACAGTGATTATTCTAGGGTACATTATATTATCTTGGATATTTCTGCCGCGAACAAAGCCGCTCTACTCCTCGGAGATGATCTTGGAGAAGGTCAGACATACGGGCTGCGACGATCTTAGATATGATTTTGTTGGTGAAAGTGCAGAGACTGATAGGGCGGAAGTCGCGAAAGGACTTCCGGTTCTCTTTTTTCGGTATGAGGATCAGATTGGTGCTAGATGGCTCTGTGAAGCGACGTGCCTTGAAAGAAGGCGATGACTGCCTCATGGATCTGGAATATATTATATATATATATATATATATATTATATATATATAATATATATATTGGTATATATATATCTATATATATACCAATATATATATATATATATATATATATATATATATATATCTATTGGTATATATATATTATATATACCCCAATATATATCATATATATATATATCGTTTAGTAATAAATTATA